>CAWUFW010004193.1:1200000-1603953 GCA_963921515.1 Calotriton arnoldi
GCACTCTTAACCAAGAGCTACCTCTCTGCTGAATTTGGTGTAATTCCGTTCAGCAGTTCGGGCTGTAGCTGCGATAAAATATTCCTATGGAAATTAACATGGAGAAAACGCGTTTTGGGACCCCCCTTTTTTCTTGGCCCCTGCTTGACAAACACCCCGAAACTTTTCAGACAGGAACTGACTGGAGCACCACATTAGTTTTGCAAATTGTGCGAAGATTCCTCAAACGGCGCCAAAGATATTGGCAAATGAAAAAACACTTTTTCTATGGAAACTAGGTCCTAACTATAACTACCTACTGGTGACCGCCAGTAGGTAATATATATATCTATATATGCTTCTCTGTCTCTGTATCTGCTCCCACAATGAAAACTCACGGCAACATAGACAGTAGGTTTCTTCTTTTTCTTTTTATTAATTACACCATAGTGCAAACACACAGATGGACGGTCCACGCGTTTCGGCTCCCAGCATTCTACTGGACCATAGAGTCCCTGCATCTAGAACGTCTTCAAAAGTGCTCTTGTGCATTAACCCCTCATTACTTTCCATTACAATGCATTACTAGACTGCTAATCTTCATTCTCAATTGTTGGTAACATTTCAGAGCCATGTTACATATGATTGTAAAGTACATTAAAATTCATTTTGACATGTTCCTAATTATGGCAATAGGATGTTGGCATAAAGTGCAGGTGCATTTTTTATACATGTATCCAAATTTATAAAAGAGTTTGTTAAATACTATCCAAACAGATAACTCCATGAAATTGATTATAAGTACAATATAAAATCGAAAGAATACAAATGTATTAAATTTATAAAGAATGTTTTTCCAAGTAAGACTCATAGTTAGATTTTATTAAAGTGATAGGTGAAGATGGCGAAGTAAGAGAGGGGGAAATTTGTTTTTATAATTTATTCATTATGGTAGTTCTCTGTTTCATCTATCATGGTAAAATAGTGTTATTCATATCATAAATCAATTCTTATTCGAACTTTTCCCCTCATTTTATGATTGAAATTTTTGTAAAGTACAGAATTTGATTTCTTCACCATTCCACCACCTTAATTCTAAAATATTTCATCTGGATTTTTGTTCAGTTTCCATAAGAGTTTATGTGTTATTTGTTGTAGCTGTCAAACCCCTATACATATGTACATAAAGTGCTATGGACAAGTGCTTTCTAAGACTGATCTATTCTGTTATATTTTACTTAGTCTGAGGGTCTTTCATTTACTAATCATAACAGCATTCTATTAAGAGTCCTAAAATATAGTTCATCCTGTTGTTGTGTTTCTTGCAATCTTGTATTTTTCTATCTCTTGCATCTGAGATTGAGGCAAAGGAATTAGTTGTTAGGTACAGTGACAGATAAGGGTTCACTTACTAAGTTAGCATCAGTTTTTTAAATGTATACGTAATTCTGCATCAAGATTATCTCCATATGGAGTTTCAGTTCCAATGGCTATGATAAGGTGAGATTCTGTACACCTTAAAGTTGAAGTTCTGTCACCTCCTCGTTACTTCACTCCTACGTGTTTTATTCCAAAATATTTCAGTTGTTGGCTATCACTTGTATGGTAATCTTAAAAGTGTTTCGCAATTGGATAGGAAAGATCCTGGTTCTTTATAACATGTAAATGTTGGAGAATTCTCAATTTTAACTTGTTGATGGTACTTCCTATATATTGTTTCCGCAGGGACTATTCCAATATGTAAACTACAAATTTTGATTCATAAGTGATGTGCTCTTTGATTTTTCATTTTTTCCATTTCAAAGTTTATATGAAGATAGTTTTTGACCATGTTCACATGCTCGATATTTTGAACATTTCCAGAAGCCTGGTGTAGTTAGCCAAGACAATGTTGTAGGTTGTTTTATAGCAAGATGGCTTTGTGTCAGGCTATCTCCCAAGGAAGCTGTTTTTCTGTATGTAATGTTTGGATTCATGGGTAGATTCTTTTTAAAGTTTCCTCTAATACAAGGAGTTTCCAATTTCTCTGCAAGATATCTTTCAGCTCTTTGTTTTCCTTGTTAAAATCCATGAACAAACGTATTTTTTCATTTCCATTATCTTTTTCATCATTTCTTGTTTGAGGTATCAAAAGTTCATCTCTTGATCTTTGACTAACCTTGTTTCTTGTGGTCTCTTTTACTTCCCATGAGTAGCCTCTTTCAAGAAATCGATTGCTCTTTTCTTCCAGTTGTTTTTCAGTATCTAATGTTTCTGAGCAATTTTTTTTTGCTCTAAGCATTTCTCCATACAGTATACTCCATTTTAAATGTTTTGGATGTCCACTATTCGCATGGAGAATGCTGTTGCATAAGGTCAGCTTTCGATGAATTTTTGTGCAGAGTCTCTGATTCTTTACGAAGACCTTATTGTGGATGAACACGCCAACGGGAATGCTCTGCTTGGCTGGACGCAACCTGAACAGAAAGTTGCAGCCACCATTTTATCTATCTGGAAAGGTTTCCAGGGCTGAAAATCTGTGTGAAAGCCCAAATAAGGGGTCAGGGTGGAGATACTCTGACCCCATGGTTGAGAAATGGAGGTGTTAGTGACACATGTTATGTGTCCAAAATGAATTTTTTTAATCGCGTGCGATATTTGCTACGACGTTACGACCGCCAGCGCAGCCCCCCGGGCACCATCGTGGGGATATTGCAACTATCAACATTGTTGCGAATATTGGTGGAATTTTAGCGACGTAATCGCGATGTCCGGAGTCACCGCAAAACGGAAAATAGGTTTTAGAGATGGTTGTTCTAGAAATAAAGTAGAAAAACATGTGTGTAGAATACTGGAATGTTTGTGCATATATGTGTATTCACTTTATGGGAAAGACGCGATCGTCGCGGTTAACGGCGTCATCGCAACGTCCCGAATAACCGTGAAAACGGAAAATAGGTCTGAAAGATGGTTTTTAAAGAAACTTACTACAAAAATATGGGTTTAAACATGCTTTGAAAGAAGTATGTATATAGTAATGTGTGTAAGGCAATGTTCAGAATGGATTTTTTTAGATATTATTTTTGGATGTGTTGGTGGCCATTGAATGTCTGCTTTTGTTTTCCGTTTTCGCGACGTGTCCGTGTGAATTGTGACGTCGTTGTGAAGTACCCCAAAAAGTAAAGAGAAAAAAAAACCTTTAGGATAACACTTCACAATATTTTGGGTACTAGGGTGGTTCTGACAAGAGCCATTGTGTTGGTTGTATGTATATGGCTACTACACATAAGACCGGATGCAGAGTTTCAGGTTACTTAAAAACACCCTGTTGCCTTCATCTGTAAAGTGCACTCCATCATTTCTATAAATTCCATGCATCTCAAAGCGCAGGTTGTTGTTTTAGATACAGCCCATGTTGTTATAGATACAGCCCTCTGAGGAATGCAGAAACAGTTCTATTAACATGTTTCCTGGCTTTGTCAATCTGTGGACAGAATTGATTTGACCAATTCCATTTCTTTCTTTGGCATATATTAGAGTACACAATGACAGTGTGAGGGAAAAGCGACATCACTTCTGCAAAGGTTTCTTTCATTAGGATTTCCAGCCCTACCCCAGTCAATGTGCTTAGGTCATTGCCACCACAGTGCACACTCATGAGGTGAGGAGCTTGAGAATCCCAATTGATTTAACCAAAGCCAGCAACTGATGAAACTTTAACCCACTCTGGCCAAGCCAAGCAATCTGCACATTTGGCAAACTCAAGTCTCTGTCAATACCTCTCTTTTTTGCAGCCTCTTTAGCCGAATAAATGTAGCTGTGGCCAACAATCTATACTGTAAGCATTTTGAAGTGAAGGAGCAATAGTAGTCAGAAGAAGGTTGGAGCTGAATGAGGCAGTTTTCCAAAGGAAAAGCAATTAATATATATATCAAATCCACACGCCAGTCATTCTATCAAGACAGACTCCAACACGCTCGGGATCGCTTAAAGACGATTTATTGGCACAAACAACTAGTAACACGTTTTAGCAGCCGCAGCTGCCTTTGTCAAAACTATTGTGGTTGCCATCTTACTTTCTTAAATACATGTTTCTGGGTCTTTACAGACATTAAAGTGACAGTACATGCTAAACTGTTAAAGTGACAGAATACAAATAAAGTGACAGGTGCTGATAGTTGCCGCATAGTTCGTAAACCAAACACACAAGCATGATTACAGGCAAAACCCATATAGATACTGTGTTGATTACTGCTGTACAGGTTTATCACTAAGGAGATTACATTCCTTAAACATTGTACACACATCATTCTGATAAAAGTGTACCAAAATGCAGACATTGTGCAAACTGAAAAAGGGGCTATGGTTGATGAAGGGCAAGTGCCCGAAATGGCCCTATGTCCCCTGGAACGAGTGTAAACAGAAGCCTGAACAAATAAAGGGCAAGTGCCCATTGTCACCCAGTCATTTCCTGAATTCTATGCAATTAAACAGTAATCCTGCTTCTTTTCTTTTGCATTGAGACTAAAATGCAGCAACAGAAACATACAAATGAAAACAAAAACAAACATACACAAAAGTGCCCCAAAAGAATATGAAACATAAAATTCATCGATCATGGACTGGATCATTATAGGAAACGAATTATATCAACAACCCCTTTCTCAGAATTAACTCCTATTCTCAACAGAGGACTAAATACGAGGGCTTAGAGATGACAAATAGAACAACCCCATTCTTCTCTTGTAAGTAAGTTACAGGTGGATATGTAAATCCTCCTCCGTGTTGAGGCCATTGGGAATTTTTGTGTTGAATCTCAAGATGTGTCTGGATTCCAACTGCCTCAAATACCTCTCTCTATTACCCCTCCTTGGTCTCGCTGACACTTGATCGAGCACAAAATATTCTAGGTTGTTGATGTGACTGTTGTGAACCTGCTCAAAATGTCTTGCCACCGGATACGTCTGATCCTTGTGCTTGATGGCTCGGATGTGCTGCAGGATACGCTGATGTACACGTAAGATGGTGTTCCCTATGTATAATTTATGACAGCTACATCTAAGTGCATAGATGGCATACTCACTCCTGTATGTAAGTGGTTTCACTATCTGCCATTTAGTGTCTGAAAATGGTAGAGGCACCTCCATTGTGTTAACTCCATAATTACATGCCTTGCACTTGTGACAACGTCTGAACCCTTTGCTCCCACTTAGCTATGTCTCCTGCTGTTTTATTCCGGGGGTATTATTTACCAGATCCTCTCTCATGGACCTGGCCTTCCGGAATGTCAACAAAGGTCTCTTGTGTATCCTGGGACCTAAGATCGGGTCACTGCAAATGAAGTGCCAGTGTTTTTGAAAAATAGCACGGATTTTCTGGTGTTGTTCATTGAACCCTGTAATGAACCGTATAGTTTGCCCTGTGTCACTTTGCGTGTTCTTACTCTTCCCATCTGTAAAGATGAGCTTCTCTCTGGGACTCAAATTGGCCCTTACTCTGGCTGACTCCAGTGTGGCTTTACTATACCCTCTCCTTAGGAATCTCCCAGCTAAATCCGTTTGAGCACTATGGAGCTGCTCAGCATTGCTGCAGTTCCTTCGCATGCGGAAATTCTCTACAAAGGGTATACTGTTTTTAAGCTTTGTTGGATGAAAGCTTCGAGCATGCAGCACCGTGTTGCCAGCAGTGCTTTTCCTAGAGGTTTTAGTTTGCATAGTCCCATCCACCACATAGAGAGTCAAATCAAGGAACTCTACCTCTTTCTCACTAATATATGAGGTGAAATGGAGATTGAGCTCATTGTGATTCAGTCTTTCTACAGAGTACTCAGCTGAAGATCTGTTACCACGCCATATGACGAAAAGATCGTCTATATAATGAGACCACAGGATCACATTCCTAGATAGTTCAGTGGCAAAGTCTTACGCCAGCACCTGCTCCTCCCACCAGCCCATATGCAAATTCGCATAGCTGGGGGCAAAGCAGGTGCCCATGGCAGTACCCCTCATCTGTTGATACAAATCAGGTCCAAACAGGAAAATGTTGTTGCGTAGACACCAATCAAGCATACTCAGCAACATCTCTGTATGCTTGTACAATGATATTGGCCGTGAGCTTAGGAAGTATTGCGCTGCCCTCATTCCGTATGTGTGTGATATACTTGTATATAGAGATGTCACATCAAGTGTGATCATGATGTAATCCTGTTGCCATCCTATGTCATAACTTTTCTTCAAGAAATCACCTGTATCCCTCGTGTACGACTCTAACTTTTTAACTGGGACCTGGAGGAAATGATCAAGATATTTAGAGGTATTCTCGAAGAGACTTCCTAAGGCCGAAATGATGGGATGGCCAGGTGGTACACTACTGTTCTTGTGTATCTGCTTTTAAAACCAAAGTCCTGGACATTTTTAAGGTCAATCAATCAATCAATCAGGGGTTTGTTAAAGCGCGACTACTCACCCGTAAGGGTCTCAAGGCGCTAGGGGGGGGTGCAGGTTCCATCCATCAAGGAGGGGGTCTGTCGAAAAGCCAGGTTTTGAGGTTTCTTGCGAAGATGGGGAGCGATGTTGTCTGTCTGAGGTGGAGCGGAAGGCGTTCCATGCTTTGGCCGCGAGGAAGGAGAAGGAGCGGCCTCCCGATCTGGTCTTTCTGGTGCGGGGGACCACGGCGTAGGAGAGCTGGGCTGATCGTAGGGTCCTTTGGGGTACGTGGAATTTGAGTCGGCTGTTCAGGTATGCTGGTCCGGTGCCGTGGAGGGCCTTGTGTGCGTGGGTGAGCATCTTGAAGGTGATTCTCGCCTCGACAGGGAGCCAGTGGAGTGTGTGCAAGGTCTTTGAGGATACATCAGTTCACCTCCCCACCACTCAACTGACAAGCCCTGACTCTGAAAATAACACCCTGCTCAGCTTCTCCCCCACTTCATCTGAAGCAGTGGAAAAATATATAAGAGAAGCAAATTCGGGATCCCCCTCCGACCCATGCCCGCCAGCATTTCTGAAAGAAATAGCGGAATTGTTGAGTCCTGGGCTCACAGAAATTTTTAACTCTATGTTTGACTCTGGCAATTTTTCTTCCAGATGGAAAGATACTTCCATCCTTTCGCTGCAAAAAAAAACCCAACCTGGATGCAACTAACCCGCACAACTACCGACCTATAGCCCGGTTGCCGTTGCCAGCCAAAATAATTGAAAAAATCATGAATATTCAATTAGCCCAATTTATTCACAAAAATAACCTGTTCGATCACTCCCAGTTTGGATTCCCCCAAGAGGACAGTATGGAAACGGCACTCGTCAAAGCCACAGAGGAGATTAGAGCGGTGATGAATGGAGGAGGCACAGCCCCCCTTGTGCTCCTCGATCTGTCAGCCGCTTTCGATACTGTGGACCACTCTCTCCTGCAACAGCGGCTGGAGCGTCTGGGGGACAGGGGTATGGCATTAGCCCTACTGTCCTCCTTTCTCAAGGACAGGAGATTAACAGTATCGGTAGATGGGTATCATTCAGAGCCTTATACCCTCCCGTGCGGAGTACCACAGGGCTCCTCCTTGAGCCCTTCTCTTTTCAATGTCTACATCTCCGAACTGGCTCCTCTGATCCGGGATTTCGGGTTTAGTCTAACGTCTTACACCGACGACACCCAGATAGTGGTGGCTGCATATAAAAATCAGGCCCCTCCCACTCAACAATTTCAGAACAGCATGAGTACAATAAATAGATGGATGAGTACGCATTGTCTCATCAACTCTGAAACAACTGAGGTCCTAATTTTTGGCAACATGCAGCCAAACTGGGGCAATCTGTGGTGGCCGGCAGAGATGGGAGAATCACCAAAACCAGCGGTCAAGGCTAAGAACTTGGGAGTATGGTTTGACAACAAACTATCACTTTCTCATCAGACAAATGCAATTGTCTCCGCCTCCCACTTTTCTTATTAAGAAAATAAGGAAGATCTTTCCTTATATTCCCGCGGACACAAGGAAAACAGTGGTAACATCACTAATCCAGTCCAAACTGGATTACTGCAATGGGCTTTATTTGAACATACAGAAGCAGTGTTTAAAAAAGCTTCAGATCGTTCAAAATACAGCAGCACGGTTACTGGTCAACATTCCTAGGTGCAAATCTGTATCTAAAGAGATTCGCGGCCTGCACTGGCTTCCTGTATTACAACGCATCAAATTTAAGGCCCTGTGTCTGGCTTATAAAGCACTGAATCACACAGGTCCTTCCTTTCTTCAAAAGCTTTTTGTCTGGTATGAACCAACCAGACAACTCCGTTCTACAGGGGCCAGACTCTTGACAGTGCCCAGAATTCGAACATCTCACTGGGGTGGCCCCAGCTTTCACTATGGCACCTCTAAACTCTGGAACACTCTTCCGAGTGAGCTCAGAAGTGCTAGCTCCCTCACCATCTTCAGGAAAGGACTAAAAACCTGGCTATTCCAGAATTAGACGCTTGATCGGGCTTACTGTATTCTCAGCGCCAAGACACCCCCGGGTATTCGTGCGCTTTACAAATCCCGTTAACATTAACATTAACATTATCTTCGGTATCAAGTAAAGAATTGGTGTAATCAGATTCTCTACTTTCAGGAACTTATACTCTGACTGTGAGATGAGACCCACTGCCCTCCTATGGTTCAAATCGGAGTGAAATTTCGTGGTTACCCCCTGCAAAGTGCTTTTATCTACCCTTGCATAGCATAGGTGGTCATTGAGCTGACTCAAAGCCTCCTCCTGATACATAGCTAGCGGCCACAGTACAACATTTCCCCCTTTGTCCGCTTGTCTCACTACTATGTCAGGACGTGAGTGTAACTTTGTCACTAAGCTCATGTAGTTTATTTTAGATGTGTCAGCTGTTTTACCTCCCTCAAACTGTGAATATAATTTCTTGAGATCCTGAACTACCAGATCAGTAAATGTGTCTATAAAATCTTTAGGGACCATGGGCAGGAAAACCGACCTGGGTTTGAATGGAGTAACAGGTCTACCATAAACATGCAAATCCTGCTCCCTAGCCAAGACATCATCTGTAAGTTCAGTTGTATCATCCCTAGAAAGGCTGTCCAAGTCACGTAGTAAATTGAGGTCGGAGACCACCAGATTATCACCACCCGCTAATGCCTCTTGTTGCACATGTCCAGTTTTTTTACTTGTCGCGAAAAGTTTGGCTAGCCTAAGCTTGTGTGTAAATTTAAAACAACCTATTCTTGTTTGGACATAGTCCATATTCTCCGGGACACAGTACGATAAACCATGTGAAAGGGTGTTAATTTCTCCTGCATTTAATATGAGGTCAGTTAGGTTCACTACATTACAATCAGAATCATAAAGAGTTATTTGGTCTTCTTTTGTGCTCCCTTGCTGGCCACTTGTCCTTCCTGGTTTGTATTTCTGTCCCACCATAAAAAACGGAGCTCATCTTCTACTGAAGGTATTTTTGTCATCAGTTGTCTCCCATCCTTGCTATCTGTGTCCACCTCCGAGCTTGGTTCCGAGCCAGTCTCCTCATTACTAGGCGCAGTCTTCATTTGCAGGTTCAGAGATAGCTTCTTTCATCGAATGCCCTCAAATCTTTTGGAGAATGTGAAATATATATATATTTAATTGGATGCTGTCAGCATGAAAGTGAATAAAGTTAGGTAGTGCGTTGGATGGCTCAGAAAGAAGTCTTATTATTGGCTGTTGTTTAAAAAAAGAAATGTAATACAGACATGGAAATGCTTTTGAATCTGTGGAGTAAACCACACCTGCTATATCTTATTTGAAAGCAGAATTTTCCTTCTAGAATGTGCTGTGAACTTTTGACCTACTGGTTCCACTGGGTTGCTAGCTACACTGAGCTTAGACTGTATTGGTGGGGAAGGGTGTTAAAGAGACAGAAAATGTTTTTGAAAAGTTGAGGAGTGATGACACAATGTAAGTAATGGCAAGTTTTAATTTCCAGCTCAGGACTATGTAATAAACTGTTGTGTAGTATTTAAATTTCAGAAAAATGAAGCTAGATATCGGTTTGAACTCCCGTTTTGTTATGCAAATATTCTGCGATCATCGCGAAAACAATGTGAAAACGTGGCGACAGGAACCTTGTTTCGAAAGCGAGGGAAAGGGTTAACAGATGCTTACCATTCACATGTGGAGATGCAGTAGTCTAAAATTAAAGACATGATTTCATTTGCTGCCTTTCTCATGATGATAGAGTGGAAAGTTGAAGAGGTTGCCATTTTAGACTTGCTTTGTATGAGAGTGGTGTACCATTCTTGTGCTTAGCTTTTACAAATCTTAACAGTGTCCAAACTATGCAGAATGAGCTAAAACAACAATATAATCTACAAACTGATTTCAGTGGTATGTAGATAACTTTGTAATTATTTTAAAATTGTACATTAAAAATGAAGATGTATATGGGAGTTTGATTAAAAGGAGTATCGCAGTGATGAGAAAAAATATATGAGATGAACTGTGGGGCATATTAGCAAGACCCACGTTAAAATTATCGCCGTTTTAGCGGCAGGAAACTGCCGCTAAAACGGCGATAATGGGCTTGCTAATATGCGTTATAGAATTCCAATAGAAGCCCAGGTTAGATGTCCTGCACATCTAACCTGGGCTTCTATTGGAATTTCATACGCATATTAGCAAGCCCATTATCGCTGCTTTAGCGGCAGTTTACTGCCGCTAAAACGGCGATAATTTTATCGCCGGTCTTGCTAATATGCCCCTGTATCTATTAGAGGGCATGTGTTTAAGAGGTTAGTGGTGAATGTTTTGGGAAGTAAGAGGAAAATGAATTAATCTCTGTTTATTACATTGTGCATTTTATTGAAAAATAACAGTCTAGTTTTATGGAAAGTTGCAATGAGAAACTAAGAATGTTTTAAATGTCTAAACATCATGTGCAGAATAGATACTTCTGTCATTTGCATTCTGGGAGTTGTAGTACTTTTAGTAACATTATTAAACAGGAACAGTGTAGTGAGAACTAAAAGATGTGAACATGTCAGCGTGTATATGAATTAGAAAGACGTAATACTTGTTAGGTATATATTGGGATGTGTTTGTCTATGTGGTTTTTAGCTTATATGACCACTTTGCTATATAGTTTTTATGCTTGCACATAGCTATATATACGGTGGGACTTTTGAGTTTGCTTAAAGATGCAGAGAGGCATATATTTTGAGAAAGATTGCTTGAAGGTGGACATCTATTAAGAAATCGCATTTATGTTTACATGTTGATCTATGTTCAGTAAGGCTGATGAAAATGTCATGTATATGGTGAGGGTAGTGTTTTTCTTTAAACATGGTTTGTTTAAAATTGAGAAGGATTAATAGTGCAGAATGCCTCGAGAGTTCTTGTGCTAGCTTCATTTCGAGTGTAACTTTTGTTTGAGATATGCTGAATATATGTATTAGAAGCAGAAGAAGTATTTGAGAAATGATATAGGTATGCAATTCACAAAAGGTTTTGTGCTATGAAAAATTTCCAAATGTTGTTTTACGTTTTAGAAACTTACTGATGCATGTGCACTCTCAGTAACAAAGCAATGTATGTTTCTAGAGGGCCATGTATGCAATTATATATCAGTTGTGAAACCTAGATTTAACTCACACATAGCTCAGAAGAAAAGCATGCATACAGTAAAACAGGTAGTTTGATACTGACGGAAGGAGATAACCAATGATTCAGTGATATAGTGACAATTGTTATGTATCTAACAGGAATGAAGGTACTTTCTCAGTCAGTCAGGCAGCATTCAGGCACTAATGGAATCACCCAGCCACTACTCAGGCAGTCATCAAATCAGTGATTCACTATCCATGGAGTTATTCAATTATCCAGAAACTATACATGTACTCTTGCAATCAGGCAGGCAGAAATTATGTAGTTATTGAAGTATGCAGTCACTACGTATACATTCATCTAATCACCTAGGTACTATCTATTGACTTATGTAATTAACAAGGCTGTAACTATGCAATAATTATAACATTTGCGCAGCACCTATGCAGCCATCTAAACACCCACTGACAACCCATGCAGTCATTGAAATACTGAGGCACACACGTGCACTGATGAAACACTCAGGTTCTACTCATGTACTCATGTAATTACGTAGAGAGTACCATTGTAGTAAACCTTTCACCCATCAAGTACATATGCAATCATTTAATTACTGAGCCAATAGTCTTGAAACTAATACAATCACCACAGCAGTATACTTTCTTTCATCCAATCACTTAAGCTTTAACAATGGAATCATGCAGTCACTCAGACACTAGTCATGCACTCATCTAATTAGGTAGGCACTACTGATGCACTTATTCAAATCTCTGGGCACTACCCATTTAGTTATGTAAGCATCCAGGCACTACCTGTTCAGTCAACAAAAAAGATGTGTGATGCATCCAATCGCTGAAACACTATTCATCCACTCTTCCAATAGGCTAGGTGCCATGCATGGGCTTAAACAATCATGTATGCACTATCCATACACTGCATAAATCACTTATATACTATATATGCACTCTTGCAATCATCCAGGCACTAGAGTTGCACTCATTTAATCATCCTACCAGTATCTATGCATGGAATGAATATTGAAGCATTAGTCATGCACTTGTCCAATAATTCAGGCTCTACTCATGCACTCATCCAAACACCCAGATACTAGTGGCATACTCATGCAAACACGCAGGCAGTAAGTGCAGATATGGAATGGGTTACAGGTAAATTATAGTTAGGAATTAGCATTAAATAAGCCTTAGAAATTTACTGAAAAAAACAAAGATTACATGGCTGTTATAGTTAGGAAATAGGAGAAAAAAAACTTAGATATTCACTGGAAAAAAAACAAAGGTAACAGGGACGTTATAGTTATGCTGACATTTCACTCGTACAAAACCAGGGAAATTCATCAGTTATAGTTAGCTGAGCTAACTATAACTCGCACCCCCGCAATGCACTGCTTATGACCTCACATATTACATCACTCATGACATGGTTAGTGACATCACTGATGACATCACTGATGTCACAGACCATGTCATGAGTGATGAAATATGTGAGGTCATAAGCAGTGCATTGCGGGGGCAGGAGTTATAGTTAGCTCAACTAAATATAATTGCTGAATTTCTCTGGTTTTGTACGAGTAAAATGTCAGCGTAACTATAACGCCGCTGAACCTTTGTTTTTTTTCACTGAATTTCTAAGTTTTTCCAAATTCTATTTCCAAACTATAACGCTCCTGTAACCTTTGGTTTTTTCAGTGAAATGCTAAGGTTTGTCAAATTCTATTTCCAAACTATAACGTTCATGTAACCTATGATTTTTTTATTGAATTTTGAATGTTTTTAAATTGTATTTTCTATTTAAAATTGCTCTATAAGTGGTATTTTTATAGGCTTGTATTATCTTCAGTGGATTAATGACCTTTGTTTTTTTCAGTGAATATCTAGGGTTTTTTTAATCCTCTTTCCTAACTATAACAGCCATGCAACCTTGTTTTTTTAGCATATATATATACACACGTTTGCTGTTTCCTTGCATCAATGAGTTGGTAGCCTGCCAGTGAAGAAGAGTGCTAAGTCGCTTGAAACGCGTATGGCTTATGGGCTGACATCAAGAAGCGCGAGTGACCTGCGGTGTGTGCAGCCGCCTGGGGCATCAGTGTGCTTACCCCCTCATGTGAGATGGCTTCAGTGGGGCAACTCTCTTTTGTATATATATATATATATATATATATATATATATATATATATATATATATTAAGCCTGGGCAAAGCACTACGCTACGCTCGCGTAGTTTGCGAAGTTTGCGCTACTTCGCACTACGCGAATTGCACGTAGCACAGTGCAAACACGCGTAGTGTAGCGTAGCGTAGTGCAGCGGTCATTTTTTGCTTGCTCGCGGCCCTCAACGTCAAGTTGGCGACCGCGAGCAAGCAAAATGACATCCCGGTGAGACTTTTTCCTCGTTCGCGATCAGCATCAAGTTGCCGATCGCGAGCGTGGAAAATAAACCTCCCGGCGAGATTCTCAACGCGGGAGGTCAGGTTTCTCATTGCGAGTGGTTGCGCATGCTCGCGACCGCTCGCGATGAGAAACTACCAGTCCGCGTTGAAAGCTGCCGCTCGAGTAAAAATCTACTCGAGCGGCAGTAAAAGACAGCTTGCACTGTGCAAGATGCTGTTTTCAATGATTGCACAGTGCGGGCAAGCATCCGGCACTGTGCAATCAGTGCGAACAGCATTTTGCACAGTGCACTACGCAGTTCGCCTAGCTACGCGTAGCTCGCGTAGTGCGAGGTGCACTTCACGTAGCTTCGCGTAGCGCTACTTCACGAACTACGCCCAGGGTTAATATATATATATATATATATACATTCACTGAAAACGACCAAAAGGTTACAGGGACGTTATAGTTAGCTTCACATTTTACTCACACAAAACCATAGAAATTCAGCAGTTATAGTTATAGTTATACTTGTGTTAAGAAACTATAACTCGTGGCCTAAAGTTACTTAATGGCATGCGTTATAGTTTCTTCAGATAAGTTTAACTGAAAGTGTAACTATAACTACTGAATTTCTATGGTTTTATGTGGCTAAAATGTGAACCTAACTAAAACGTCCCTGTAGCCTTTATTTTTCTCAGTGAATTTCTACGTTGTCCTTGTTGGCCCCTAAGGACCTTCAGCAGCTGAGAGGACTTCATCCCCCACCCAGCAGCGTTCCCTGGAGGTACGTTTGCAGAGTTGTGAAGAAAGGGGGCGTGGCCTCTGGTGAGTTGCTGGTATTTGTTTTTACTTTTATTTTTCTATTTTTTAGGAAGGGGGCTGCGTGGTCCCCCTTTCGTGGACCATTTAGGGCCCTGAGGACCCCATCCCCTGGGGCCTGGCCCTTTTTTGATAAATGTTTTTAATAAGGGAGGGGGCCGATTTCAGCCCTGGGGACCCCATTCCCCAGGGCCCGGAATTTATTTTCTAAATTTATTATGTTTTTTAAAGGGAGGGGGCCAAGTGGGCCCCTGGGACCACCCCCGGGACATTGCAATTTGCTATGGGATGGCAGGAGCACTGCTCCTGCCATCCCATAGCAAACAAGTGCTCCACTTTGAACAAGCGAGATCATGTTGCTCTTGCTTGCTCAAAGTGGAGCACTCTGCTTTTTACCCCCAGGGAGCTGCATCTTAGCAGCTTCCTGGGGTTAAAAAGTAATGCCGACTCTCACAGGAGACGTGAGCCAGCCAGGACTGCGGGGGCCTTCAGGCTCCCCCCATGGTCCCAAAGGAAATGGCCATGCCCCGGGGGATGGGGTCCCCGGGGCTTAAAATGGCCCAGGAGGGGAGCTGCTCGGCCCCCTCCCTTTTTGTATTTAAAAAAAATGGCCAGGCCCCGGGGGATGGGGTTCCTGGGGCCAAAATCAGCATGGGGAGGGGGACCGCGCGGCCCCCTCCCTTAAAATAAAATAAATGTTTAAAAAAAGGGGCCTGGCCCTGGGGGATGGGGTCCCCCGGGTGGAAAATGGCCTCGGGGAGGGGAGCTACTCGGCCCCCCTCCCTTTTTTTATTAAAAAACAAATGACCGGGACCTGGGGATGGGGTCCCTGGGCTGAAATCAGGCTAGGAGGGGGGCCACATGGCCCCCTCCCTTTTTATTTAAATTAAAAAAAGAGCCAGGCCCCGGGGAATGGGGTCCCCTGGGCCCAAAAGGATCGAGGGAAGGATGGCCACACATCCCCCCTTCCTAAAATAAACAAAAAAAATGAAGCCGGCAACTCCCATGCGGCCCCAACCCCTTTCTCCACTACTCTGCAAAAGCGCCTCCTGGCACACTCTTGGTTGGGGGATGAAGTCCCTTTTGCTGGTGAGGGTCCTTAGGGGCCAACTAGCCCACCTGTTACCTCCAGTGAGCCCCACACAGTGGTATTGCTGAGAGGTGGTCGGAGGCCATGCCCTTTTCCCACTACTCCGCAAACGCGCCTCTTGGTGCACTGCTGGTGGGTGATAAGGTCCCCTTGCATTCTGAGGGCCTCAGGACTAAAGTGGACTTCATCCCCCAAGCAGCAGTGCGCCAGGAGGCACATTTGCAGAGTGGTGGATAAAGGGGGCATGGCCTCTGACCACTTCTCAGCAATCCAGCTGTCCATCATTGGCTTTTGTGCCCATCAGCCTTCACATCTTTTAGAAAAATGGTACCGCTAATGGCAACACGCGTCCGCCCACCATAGTTAAAGGAGTAAAATTCTATATTAACAAAAAAACGAGAAACACAGGCATATGTAGGAGAGGGTACTGTTGAAGGTGGTAGACACATTTTGTTTCGCAAAGAACAACAACCACAAATATGTGAAGTAGCTCAAAGGCAAAATACTCAAAAACAAAAGCTTGCCTATGAAGCTACTGTTATTGAATGGGTGAATATCCGCCATCTTGAAAAAAGGAGGTTTGTGTTTTCTTAATTTAAAACACACAGCCATATTATAAAAAAACTGTGGCATTACAAATGGTGAAGAAGTGGCCGTCATCTCCTAGGAATACAGCTTGTGTTTGTGAAAAGCAGCAAGCAACAAACACAAACATGTAAAACGTCCCAAACAAAATAAAATAGGCAACTGAACCACTATTGGTAATGCGCGTCTGCCCGCCATATTGAAAGGAGTAAAATTCTATATTAACGAAAAAACGAGGAACACCAGCATATATAAGCGAGGGCATACTATTGAAGGAGGTAGACATTTGGTCGCCATCTTAAGGAATTGCTAAATATGTTTTTACAAAGAACAACAACTACAAAAATGTGAAGCGGCCCAAAGGCAAAATACTCCAAAACAAAAACTTGCTTATGAAGTTACAGTTAACAAATGAGCGTGTGTCCGTCATCTTGAAAAAATGAGGTTTGTGTTTGTTGAATTTGAAACACACAACCATAGTATTAAAAAACTGTCATTACAAATGGTGAACAAGTGGCCATCTTATAGGAATATCAGCTTATAGGAATACAGCTTGTGTATGTAAGAAGCAGCAAGCAAAAAACACAGGCATGTAAAACAGCTAAAACAAAACAAAATAACCAGCAGTGACACCATATTGATACACTCATGTTAACAAATTGTAAGGAGGTCAAATGTTCCCCCAGTTTAAAACCTTCTCTATCTAGTGCATCGTTGCCACCTTATTCTGTCCATAGTTTGAGTGAGGTATTAAAGAAAAACTGACATTGCCAGGTACTGTCATAGTCATTAATCAAAAATACTTTCCTATGTCGGCCAAGCTAAGTGTACCAGCAGTCAAGAAAAAATTATTCCCAAAACAAATCTCCAACAAACTACTCAACGTGATCAAGTCAGTGCGGTCACGCAAAGGGCGGGCCAGATTGAAATTAGTACCTATAATAACCTACTAAAAAGCACCCTAAATTGCTCCTAAGTAACCCTAATCGTGAGTCAAAATTATTCCTAAAATGAATCACCAGCAAACAACTTGATGCCATCAAGTCAGTGTGGTCACTCAAGGGCGGGCCAAATAGAAATCAGAATCTACGATAACCTACTAAAAAGCCAATAAAACAGCTTCTATGTAACCTTAATCGCCAGTCCGCATCAGAAGCCATTTCTCACCACATCCTATGCACAAGATTCCACAACGCCGGAATCCACGACAAAGCCCTGGAATGGATCCGCTCCTTCCTCACCGGCCGCACACAGAGAGTCAGAATACCACTGCTCCACTCTGAACCCACAGAGATCAGCCCCACTCTCTTCAACATCTACATGGCCCCACTTGCAGCAATCGTCAAGAACCACAGACTCAACATTGTCTACTATGTTAACGACACCCAGCTGATTCTCTTCCTCACCAACAAACCCACAGTGCCAAGAACAACTTTTACAAATGGATGAAGGCTGTCACCACCTGGAGGAAGAACAGCTGCCTCAAGCTCAACTCATAGAGGACCGAAGTCCTCATCATGGGCTCCACTACCTCAGCCTGGGACAACTCCTGGTGGCCCACAGCACTTGGAACACCCCCACATCCATAGACCACACACAGAACCTTAGCATCAATCCTGGACTCCTCGCTCACCATGAGCCACCAGATCAGCGCTGTCTCATCATCCTGCTTCAACACACCACGCCTGCTCATAAAGATCTTCAAGTTGATCCCCATCGAGTCCAGAAAGACGGTCACCCATGCACTCATCAGCAGCAGAATCGACTACTGCAACACACTCTACGCCGGCATCACCCAGAAACTCCTCAAGAAACTGTAGAACACTCAGAACTCCACCAACAGACTCATCCTCAACATCTCCCGCCGAAGCCACATCACTGGCCCAATGAGAGACCTCCACTGGTTTCCAGTCAACACAAGAATCACCTTCAAGCTCCTCACACACACCTACAAAGCCCTACACGATGCAGGACCTGCTTACCTTAACCACCGCCTTGCATTCCACGCACCCACCAGAGACCTCCCCTCCGCCCAACTGTCCCTGGCTACCGTCCCAGGTATCTGCAAGATCACAGCCGGAGGAAGATCCTTCTCCTACCTCACAGCATGGCATTCATCAGGACCTATAATAAATAGAGTCGGGCTCCACCCTTACCGTACTATGGTGGGAGGGTTCCACTGAGTGGGGTGATCAATATCACACTCCACCGATATGCGGCCAATATATTCCAGCCCTATCAAATGGGACCTACTAGCCCCATAGGAGGGTGAGGAAGGAAGACCCCTTCAGTCAAGCGTGTTTTAAGGTGTATCTCCCGCCTCTGCACCTACGCAGACGGAACCATAGTACGGTAAGGGTGGAGCCCGATTCTGTTTATTATATTCCCTGATGAATGCCATGGACCTGACTGGGCCAACAGGCAGAAACATGTAGACCACTCACATCATGGTGGGGGGACAATAGAATCCCCAACACACCGACTATTTATTTTAACTACCATACAGATGCCAGTTACATTAAAATGAGTTTGACATCTGTAAAACTAAGTTTTTAGAGGGCGAGGACTAGTCAATGATGAAGCATGACACCAGGTGGTGTGTGAGACCAGTCTTTCACTTTTTGTAAGATGCCTGCACTCACGAAATAACACTGTAGCACTTAGGTCACCAAACTAGGAGCAGCTCTTTTTGTGTTAAACATTATATGTTGGAGGCTGCCTGCTCCTAGCGCCCCATGCCTCTAGTTCCCTTCCCCAGATCTTTTCTGGGGTTCTTGTGGTTATACAGTACCATATCTATGCCATGAATTTTTAAATTGGCCCTACTTGCATCTTTGACATATACATGTGTAACCAGTGGGTACATGGCATGTGAATTCAGGCATGCTCTACAATGTTCCTGTATGCAAAACCGTAGCTGACGTGTTGTACTCCCCACATAGTTTTTATCACAGATACATTTGATCACATAAACAGCAAAACATGTCTGACAACTAATGTAGTGCTTGATGGTATATATTACTGTAGTGTTATAGATGAACTCCCTTGATCTGTTCATACCCAACTGGCATACATTACAATTTCCACACACAAAGAAACCAGAGGGCCGTTTTAGTCAGGTTGTGTTACCCTCCACCTGAGTCATTGTGAAGCTAGGGCAAACAATCTCCCTGATGGTTTTGCTATGTCTGAAAGTGATAGAAGTATTGTCAGTATTTAGAGTGCTCACAACTGGAACTCCTTTTAGTAACGCCCAATGTCTCTTCAAAATTTTGAAAATCTCATGATTGTGTTTGGAGTATGTAGTGACAAAGGAAAAACATGTTTATTTGTATTCCTATCTCTGGGTACAAGAGTGCTGTTATGACTAACCATTCTGGCCTTTTCTACTGTCTTCTGTAATCCTTGTTCTAAGGAACCCCACACTTTTAGTCTAGATGTGGTCTGAGTTCAATTCTGTTTGAACAAAGTGTCTTCACTGCAATTTCTTCTCATTTTCTTTTTTCTTGCATCTTTGGCCTCTATTATTCACTTTTTATTTCTTTTGTTTTGCTAAGCTTTTCTGTTCTGCTTTACTCATTAAACCCACACTGGAGCCCACTTGGTATGATATATACTTTGTAAAGTGTTATCACTTAGTCT
This sequence comes from Calotriton arnoldi, assembly GCA_963921515.1. NCBI lineage: Eukaryota > Metazoa > Chordata > Amphibia > Caudata > Salamandridae > Calotriton > Calotriton arnoldi. The sequence goes on from CAWUFW010004193.1 coordinate 1,220,062, forward strand.
CCTGCCTCTTAGTTATGTTGTTTCTTGGCTGTTTTTTGTTGAATTTGTTGATGCAATTGTTTGTGGCAAGATGTGATGAATACTAATATTATAATATATTTATTGTGTTAATGTACATCTGTTTATTTGACAACCTTGAGTGTTATGCATGGATTATTGCTGCTTCGTTCACGCTTACCCTACTCATTTTGTTGGACTTATCATGATATGGATCTCTTATAAAATCTATGGTGAGATACTGTATTAACATTTGTGGATGATTACCACTGGTGCTTGTGTACAGGGGATCTTGAAACACTATGTTTAGTTAGATATTTGTCTTCATCTTTTCTTTTTTCTTTACTCTTTTCATGCCAACTATATTTTTCTTTTATGTTTTTCCTCATTGCCTTTTCTTGACAAACCAAGAATAAATTCTTCTAATCTGTGATGAATGAAATCAATGTCCGTAGATGCATACTCTGGCTTACGAATCAGAAGCAGCTCCTTTAAATGCATTAAAATTTAAATGCAAGCATTAAAATGTTCCAACATGTTTATAATATTGCTATGCTTGGGCTGTTGTATATATTCAGACCATTTTGGGTATTTGAGTGTGAGATACTATTACTAGGATATCATTTTTGTACAATATTTCTATATTATTTGTATTTCAGTTGTCTTTTGCCAATTTTTTGAATACTCAAATATCGGTGAACACGATAATTATATGTGATAGCGGGTGTATATAGTTATAGTGTCTATTAAACCCTGGTTTCTGAGATTCGTCCTACGTTCTATGTTTTTAAAATTTTCGGATTGTGCCACTGTTGGTCGTGTAACAATGTTTTGTTATGTAGTATTTTGGTTCCTCATGTTTGTTCACTGATTACTGCATCTCAGTTTTTTAAGAGATTTTAAAGAAGTCTGTTGTATTTTTATATGTTGCAGCCCTGATGAAGTTCTATTTTGGGCGAAACGTGTTGGCTGCACTCTTGTTTGTGTATGAAGATGACTAAAAAATCTAAACATGAAGAAATCTCTTGCATCAACTTTGTATGTCTGATTGATTGTGTACATTATTTTATTTGAGGCCCCTCTAATTAATATATATATATATATATACACACACACATACATATGCATATATATATATATATATATATATATATATATATATAAATTTAAACCAAAGAGGTGCCTGCTGTAGAAAGACCCCACGACAGGTAAGTATCAGCTACACTCATTTATTGGAGGGAACAGCGAGGATGAAGACTTGCAGCCACAATATAATGTCCAAACTGCCTGACGCGTTTCGTGGAAAACCACTTCTTCAAAGGCGACGGACTCGTAATGCAAAGGCACGGCATTTTCAGACACCACCATTTATATCCACAATCCTGCCTCAGTGGGCGTGGCCACTCCCGTGGCCTGATGGTATTTGTAGTGCCATGTATTACTACCGTGAGCTGGCGTGCCCTTGCACTCACAATGTTCAAAATTGTTCCACAGTGGGTAGTGATGAAAGGCTCCAAAACACCGCTGACACTTTGTTTCTCCAATAAACCGGCACCTGTCCCATCAGCAGCGGCGTTGGTTGGCGTCGTTGCAGGGGTGCTGTAAACAACACCGGGGCTCTCTCCGCGGCTCAGGCATGGCCGCTAAACATAAACCAAAGAGGTGCCTGCTGTAGAAAGACCCCATGACAGGTAAGTATCAGCCACACTCATTTATTGGAGGGAACAGCGAGGATGAAGACTTGCAGCCACAATATAATGTCCAAACTGCCTGACGCGTTTCGTGGAAAACCACTTCTTCAAAGGCGACGGACTTGTAATGCAAAGGCACGGCATTTTCAGACACCACCATTTATATCCACAATCACGCCTCAGTGGGCGTGGCCACTCCCGTGGCCTGATGGTATTTGTAGTGCCATGTATTACTACCGTGAGCTGACGTGCCTTGCACTCACAATGTTCAAAATTGCTCCAAAACACCGCTAACACTTTGTTTCTCCAAAAAACCGGCACTTGTCCCTTCAGCAGCGGCGTCGGTTGGCGTTGTTGCAGGGGTGCTGTAAACAACACCGGGGCTCTCTCCGCGGCTCAGGCGTGGCCGCTAAACATAAACCAAAGAGGTGCCTGCTGTAGAAAGACCCCACGACAGGTAAGTATCATAAGTATCATAAATATATATATATACACACACATACATATGCATATATATATATACATATATAACAGTTTGATTTTGTAATTGTTTTCTTCTTAGGTTGTAATAGAAGTTGAACAAATATTTTTTCAGACATGTGAAAATTATTTTTCCAGCAGAGGATAATGTGGTTTTCAATTCAGCCTTCAGCACTTTTGATTGATTTGAAATTTCCCAGAATTAGCAAGCTGTTCCTTATTATAAAATAGATACTCAAATAAAATATTATAGATTTTGTTCAAATTTGCTCGGTTTTCTTGATATGAAATTATAGTTTGTTCAATCCATTGGAGAATTGCATATATTTTTAAATAATTGTATTTACATAATGTGCCATTAAGTGAGTGGCCTAACACATACTTATTTTGAGATCTATTGTTATAAAACAAAACAGTGTTTTAAATAGTTCGGCAGAGATTAGGCATTGGAGCCCATTGTGTCATTGATCCAGAGCAAAATGATCCCTAAATGCTACATTTAATCCAAACGGGCTGGCAAAATCCATATAAGATCAATAAGTGACCTTATTTGTCATCCTTTATTGGGGCATTTCAGAATAACATCCTTTATCAAATCCAGTCAATGGCCTGATCGACCTGGATCTCAGTGTCTCATTTCACTCTGAAGGCATTCTCCTCTATCATTCTAATTTCTACATTTCCTACGTCAACTTACTTCATCCCCCTCCTTTATACAGTGTTCTCTTACTCTCAAGCTTTGTCTCTACCATAAAAATATTCAATTTAATACAAAAAGAATACTGACTTTTTCATGAATGCAAAGAGTTATACATGCCCCATGTCATATAGATATTAATGAGTCACAGTGAAGGAAATCATATATTTGAGTTGGAAATGCATGAGAAGCTTTTAGAATGAGCTGATGAAAAATATTCTCCCTTTGAGTGCTTGACATTCTATTAGCACCTTATCTGACAACCAAATCCTTTTTGTACTCAAATATTTATGGGCATGTGGACAAAATCATGTAAATTATTTTTTAGGTATAGTTTTCATGGTTTGTGGAAAATGTAAATTTTTAACTTCTCAAATTTTCTGAAATCATTAAACAGATGTTATGTTGTCTTAGAAAATTTCTAAAGCGCAACGTATACCCTACTGTGTCTTGGCGCTAGCTCAGCAAAGAGCACGAGAGAGACTATAAGAGAGTTAGTTGTTAAAGAGCCAGGTTTTAAGGAGTTTTCTGAAAATCTGTTAAGATGGATCAGACCTGATGTGTATCAGTAAGAGATTCCACTGTGTAGTTGCTCCAGAGAGGAAACTGCTTCCTCCCCATTTCATTTTCTTAAACCTGAAAGTGGTGACTTTATTTGTTCCCTTTGATTGGAGGTTCCTGCTGGGTTCATATCAGGAGATAGCTTGTGTTAGGAATTCCGGTCCTGTGTCGTGCAAGGCATTAAAGGTTAGGCACAGGACTTTAAAAGTTCCTGACCATCAGCCAATGCAGGTCTTTGATGGCTTGAGACTGAGACTGAATGGTGTTTGGGGAGCCCAAGGAGTAATCTGGTTGCAGAATTTTGTAGGACCTGCAATTTCTTCACATATTGTTTCTGTGGCTTGATGTACAGTCTATTACAGTAATCCATCTTAACTAGGATTAATGATGAGATAACTGTTTTCCTGGTATTGATGGGGAGATACTGGAGGATCTTTTCATAATTCTGAGAGTGTTGAAAGAAGAGAATATGCCCACATTGACTTGCTTGCTGAAGTTTAATTAGCCATCAAGTACCACCCCAAGGCTCTTAGCTTTTGAGGTAGGGCCAGGGAGACGCCTTATTTCCAAAGGCCAACTTGATGAAGTCAAGAATTAGGGATTGTTTCCAAAGAGGATGACCTTGGTTTTATCTGAGTTTAATTTCAGGAGGTGCTTGCCCATCCAGATACCAATTTCTCTCATACAATTGTGAAGCTGAGAGCTAGTGTAGTTAACATCATTGTTAGCTGACAACAATTTGTGTGTCGTCTGCATATGAAGTGAGTGAGAAGCCAAAAGAATGAATCAGAGGAGTGAGTTCTGCGACATATAGTTTAAAAAGGGTAGGGCTGAGTGAGGACCCTTGCAGGACCCCACAATGAAGCGAGAAGGTGTTTGAGCTGAAGCTGTCCAGCATCACCATGTTTCCCTATCCTTTAGAAAGGATTTCAATAGGTCCAGGGCTGTACTTTTTATGTCTAAGGTCTCCAAGCGTTGGATCAAGGTAGCATCGTCCACTTTATCGAAGGCCACCGACAGGTCGAGCAGGTCCAGAGCCACGGTACCTCCTCCATCTAAGAGGGTCTTAAGTTCATCAGTGGCTTTAATCAATGAAGTCTCTGTGCTGTGTTGTATTCCAAACCCAAACTGAGTTAGGTCCAGCGAATGATAATCTTCAATAAATTGAGTCAATTGGGTATTCATGATTTCTATTATTTTTGCTGGGAAAGGTAGTCTAGAAATTGGTTGATAGTTAGAAGGGTCCTCTGGATCCAGGTTTGATTTTTAAGGAGAGGAATAATGTTTGCCTTCTTCCAAGAGGTTGGGAAGAGGCCTGTTCTAAACATGGAGTTGAAGATGTTAACCAGAACAGCTGCTATAGGCTCTAGGATTTGCTTTAGCACAGAAGGGGGGCATGGATAATGAGGAGACCTTGATTTTGTAGTATGAATAATACGCTCAACTTGTAGGGTAGAAACTGGGGTGATATTGATCAGACAGACCAAAGTAGTGTCATTTCTCATATTGTTGTTGCAGACAAAGCCAAGGGCTTGCAAAATGGGTATTCTTACTACCAGAAGAGTTGAATAGATTATAGATGTGATCAACCTTATTGTGAAAATGTTGGGCAATGGCCTCACAGAAGGCTTGGCTACTGTTAGTTCCTTTGACTTCAGGTTGTTAGTTTGTTAATCACTTGGAATAGTTCCCTGGCAGCGTTTTAGAGGATTCAATCTGAAAGGTGAAGAATGCTGTTTTTTCTTTAGTCAGAAGTTCTTTGTATTTCGACAGAGAAAGTTTGTATGATGTCAATGTTTAGAAGGTACCATCTCATACATTGTTATTGTGAATTTTGTGCCTCATAATTTATTTTCCTGAAGTATTACCCTAATGAATCTTCCATAAATGTTCTCATTATGAGAGGCCTGCAATCCCAGTTCATTTTTGTAAGAACAGTAGTCACTAACAACAAGAATAGAGAAGGGGAATAATATAGACATACAATGAGGTCTATATCAGAATCTTTTAATGTATTTATATAAAAAATCACACACAAGGAACATACAAGTGGGGACACATTTTGTCATAAAAGATAAAAGCAGGAGAAGAAGTCTCAGGCATTTACAAGGGCTTGGAGTCAAATGTGCAGTTGTCCGAGCAAATACAAAGTGCAACACCGTAGTACAATACAATGAACAATTATGAGAGTATCAACGTGTACAGAGTCGACGACGTTTCGATCCCACTTAACTTGATACCGGGATCATCATCAGGACATAAGAGTATATGCCTGAGACTAATGCCTGTAAAAATATCAGGAGAAAAAGGGGATAAAAGAGAATTAAAATTGGGAATTTAAGGGAAAAGTTTGACAGAGCAGCTAGTTAGAAGACCATGCAAGTGGTGGTTGAAGAGAAAGGTGCATTCCGTTGTATGACGTCCATAAAATTCTAGGTGAGGTGAATATAGAGGTGCAAGGGATATAGGTGCGAACACCAGGCTTAGCTTGACGCAGTGAATAACACGATGAGGATTGGGTAGTGCAAGGTATTGAAGGTCTTACCGGTCCTGTCAGTATAACCTACCCTAGATGGGACTGGGATCAACAGACATGGCAGGCGCAGGGGTGCACGCCATAAGAAACCTGAGCAATGAAGTTAACCGTGAGAAGTATATAACCGATCCGGATGAATTAACGTGAGTTTAAAGTGAAAGTGGCTTACCCTTAAAGGGTTCCGGTGGGTCCTATAGCAATTGAAGGTCCTCGGTATTCGTTAGAAAAGAAGAACGATAATCCTGCGTGGTAATAATCCCATTAGGGTTCAACTCCCAATTGGAATGTTATATTAGTTGTAAGTGAAGGTGAAGTGGCTTACAAGTTCTGAAGGTCCAATAATCTATGGAGGACCCGAAGCGTAGCTAGTCCTGCAGAGTAATAATCCGATGTCAGGACCTGCCAGATAATTAACTAGTGCATATGATGAGAAAGAAAGCAGGAGATTGCTTACCGATCCAGCACTCATATGAGTGCTGGAGCGCCTGGGGGGTTCCGGTGGGAACAGATACCTGCCTGCGAAAACAAAATTGTCAAAAGGATGGCCGTGGGGCCGGTGCTCATTTTACGTGGGGCTGGGTGAAAGTGCTTACCCTTTGTGTTTGGCTGTGCAGTCCATGTCGGGTCCTCTGTGCCTCTATTCGAAACTTCAGAGCGAGTCCGGGGACGGTGTGAAGCAGGTTTAAGCCGCGCCGAGCGTGCTGGACTAGAGACGCGCTGTGACAACATGTGATGCAGCGAGGTTTTGTCGGGTGTGAGTGGCGGCCATCTTGTGTGAGGCAGGTTATTGAGTAATTATAAAGAAGAGAGGTTCTCAATAGAGAATAAAATAGAGATCCACAAGATATAAGAGCCGAGGTGATTCAGGGACAATAAATGCACTACCCAATCCTCATCGTGTTATTCACTGCGTCAAGCTAAGCCTGGTGTTCGCACCTATATCCCTTGCACCTCAATAGTCAACTCACCCAGAATTTTATGGACGTCATTCAACGGAATGCACCTTTCTCTTCAACTGCACATTTGATTCCAAGCCCTTGTAAATGCCTGAGCCTTCTTCTCCTGCTTTTATCTTTCACGACAAAATGCGTCCCCATTTGTATGTTCCTTGTGTGTGATTTTTCATATAAATACATTAAAAGATTCTTTCGTCCGGATGGACAGAAAATTTATATAGACCTCATTGTATGTCTATATTATTGTCAGGCACCACAAATATACTCACAATTATTCCTTGTACTCACAGCAGCAGAATGCTGAATTTTCCCAATTCCCTAAACAGATCTCCACCTGAGCCCTTATGTCACAAGTGCTCACGTGAACCCTGTCGGGGGAAAGGGGATGGGGACAGAGAAGAGACTGCCTTGCTTTTCGTGGCTCACTTCTACGTCCTGCTCTCGGCATCTTTCTGGCACCACCTCTTGTTCTAGTATCTCTTATGTGAACTGCAAATCAAATAACAAACACCATTACTAACTTCTAAGACCTTTTCCTACTTCTCCTGTATCATAATAATTCTCTCGCTCTCTCATTTTCTCTCTTACCCTTTATGCTAAGGCCTTTGCTTCTCTTCTTTTCTCTTGTTTTAGAAAATGTATTTATGTTTCTATTATGTTGATCCTTCTAACCTTGCCTCTTTTTTATTCTTAGAAGTACCAGTCTTTATTTACATTTTATCTTATTTACATGATCTCTTTTACAGCCATACATTTGCGGTTTGAGGAATGAGGAGACTTCCTTGTCACTGGATTCTACGTGAAGACCAGGTAAGCGTCTTCTTCATTTTATGTATTCTTCTTTCTTTTCAATCTCTTTTGTTGACTCTCAGCAATAATTTCCTAAAGGTATATTCTAACTAACTAACCGGGGCTACCAAAACAAAAACTACCCTAAGCTAAGCTTCTGCGCACACCCAATTGAATTGCTGCACCCCTAACTCCTGACTGACTAAGCGCAAGCGCTGGATATGCACACTCAGTAAAGACGGTGAAGTGCGCGGCTCAGAACGCTGCCAGCAGACTGCACAGCCGAGTCTGTCCTCGTGCCTTCAACAGCCTGCGAGAGACTAGACCAGCAACCCATGCAACCTTTACTGACCGCCCACAGTGTGCTCCGAGAGATCTGCAGCGGGTAATTCCAAACCAGGACTTCCTGCTAACTGGCAAGCATCCACCACTCCGACCGTGGAGAATTACGGCCGCACATTGAGCAAGGTGAATTTTTGATGGGGGAACCCTGACAGTACGCCTCCGCAAGGTTAAGCCTCCCGGCTGAGGTTTGTGGGGATACTGTCGATGAAAAGCCTTTATCAATCTGGGAGCGTGGACATCAGTTAGTTCCTCCCAAGACCTTTCTTCAGTTCCATAGCCTTTCCAGTCAATCAGATAGTAAATCTTACCACGAACAGATTTCGAATCCAAATTTTTTTTAACTTCATACTCTTCCTTTCCTTCAATCAACAGTGGTTTTGGGGGTTTTGATTCTTTCAGATAGGGTAACACCTTTTTTAACAGGGATACTTCAAAACCGGATGTATTTTGACCTGGGGAGGGAGTTTTAATCTGTACGTTACTGGATTTATAGCCTGCTCTACTGGGTATGGACCTACAAAACGTGGTTGAAATTTTCTGTTCCCTCTGAGCCTCAGATTCTTGGTACTCAACCAAACCTTATCTCCCACCTGCAAAATTAACCCAGGCCTTCTTCTTTTATCTGCATTAAGTCTATAACGTTCTTTTGCAAGAACCAAATTTCTGGTTACGGACTCATGAACCTATATTAGGTGTTGAACAAAATCTTGTACCACAGGTACCGTTACTTCTTGAAAAGCTACAGTAGAGTTCTGGTGTCTCCTATAGTTTAGATAAAAGGGGGAAAACCCGGTGGAAGCATTTCTCGCATTGTTATGTGCAAACTCTGCTGTCCAAAGGAGATCTGGCCAGTCACCTTCCTGGTCTAAAAGGAATAATCTTAGGCATTTCTCTAACTCCTGATTGGTTCTTCCAGACTGCCCATCAGTTTGTGGGTGAAAGCTTGTGGAGTATTTAGATTCTATTCCCCATTTCTTAGTAAAGGCCTTCCAATAGTGAGACAGGAATTGGGACCCCGGTCAGTAATCAGGATCTTGGGAATTCCATGAATCTTAATCAAATGCTGATTGAATTGTGTAGCTAGCTGTTTTGCGGTTGGGTTTCCTTTTAAAGTGACAAAGTGAGCCATCTTTGAGAAGGCATCAACCATTACTAAAATTGAGTTATGCCCCTGACTGGAAGGCAACTCTACAATTAAATCCATTGTGATTGTGTGCTATGGGTGAGGAGGGGTTGGCATGGGTTGCAATAGACCCTGAGGGGCCCATCGGTCTGACTTTCCTCGTGCACAAGTCTTGCATCCTCCCACATATTGCTGAACATCTTTAACTAAACTAGGCCACCAAAACTGTCTCTTCAGTAATTCTTCAGTTCGATGAATTCCTTGGTGACCGGCTAAGGGGCTATCATGACAGTCAAATAATGCCTGCTGTTGGAGTTCTCGAGTTGGTAAGTATAAGGCTTCCGCATGGAATGGCAATTGTTGGCAAATCTCTCTTACTGGATCTTCTCCTGCCCACTCTTGCATTTTCTCAAGTGTCATTTCTTTTCTGATCTTTTCTTCCAAAGATTCCTTGATGATGGCTCCGATGATTTTGTTTTCTGGAATGATTCTCTGTTCGTCCATCAGTGTCTTCTTCCCTTCTGTGTCTATCCTGGACAATGCATCAGCTTTTCCATTATTTTTGCCTGGTCGGAATGTGATGACAAAGTCATAGTCAGCGAAGCGTAAAGACCATCGTATTTGTTGCGGAGTCAAGGCCCTGGCTTATTTCAGGAATTGTACGTTTCTGTGGTCAGTAAACACCGTTACATCATGTTTTGCGACAAGGAGATAGTGTCGCACTCCTGAAATGCATCCTTAATGGCTAAGAGCTCTTTTTCTGTGATTGAGTAGTTTATTTCTGCCGGTAGCAGTTTTCTTGAATGGTATGCAATTGGATGCAACTGTCCAATTTCCTTATGTTGTTGCGACAATACTCCTCCAATTGCTTGCTCTGAGGCGTCGGTTTCTAAATAAAAGGGTTGACTCGGATCTGCATGCAGTAAGACAGGTGCGGAGGTAAAACTTTTCTTTAAAGATTGAAAGGCTTCATCGGCTTCTGCTGTCCACTGAAAAGGAATTCCTTTTTTCAAGAGTTTGGTTATGGGTATGACCTTCTGAGAGAAATCTTTAATGAATCTCCGGTAGAAATTTGCAAACCCTATAAAGCTTTGTATCTCCTTCACCGTAGCTGGTGGAGGCCTGTCAAGCACCGCTTCAATCTTCTTCTTATCCGTGGTCAGGCCCTCTTGAGCAATTATAAATCCCAAGAAGTCCACCGACTTAACTCCAAAGGCACATTTCTCCAATTTCCCATACAGACTGTTTTCTCTTAATCATTGTAAAATTCTTTTGACTTGCAAATGATGTTCCTCTTCTGTAGACGAGTAGATCAAGATATCATCAATGTACACAATAGCACACTGGTCAATAAATTCCTTTATAACGTCGTTGATAAAATATTGGAAGGCCTCTGGGGCGTTACAGAGACCCTATGGCATTACTTGGTATTTGAACAATCCATATTTGGTTCTGAAGGCCGTCTTCCACTTGTCTCCTTCACGTACTCTTATGAGATGATAGGCACCCCGCAAATCAAATTTTGTAAAAATCTCTGCCCCTTTCATTTAATCGAGTAAGACTGAGATCAAGGGTAAGGGATAGCGATTTTTTGTGGTTATCCTGTTCAGTGCTCGATAGTCAATACAAGTTCTCAACTCTCCTTCACCTTTGGGAATGAAGAAGAGTGGCGATAAGACAGGAAACTGTGAGGGTCGAATGAATCCATTTTCCAGGAATATTTGAAGATATTCCTTCAGATACTGATTCTCCACTTCGGTGAGGGCGTAGATTCTACTACAGGGTAGGTTTGCACCCGGTTCCAGGTCAATTTTACAATCATAAGATCGATGTGGTGGAAGTCTCTTCGCCTCCGTTTCATTAAATACATCGGCAAACTCTTGATATTCATCTAGGAGGTCCACAGTCTGCACTACACACACCATCATCTTGTCCTCGCACAAAGGAGTTGCCGAATTCTCATTCTTTCTCTCCATCCTTTCATGATAGCAATGTTCACTGCATTAACTGGAATCTAATGCCACTGTTCTCTCACTCCAATTTATCGAGGGGTTTTGTTCGGTTAGCCAAGGAAGTCCCAGAATGAGTTGGAATTGGGGACCATCGATGAGATTAAACTGTATCTCTTTGTGATGGCCCTCAGTAGAAATTAGTTCGACAGGTTCTGTGTGGCTTACAATGGGACCAGACGATAAGTTTGTTCCATCCACGGCCCTTACAGCTTCGCTTTTGGCCTTTTGAATTATTTCTAAGCCCACTTTGGAGGCAAACTTGAGATCGTAAAAATTTCTGGTAGCCCCTGAATTCAACATCATGGCTTCACCCTGAAGGGTCTTATCTCTGAATTTTATTGTCATAGTTAAAATCAAATGCGGAGCAGAAGATTGTAAGGTATTCACAACCTGATGACTTGTTGGAGTTGTTTCTCCTTTCGCATCCACCAGTCCAACTCCTCCTACTGGTAGATACACAAATGCAGAGGCTTTTAGAAGGCAGTGACCATATTAATAATCACAGAAAGTCCATTCAAAGTTTTCTTTTCTTTTATTTTCTGTTTTCCTTCTTCTTGGTGTAGTACAAAAAACACTGGCAGCCGACACATGTTTCGTGCTATGCACTTTTTCAAGGCTGCAAACAATTTATGAATGTTTAGAACTACATTGATTCAATATGCTTGACTTAAAAATGAAGGTAACGCCCAAAGATGGACGATAACGTGTGCACCAACACCATCAAAACAAACGTGCGCCTTAAAAAAGATCTAGATCTTGGCAAAAAACAAACATGAAGAGACCAGTCACCCGATTTATGGTGTTACAGGTGCAGAGTAAGGGTGTGCTCCCCATAATCAAAATTCAAGGCAAGGAAGAAAGGAGGAGAGTTAGAAAATGGGCAGGTCTCATGTACATATTTGTGAACTTTAAAATATGGCTCGATACGGTGGATGTCTCACCATCATGCTATCAGACATGCAGAGTGAGTCAGAACTATTTATGGGAACTGTTTCTTACCCAAACAAGTTATATGGAAAACAGACCAACAGGTCTGTACATAATAGGCTGAGATTTCAACGAGTGATGGGCTCCGTATGTGAAGCGCTCACAAAGAATCTGTAGGGCAGACAATGTGAGAAAGAGACAAAAGTTACATATTATAAGATGGCGAGTGCCCATCTTAGCTAAATAGTAATGCGCACAAGGCCATTAGAGGTGCCACTGCATTGGTTTGCCCAAGGTAGGTAGTGTCTAGTAGGAGTCCCCAGTTACCCGAGGCATAGAGTCAAGTGCTCGCACTACAAAAGCAGAACCCTCCCCACTGTAGGGCATGCCGTAATATGCTCCTATCCAACTTATAAAGAAAGACATAGTGTGACTAACCTGTGTACCCCCTACTTGAGGCAGGACTAAACACTGTCTGTCCTGCAGGAGCATCCATGTAACTTTAATAAAAACAGCACTGCAGCATCGAGCGCTCGAAATTAGCGTGGGACCACAAGTAAAGTCCAAATTGTAGTTTAAAAGTGCAGTCACAGTAATGGCCCTAGTGTGCCTGCATAAGGGAAACATAACATAGAAAAAGTGTGCCAGTTACTAGGCAGTCCCTGGCCCAAACCTCACTAGGGGTGGATAGATAGAATATCACAAACCTCTGTGCGTTAACCAGAGCCCAGGAAGTCCCTCCGTATGAGCCAATACTGCGCACTACGGCCTCGTTTCACCCGGCATGTATACAATGCAACTCAGCCCTGGGAATAACACAAACAGAGTATGCCAATTAGTAGGCAGCCCGAAGCGAAGACCTCACTGGTGGCATGAAAATCAAACATACACAGACCTGCATGCGTGGATCAGGACCCAGAAGGTCCTTCCGTATAAGACGATAGTGAGCAAAGTAAGCTCGTATCCCCGGTATACACCTAATGTAACTTGGCCCCAGAGGGGAGCGGAAGTGGGTAAACACCGCCGCTTTCAGTCCGTGAAGTATCGCGGCATGCAAAAGCGCAGCCTTGATAAGCCTAAATGGGGGAAATACAAAAAGGCATATTGTCGAACATTTTTTATTAGCATTACGCATTCGCACTGTGTCAGCGGTCGACAAGCCCACCAAATATAGTGAGCAGGTGACCCGTGAGCTCACCTGTAAAGCCAAAGTCGACGACTCAGCACCTGCGCATAAGTCGGTGAGCACCGAATGCTCATGCCGTCCGGCTTAAATCAGAAGACATAGCGAAAGGGGACATAGAGGTAGGACTGGAATCCGATGAGACCCACTAAGCTAGGGATGATGGGCACCATCTTAACGTGTAGTCTAGTGGCGCCAACCCACATGGTGAAAACATGCTGGGGAGACTGCAATGACAGTACCCTATAGGCACATGAAAGATATATTACCGACTGTAAGACCCTCGAAGTATAATCCACAATTGACACGGTGAAGTAAGCATATAAAGAAAGGGGAGACCTGTATATCCAAATAAAATAAAACAGGCGCCCTCTTTAGTTGTAAACCTGCATAATAGGATATGCAGTAACGCATATGCAGAATTTTTCATCAGTGCATATTGGAGAAATAATACCGCGAGCACGCCTGGTGTGCACATTATGGTGTATCATGACACCTCCTCAAGTGTGATCAATAGTCTAGAACAGCGTAGAGTGCACATACATGGAAAGAGAAGACAATTCATTTATGCATTGACATGATATACCTCGTACCAGCTATGGATGCAGCAATGTTGCACAGTCAGTGTTGAGAGACAGTCGAGATGCTGTCGAACCACATCGTCACCCAACTAGTGGTAATTACCATCATCAATAATGTGTCACAAACTAACACCAGTACACACAGCATATACTCAAACACATCAACTCATGATGTTAGGAAGGGAGCCGCCAGAGAAACCTGTATAGTGAAACATGCAGTGGAGGATATAAGGGATTAAAACCGGTGCTATTAGAAAAGTAGTGCTAATGAGCACATCCGGTATACCCATAGTAGTGTCTCATGACGTCCCCCAAGGTGTGCACTGGCATAACAGACATCGTATCAGCCGAGGATACAACCATTATCCACAGTCAGTGTTATGAAGCAGGTGGGATGCTGTATATCCACATCATCATCCAACTAGTGAGAATCTCTTTTATCATTGTTTATGGCATAAGCTGATCACCAGAAGTATATGCAGCATGTGTTAAAACACAGTAAACCAAAATTGTTAGAAAGGGAGTGCATCCTGACACAGTTTGGCTAGTCAATTGTGATCCATATGTGCCCCCAATTATGTTAAAAATGTTATGTTAAAAATGATTTGTAGAGCGCGCAGCTACTCAACAGAGTGTCCCGGCGCTGAGACAGAAAAGATACAGAGGCTAGAAAACACCGGTACCGGGGTGCGCGGCCATTATACTATTTGCTGGAACAGCCAGGTTTTCAGTTGTTTCCTGAACACCAGTATGTTCGTGGCCTGCTTGAGCGGAAGAGGCAGCTTGTTCCAGAATCGAGCCACTTGCACTTGAAAAGACAGTCCACCTCGACGACTTCTGAGACAATTTGGAGTGACAATTAAGTGTTGGTGTGCTGACCTAAGGGCTCTGCCAGGCACATAATATGAGACTCTTCTGTGGATGTAATGCGCCCCCATGCCGTGCAGAGCTTTGAAAGCCAGGACCAGTGCTTTGAAGAGTATTCTGCAACGGACAGGCAGCCAATGCAGATTCTTCAGATGGTGGGAGATCCGGTCTCTAGGTCCGTTCTGCACGACTTGCAGTCGATTCAGTAAGAACTCTGGAAGGCCCAGATAGAGGACGTTGGCATAGTCCAATCTGGAGGTGATAAGGGCCTGAACGACTGTCTTTCTGTGAGAGGTCGGCAATAGGAAGAGGAACCTACGGAGCATTTTCAGGAGACCAAAGCACGTGCCTGCCACCGACTGTACTTGAGATGTCATAGATAAGGCGTCGTCCATTTTCACTCCCAGGTTTTTTACAGTCTTAACTGCTGACTGGGGGGGAGACATATCAGTAGGCCACCATTGTTTCCAGGCGTCTAAAGGTAGGGTTCCAAAAAAGATAATTTCAGACTTTTCCGGGTTACATTTAAGATGGTTGTGTCTGAACCAGGCAAAGATTTCTCTCAGACATTTATTTATCTTCTCCCCATTAAACTCCTCCCCCTTCTTACAAGTGAACGGCAGTTGAGTGCCGTCGGCGTAGGATATAATCATAGCCTCACACACTTCTGCCAGGGTAGCCAGAGGAGCCATGTACAGATTAAAAAGTACTGGGCTCAAGATAGATCCCTGTGGCACGCCAACGTTCAAGGGCGGGATACTGGCTGCAAACGGGGGCGACCAGACCTCTTGGTTTCTATCCTTCAGAAAGGGGGAGAACCATTTCAACACCGTGCTTCCGAGTCCACACTCCCGTAACCTCTGCAGGAGGTGACCGTGGGGCACGGTGTCGAAAGCTGCAGAGAGGTCTAAAAGGACAAGAACCGCTTTGCCTCCTTTATCAAGGGTCTCTTTGATAGATTCGGAGACCTCCAGCAGCGCCGTCTCTGTACTAAGGTTCTGCCTGAAACCAGACTGGCTCGGGTGAAGAAGGTTATTGGCTTCAGCAAAATCGCTAATCACCGAGTGAACGTATTTCTCTATTGTCTTTGCAAAGAAAGACAACAAAGAGATAGGTCTGTAATTAGATAATTCCATGGGATCAGCCGTAGGTTTTTTTAATAGGGGAATTATTTTCGCACTCTTCCAGCTTACCGGGACCTGACCACTATGAAGAGACACGTTCAAAATGCTATTCACTGTGGGATTCAGAATCTCCGCCATAGAAGCCAGAAATTTAGCAGGGCAAAGGTCACGATGTTATAGATTATCAAATAACATTGCAGCTCTTTAACAATTTGTTGAGGGGAGAGACACAGTTAGTTGTAGTATACCACTACGCATATACGCACTGGGAGCATGTGTGTGCAATATCACAGACAGGCCGTACATTAAAAGAAAAGGTGTAAAGTTCCCTATCTAGATTGAGCCCCATGTCTACTGCTCTCAGTCTAATCAACCACCTACTTTCCAGTTGTCTAAGTGACAGTGTTTTATCACCCCCACGGCTTGTGGGGCTTAACACATCCATACTATGGAAAGAGATTTTAAGATGTTCTTCCAACCCATGTGCATTTTTATAATGCACAGCTAATGGATAATCAGTGATGTTATTTTTGATTGCACGCACATGCTCCTGGATGCGTTCTTTCAGAGGTCTTATTGTGCTCCCTATGTAAATAAGACCGCACGTACAGACAATGCAGTACACCACATATTTTGAATTACAATTTATGAACCTCGTGATTTTGTAGGTTTTCCGTGTTTTGAACTGAAATTCAGTGATCCTATTGATGGCCAAACAGCATACATTACAGTGCCCACATCTGTGAAATCTCGGTTATAAACTAGGTAACCAGGTGGTAGTTGTCGTGGGTCTCAGGTAGCTGTGGCAGAGGCTCTGTCTGATGGTTCCACCCCTACTGTGTACAATGTTAGGTTTCTCGGTGATCCCCTTGCTAAGTGTGCCATCCATTTGCAGAATGCACCAATGTTAAACTGTATCTCTTCGCGATGGCCCTCAGTAGAAATTAGTTTGACAGGTTCTGTGTGTGTTACAATGGGACCAGACGATAAGTTTGTTCCATCCACGGCCCATACAGCTTCGCTTTTGGCCTTTTGAATTGCTTCTAAGCCCACTTTGGAGGCAAACTTGAGATCGCAAAAATTTCCGGTAGCGCCTGAATCCAACATCATGGCTACACTCTGAAGAGTCTTATCTCTGAATTTTATTGTCATAGTTAAAATCAAATGCGGAGCAGAAGATTGTAAGGTATTCGCAACCTGATGACTTGTTGGAGTTGTTTCTCCTTTCGCATCCTCCAGTCCAACTCCTCCTACTGGTGGTGCTGCAAGTTTTCCTTCTTAAAGAGCTTGGGCTTCTTTGGATAACTTTTTACAAAATGACCCCTAGTTCCATAATAAAGATATAGATTATTTTGTCTTCTTTTCTCCTTTTCTTCTTTGGAAAGTGGACCCCTTATAGTTCCAATTTGCATCGGTTCTATACCTTGCTCTTTCTCTGTTGACTTCATGACATCTGTTCTTACGCGATAAAACCTAGGAATACTTGAACGAAATTCTCTTCTTTTTTTCACTTTTTCTCTCAGTTTGTCTATAATCTCTTTCCGGGACTAAGTCAATCAACAGACACCTCTGAGGGATGATTGAGAATTTGCTCTAAGTCTTCCTTAAGATCATCCTTCAAACCACGATAAAACAAGGCCGCCCTCTTGTTTTCTGGCCATTCGGTCTCAACAACCAACTTGTTGAATTGTGCTAAATACGTTAACAACTCTTGATTTCCTTGCCTCAATTCTAGCAGCTCATTATCTGTTGCCAGAGCCACCTCTCTACGATCAAATATTCATAAAAACTCCTTCTTAAACTCCTCAAAATCATACAAAATCGGAGCGACTTGCGTAGCCAAGGGCATAGACTATGAAGCAGCTTCCCCACTTAGGTAAGAGAGGATAAAGGTTATTCGAGACTGTGCATCTGGAAAGACAGTCGGACGGCACATGAAATGTAGTGAACATTGAGTAAGGAAAATTTGGGCCTTCTGAGGATCTCCACCAAATCGTTCCGGCGGAGCTAAAGGAATGATGGAGCCAGAGAATGCACTAATTGTGTGGTACTCCCAGGACTAGGAACTGAATTTGAACCAGATGTAGCTGCACTAGAAGATAATGGGTTACATTTAACTCCAGAACTCTCACTTTTAATGTTGACTGCTAGCTCTAAGGTTTCTCTCCTTGAAGCTTCCATTTCTGATTTCAGAGCCTTGTTCTCTTCTCTAACTGCCATTAACTCTTGCTGTATTACTTCTAAAATGTTTCCTAAACTTTTTAAGTCATAACCCTCCGCCATTCTGCTCGGTGAGTTTTTTAAACGTGGGCACTTCACTCTGTCAGGAACCACAAATATACTCACAATTATTCCTCGTACTCCCAGGAGCAGAATGCTGAATTTTCCCAATTCCCTAAACAGACCTCCAGCCGGGTCCTTATATCACAAGTGCTCACGGGAACCCTGTCGGGGGAAAGGGGATGGGGACAGAGAAGAGACTGCCTTTCTTTTCGTGGTTCATGTCTACGTCCTACTCTCGGCGTCTTTCTGGCACCGCCTCGTGTTCTAGTATCTCTTATGTGAAATGCAAGTCAAATAACAAACACCATTACTATCGTCTAAGACTTTTTCCTACTTCTCTTGTATCATATTAATTCTCTCTCTCTCTCTCTCTCACTTTCTCTCTTATCCTTCATGCTAAGGCCTTTGATTCTCTTCTTTTCTCTTGTTTTAGAAAATGCATTTATGTTTCTATTATGTTGTTCCTTTTAACCTTGCCTCTTTTTTATTTTTTGAAGTACCAGTCTTTATTTAGATTTTATCTTATTTACATTATCTCTTTTACAGGCTTATACTTGCGGTTTGAGAAATGAGGAGACTTCCTTGTCACTGGATTCTACGTGAAGACCAGGTAAGCGTCTTCTTCATTTTCTGTATTTTTCTTTCTTTTTAATCTCTTGTGCTGACTCTCAGCAATAATTTCCTAAAGGAAATTCTAACTAACTAACCAGCGCTACAGAAACGAAAACTACCCTAAGCTAAGCTTCTGTGCACGCCCAATTGAATTGCTGCTACACTAACTCCTGACTGACTAAGTGCAAGCGCGGGATATGCACACTCAGTAAAGATGTTGGTGAAGTGCGTGGCTCAGAACGCTGCCAGCGCACTTCTCAGCTGAGTCTGTCCTCGTGCCTTCAACGGCCTGCGAGAGACAAGACCGCCAACCTCCGCAACCTTTCCTGACCGCCCACAGTGTGCTCCGAGAGATCTGCAGTGGGTAGTTCCAAGCCAGGACTTCCTGCTAACTGGCAAGCGTCCACCACTCCGACCGCGGAGAATTACGGCTGCACGTCGAGCGAGGTGAGTTTTTGATGGGGGAACCCTGACAATTATTCCCCTTCTCTATTCTTGTTGTTAGGGACCACTGTTCTTACAAAATTACTATGCCCAAAGGTCTCTGACCAGAAATATTAGGGTCCCCTTGTTTGTTTAAACACTGTTAGCACAATCGCTGGATTGCCAGGGTTCTAACAATTGTACCTACTTTTTCCAAGTTGGTCTCTTACTGAAACACTTCTTCTTCCCTAAAAATTCCCATCTCTCACTGTCCTTTCTTCATTTTCCCTTACTTTCCTGCGGAGTAATATGACAGACCATGCTCCACTATACTCTGACGACTACATTAAGAAAATTCTAGAAAGGCCGTCCCTTTTCTCAGACGCAGGTGATACACGACAACCCACGAACATCTCTTTGACAGAACAACTAGAGAAATGCAAGAAAAAATATTTTAGACTGCAATTAAAGACGCGCATGATAACAGAATATTTGAAAGCAGACATTATCCCAATAGGACTTCAGGTTAGGAATATCCCAGGAGTCTTTACTGATAACCCAAAATATTTAGGAAATTTCAGTTATATTGGAACCACATGTTCAAGGCATTGGATGGTGCTGGGGATAGACACAGCCACTGAAGTCCTCAAACAACTAACTGAAGAGATAAATGAGATTGAAAAACAAATAAAAGAAACAAGTTCTGTAACAGACTGCATAAAGCTCCTAGAACAAGTTCAGAAAACTGTAGATGAATTCCACAGAATAGAAGAGAACAAAAACAGTTAAAGTAAGGAAAGACATAAAATCCTACACAATCGAAAGGACATACCCTTACTTAAACAAAGACTTTTACCTAAACAGAAACTATAGCAATCCACAAAACAAACGACCTTGGGGCAGATTCAACAAACGGAAGACCCTAGTGGGATTTTCAGACACCTCTGCAGAGTCCTCTGACAACTCCGACCTCAGAGAAGGAACCAGTGCTTCCACCAGAACACCTAACCAGCCTTTTTTAGGGAGAGGTCAGGACGAACTCCCCAGATGGGGTCGAACCAGAGAACAACGCTGGTTCAACGCACCAGGGGAGCGCCAAATGCGCCAGAAATTCTACCAATGGTAATGCCCTTAAATAATTCACCCAGTATGGTAAATCCACAAGCTGTGCCCATCTTCAACCTCTCCTTTCAGAGAATGAGATCTCGCTACTAAGCAATGGTCTCTCCTTTGTACCCACTCCTTATCCTAACTTCCTGTACCTACAAACAGAGCTCCTGAGATTCTTTCGCAAAATCCGTCTCCACTCTTATTTCCTGACCAATCCTGGAAACCCTATTACAGCCAACACATCATTTAACCCACCATCCACTTTCTCTCCCCCTCAAGCAGCCTGCCAAATGAAATACACACTTTCGAGAAAGTGGTCCTGAAAGAGATGTCCAAGCTTGAGGTTGCACGCAATTTTGGCCCTCGTAATATCTCACTACAAGAGAGGCAGGCCCTTACAGATCTGAAGACTAACCACTCTGTGGTAATTAAACCAGCTGACAAGGGCGGCGGCATAGTGGTTCAAGACATTGAACCTTACAAAATAGAGGTGTTGTGACAACTATCCAACACTGATCATTATTGTCGGCTCAACGCCCGTCCTACCCGAGAAATTCAACAACTAATCTCCACAGCAACAGAGGAATCCAGAACCGAGGGCTATTTGAGCCCTAATGAGTTCCTTTTCCTAAACACTAAATTCCCAAGGACTCCGGTGATTTACACTATTCCCAAAGTCCATAAAACATAGTGAGACTCCACCAGGACGGCCTATTGTCGCCGGTTGTGGCTCCACCCTTGAACCCCTTGGTCAATATGTAGACTTCTTCATTAAAGACAATGTACCTCAGACCAAATGCTATATTAGAGATAGCATGGACATGTACAATCAAATAGAACACCACCCATTCAACCCCGACTCAGACATCATCTGCACCCTAGATGTGGAATCATTATACACCAATATTTCACAGAAAGGATGGCCTTACAGTTATTGAGAATGTACTGATCTCCAGACAATGCCCCCATGCTGTGCCCACATAGTTCATTTTACAACTCTTGAACATATACCTCACACAGAGTTTTTTCCTTTTTGACGGCCAATTCTCTCAGCAGGTCAAAGGGACATCCATGGGAGCCGTTTTGGCCCCCAATTTTGCCATACTTTACATGGATGCTGTAGAAACCTCAAGAATATTGACCCCTAACAATCCATTACATGACAACATAACTGTCTGGAAGCGTTACATTGACAATATTTTCCTGATTTGGCACGGTGATATGGACAACCTGATATTATTCCATGACTGGCTCAACAACAACTGCAATGGTCTGAAATTCCCTCTCTCATACAAGAAGACTGAGATTGCATTTCTAGACCTTACTATTAAACACATAGATGGCAAACTCTACAGAAAACCGACAGAACGTAATACACTGTTACCCTATGAGAGTCACCATCCAAGAGCCCTCCGTGACTCACTACCTTTCTCACAATTTCTCCGTATTAGGAGGAACTGCTCATTTAAAGAGGATTATTTCCGTGAGGCACAAACCCTGACTAACAAACTAATCGCTAGAGGGCACCCCCGCAAGCTAGTGCGCAGATCATTGTAAAGGGCATAGTACTGCCCACGGGAGACCCTCCTGACCCCAAAAGCCACAAAGAAAAGTCAGAACCACTTGGTCTGCGTAACCACTTTTTCTCCGATCTCATACAAAGTCAGGAAATGTATCCTTAAAAATTGGCCCACCCTAAATGCTGGCCACCTCAACCTTGAACGTCCTTTGTTTGCATTTTGTAAAAGTAAAAATATAAAGGACCACCTGATTAGAGCCGCATTGCCAGTCAGGAAAGCCCCAACAACATTGAATGACCATTGGAGCCTAGAACCCTTGTCTGGGCACGCTAAATGTGGGAAGTGTGTGGTTTGCCAATTAACAATCGAATGTAAAGAGTTAATTTTAGGCAGGGTCAAAATTCAACTCCACCAGTTTTCAAATTGTAACACCTCAAATGTTGTATATGCTATTATTTGCCCCTGTAATATGATCTACATCGGACAAACTACTCAAAAAGTGAGAATCCGCATCTGTCAGCACCGAAGCAGGCTGCGCTGTAAGACACTGAACGCTCACTGGTGGACCACTTCGCCCTCAAAGGGCATTCAGAAAACGACATTCAATGGCTTGTCATCAGCGTCATAAAACCCCCACCAAGGGGAGCGGACATTAACCAGATACTATCAAAGAAGAGTTTAAATGGATTCTACGAACGGGAAGCCTCCACACGGGTCTTAACCAAATGGAGGAATGGACCACCCTGATATGAACAATCATGCCAAAGTTACATGAACTTTACTGTGTTAACAATAGATAGTACTGAGAACACCAAGTCATTTTCACAAATGTTGGAGTACATGAAGACTGGGTCCTTAACCTGCCTCTGGTATCTTGATTCGTATGTCAGACAAAAGCCTGACAATTGCTTGGTTTAATGACTGTCCTTTACCCACTGTACTGTTTTGATTTAACTCATGTGGTTTTTTTCAACCTCCCACTTCAGGAGCATTAATTATCTATCTATGTGGGGCATCTCTATATCAAAAATTTCTCTAATTGGCTGGACCACTAATATGCCTGAATTTATATGTTTATTGAAACATGTTGTTATTGGATGGACCTCCAATGTCCCTGAATCACCTCGGCTCTTATATCTTGTGGATCTCTATTTTATTCTCTATTGAGAACCTTTCTTCTTCATAATTCCTCAATAACCTGCCTCACGACCCTTCCTCACACAAGATGTCCGCCACTCACACACGACAAAACCTCGCCGCATCACACGCTGTGACCACGTCGCAGCGCGTCTCCCGTCCAGCACGCTCGGCAAAGCTTAAACCTGTTCGCTTCACACCATCCCCGGACTCTCTCCGAAGTTCAGGATAAAAGCACAGAGGACCCGACACGGACTGCACAGCCAAATACAAAGGGTAAGCACTTTCACCCAGCCCCATGTAAAATGAGCACCGGCCCCACGGCCATACTTTTGACAATTTTACTTTCGCCGGCAGGTATCTGTTCCCACAGGAACCCCCCAGGTGCTCTAGCACTCATATGAGTGCCAGATCAGTAAGCAATCTCCTGCTTTCTCTCTCATCACATGCACTAGTTAATTATCCGGCAGGTGCTGACATCGGATTATTACTCTGCAGGACTAGCCACTCTTTGGGCCCTCCATAGATTATTGGACCTTCAAAACTGGTAAGCCACTTCACCTTTACTTACAACTAATATAACACTCCAATTGGGAGTTCACCCTAATTGAATTATTTTTATGCAGGACTATCGTTCTTCTCTTCTGACGAATACTGAGGACCTTCAATTGCTATAGGACTCACCGGAACCCTTTAGTGGCAAGCCACTTTCACTTTAAACTCACGTTAATTCATCCGGATCGGTTATACACTTCTCATGGTTAACTTTATTCCTCGGGTTTCTTATGGCATGCGCCCCTGTCAGTTGATCCCAGTCCCATCCAGGGTAGGTTATACTGACAGGACCGGTAAGACCTTACCTTCAATACCTTGCACTACCCAATCCTCATCGTGTTATTCACTGCGTCAAGCTAAGCCTGGTGTTCGCACCTATATCCCTTGCACCTCTATATTCACCTCACCTAGAATTTTATGGACGTCATTCAACGGAATGCACCTTTCTCTTCAACTACCACTTGCATGGTCTTCTAACTTGCTGCTCTGTCAAACTCCTCCCTTAAATTCCCAATTTTAAATCTCTCTTTCTGTTTATTTTCTCCCATTTTTCTCCTGATAGTTTTATAGGCATTAGTCTCAGGCATATACTCTTATGTCTGATGATGATCCGGTATCAAGTTAAGTGGGATTGAAACGCCGTTGACTCTGTACACCTTGATACTCTCATAATTGTTCATTGTATTGTACTACGGTGTTGCACTTTGTATTTGCTTGGACAACTGCACATTTGATTCCAAGCCCTTGTAGATGCCTGAGCCTTCTTCTCCTGCTTTTATCTTTCACGACAAAATGTGTCCCCACTTGTATGTTCCTTGCGTGTGATTTTTTATATAAATACATTAAAAGATTTTTTTGTCCGGAAGGACAGAAAATTTATATAGACCTCATTGTATGTCTATATTATTCCCCTTCTCTGTTCTTGTTGTTAGGGACCACTGTTCTTACAAAATTACTATGCCCAAAGATCCCTGACCAGAAATATTTGGGTCCCCTTCTTTGTTTAAACACTGCAATCCCAGTTCAGGCACAAACTCCTATCTCAAGTGGGTTTATATCTTGGGCACAATATGCCAAGGATTTTGCCTACAAACGTTCTTCATGATAGACCTGGCATCCTTGACATGGTTTCCCCCTAACTTTTTCCCTCAGACTTCCTGTTTTTCATGACTTCTTTTTTGCTGGCCTTAGGACTCTGCACACTTTACCACTACTAACTAGTGCTAAAGTGCTTGTGCTTTCTGCTTAAAACATGGTAACATTGGCTATACCCAATTGGCATATTTAATTTACTTATAGGTCCCTAGTAAAGTGGCACTACATGTGCCCAGGGCCTGTAAATTAAATGCTACTGGTGGACCTGCAGCACTGGTTGTGCAAAACACTTAGGTAGCACTTTAAACATGTCTCAAACATGCCACTGCAGAATCTGTGTGTGCAGTTTAAACTGCCATTTTGAGCTGGCAAAGTAAACCCTTTGTCAGGCCCTAACCTTCCTTTTTAATACATATATGTCACCCCTATTGTAGTCCCTGGACATCCCAGAGCGCAAGTTACAATGTATTTAAATAGTAGAACATGTTCTTTTAAGTCTTGCATGTCCTGGGATTGAAAAACCTTTAAATTCATGTTTTACTACTGCAAAGCCTGTCTCTCCCATAGGATTACATTGGAGTTGTCATATTACATTTTTAAGTGTAATTTCTAAATGGGGAGAGATAATCAGTCAT
Source organism: Calotriton arnoldi (assembly GCA_963921515.1). Taxonomy (NCBI): domain Eukaryota; kingdom Metazoa; phylum Chordata; class Amphibia; order Caudata; family Salamandridae; genus Calotriton; species Calotriton arnoldi. The sequence continues at coordinate 1,245,301 of CAWUFW010004193.1, forward strand.
GTTTGGTGTCTCTGGAATCACAATTGAAAAACCTAACTTATGGTGAACTCAGATTTTAGATTGCAATACTGAAAATGCCTCTTTTAGAAAGTTTATAGCACACAATAGGGAGGAAATAGGGGACAGGATCCATACATAGTAACAATACAGTGAGAAACCCCCTACATCATAAATTCTTCAATAGTTCAAGAGGCCACGTAATTACTCCGAGCCTACACTTTCAACAGTGCATATTATCCCACACCTGTACAAAGAACAAAAATGTACGAAACCATTATAAAAAATGGTACATAAAAGACATTACTTAAACTTGTTTTTAGACATATAGCACATGCACAAACTGCTTTTTGTTGGTCAGAAAATGATTATGATACATTCACATAAGTACTTAACATAGTTAAGAAAATAGAACAAACATTTAACATCAATCCATGAAACTGACATTTATGTTATTAACATATATCCATGTAACAAAAATAAGTGTCCAACATAAATTGCATCAACATAGAAGATACAAGCTTGTCCTCCTTATGTTTGCTGATCGAGTTGGAGCAGAATGTTCCACCATAAGTCATTGCTTTAAGAGGCTTCAATTTTCATAAATCCAGTCCTCTAGCTTCTATAAGCCTTTATGTGGGTGTGCCCTCGACCTCACTGAATTATGCCGACGCGTTTTGACCTTCTATGGGCCTAGCAATTAAGTATGAAGGTCTTCCTCGGGGTTCTCAAAATTTCATAGCAGACACTACATGTAAAACAAAAAAGAAACTATATATCACATTTCTGAGAATAAGCTTCATTATTTCAAACAGTTAATTGAGTCGGGGTGGCATCGAAACCTTAGATTTTACATACCAATCTTGATTATTGTAGTGTGGCAACTGATTTCTAGAATGGTGTATTCAAACTGAAGTGATAATCATGGGTAAACTCAATAGGGTATTACCAGGCACGGCGTGTAAATCAAGACACACATTACCTAGCCTCGTCATGTGTTAGCTCATACCTGCGCTCTTTATTTGATTCAGTTTTGGGCGGTTATGTGGGTTGGTATATAAAATCTAAGGTTTCTAGGGCCCCAGCCTACATAACTGCCCCTGCAACGTTCTCCTTGCTCCTCATGACCCTCTCCAACGTGAATCAGACTCTTGGCACAAAACCTGAGGAGGTAAACCTTCAGTTGGACTAATCTGGGAGTGTATCTCCGACCTACGCTCCATTGCTGTCGGCCTGAACATTTGACTTTGACCAGGTCGAACACTAGCAGGTAGCTGTGGTAGGCACTTTATGTTTTTAGGTGCTATTTCTCAGTTTATTCTTTAAAAATCCATAAATCCGGTTCTAATGATTGGATTATTATAATTTTGGTCTTGTTTTATTTATTAAATTAAGCTCTATTCTTCTAACCAGGTGTGGGATCTTTTTGTGTGGTGTTTTCACTGTTTTACTGTTTGAAGTGCTGCACAAATACTTTACACATTACCGCTACGTTATGCCTGACTGCTCTGTGCCAAGCTACCGGGGGTTGAGCACAGTTTAATTTGAGGTTCGTTTGTGCCTTTCCCTGACTAGGATTGTGTTTGCTGCTTGACCAGGGCTCACACCCCTGTCAAACGTTAACCTTATTTCTAACATTCCAGTAAAACCTTATGCCAATAATGTGAATAAATAGCATCTCTGACAGAGTAATAACATGCAGTTTTAACACATTATCTTTCATTCTGAGATGCATGAATCACAATGGGTAAAAATTGCACACTTGTTAAATACTGAACCCCTGGAGGATTGCAATGAGAGAAGCTAAATGTCCATTACATCATTATTTCAAGGGTTTATGTATGCTATATATGTTCTTTCTGGCGACTTACTTGTTATAATGTTGCCTATAAAGGGAAAGGATAAGGGAGTAGGAACACTATGTGAGATGTGCCATTGAGAGATCAACAAAGGTAGCAAGTATGACCACTTTGGTGTTTCTATTTACTTCTATGATGGTCTCCCAGACTTCAAATTTTCATTGTCAGATAAGCAATTTCCATATATATGGGCACTTTGTCCACTGCCCTTTTCGTGTAAAAGCCGATGTCAAACAGATAGCTAAGGGCCATATGTTTCAAGCCTTTTTCCCGTTTGCAAACGGGCAGATTCTCAGAATCGGCCCGTTTGCGAATTGGAAAAAGCCTTTTGGGATGCCCACAAGAGCGCCACCCGCAGTCACCATCACCTCATCAGATCCGCCAAAAGGGCCTCACTCAAAGACCGCCTAGACAACAACGCACACAACAGCAAAGAGCTCTTCAACATCGTGAAGGAACTCTCCAACCCCAGCTCCAACACCAACGACATCCAGCCGTCGCGAGACCTGTGCGACTCACTGGCCACCTTCTTCCACCGCAAAATCGCCGACATCCACGACAGCTTCAACACCACGACCGCCCCGGCAACCACAGAGACCACTGCCCCCACAACCACCAACCGCCTGCTCTCCTGGACCAACATCAACGACGAGGACACCAGCGAGATCATGAACACCATCCACTCCGGTTCACCGCTAGACCCGTGCCCTCACCACATCTTCAACAAAGCCAGTACAGCCATCGCGCCCCATCTCCGGAAAATAATCAACATCTCCTTCGAGACAGCAACCTTCCTGGAAAGCTGGAAGCACGCCGAGATCACCGCCTTACTCAAGAAACCCAAGGCAGACCCCAAGGACCTCAAGAACTTCCGACCCATCTCTCTGCTCCCGTTCCCCGCGAAGGTCACCGAGAAAATCGTCAACAAACAACTGACCCGCTACCTCGAGGAGAACAACATCCTGGACCCTTCCCAGTCCGGCTTCCGCAGCAACCACAGCACCGAAACCGCCCTCATCGCCGCCACCGATGACATCAGGACCCTGCTAGACAACGGAGAAACAGCAGCCCTCATCCTCCTGGACCTATCAGCCGCCTTCGACACGGTCTGCCACCACACACTACGAACACGCCTTCACGACGCCGGGATCCAAGAGAAGGCCCTGGACCACATCCTTCCTTTCCGGCAGAACACAAAGCGTCCGCCTCGCCCCCTTCCGATCCAAGGCCACCAAGATCATCTGCGGCGTACCCCAAGGCTCCTCCCTCAGCCCAACACTGTTCAACATCTACATGGCACCCCTCGCCCACGTCGCCCGACAGCACAACCTCAACATCATCTCCTACGCCGACGACACCCAGCTGATCCTCTCCCTCACCAAAGACCCTCACACCGCCAAAGCCCACCTCCACGAAGGAATGAAGGCCGTCGCCGAATGGATGAGGACCAGCCGCCTGAAGCTGAACTCGGACAAGACGGAGGTCCTCATCCTTGGTTCCAACCCTTCAGCCTGGGACGACTCCTGGTGGCCAACATCACTGGGAACAGCACCGCCACCCACCGACCACGTACGCAACCTAGGGGTCATCCTCGACCCCACCCTCTCCATGACTAAGCAGGTCAACGCCGTTTCCTCATCCTGCTTCAACATCCTCCGAATGCTCCGCTGGATCTTCAAGTGGATCCCCACCGAAACAAGAAAAACAGTCACCCAGGCCCTCGTCACCAGCAGGCTGGACTACGGAAACGCCCTCTACGCAGGAACGACGGCTAAGCTCCTGAGACGGCTGCAACGCATCCAGAACGCCTCTGCACGTCTTATCCTCGACATCCCCCGACGCAGCCACATCACACCCCACCTGAGAGACCTGCACTGGCTCCCTGTCAGCAAGAGGATAACCTTCAAGCTCCTCACCCACGCACACAAAGCACTCCACAACTCCGGACCAGCCTACCTCAACAGACGACTCAGCTTCTACACCCCCACCCGCCAGCTCCGCTCGACCAGCCTCGCCCTCGCCACAGTCCCCCGCATCCGGGAAACGACCGCCGGCGGCAGATCCTTCTCCCACCTCGCCGCCAAGACCTGGAACACCCTCCCCACCAACCTCCGACAGACCCAAGACCTACTGGCCTTCAGAAGACTCCTCAAGACCTGGCTCTTCGATCAGTAGCAGCACCACCCCCCTCTTCCCCCAGCGCCTTGAGACCCTCGCGGGTATGTAGTGCGCTTTATAAGTGACATGATTGATTGATTGATTGATTGATGTATCATCCTAAAAGGCCATCGCAAAATAGAGAATTGCAAAATTTGCGATTCTCTATTTTGCGAATGCAATTAAGGAATTGCAAATTGCGATTCCTTAAATGCAATTCTGGAAGCACCAGAAATTTGCTATTTGGCCTTAAGGAATTGCAAATTACCACGAACTTCAAGTTGGTGGCAATTTGTGATTTTCTTTAAAAAGCACTTTTTTGATTTTTTAAAAGTGCCATATGTGGCACATACATGCCCTTAGGGCATGTATGTGCGCAAAATGTGCACACATGCATATTTCAGGGTGCAACAGGGTGTCCTTTTGGCACCCTTGCAACCTTGAAATTGCATTCTCAATTTGCAATTCTCTAATTGGTAATCGCAAATTGAGAATGTCTTCCCATTCTTTCCTATGGGCCTCCTAGCCCATAGGAATGAATAGGAAGGTATTCCTTATTTGCGAATCTCAATTTGCAATTCGCAAATAAGTAATATGTAGGATTCGCAAAATTTTTAGAGATTCCTACATACATTGCATTTTGCGATTCTCTAATTGCGATTCGCTAAAAATCGCAATTTGAGAATCGCAAAACTCTTTTTTGATACATATGGCCCTAAGTGTTTAGTGACAAATTAACCAAAGGGAAGTGTAAGTTCCTGATTGTGGTGTTGATGGATGAATATGATATTTATGTGAAATGTTTTATGTTAATTTAAGGATATTTATCCACCTCTTGGGATTTTATTATGTTCTAATGCTGTGAGATATCATTTATAATATCATCAGAGTCAAAGAAGAATCCATGTCACTTTATTCCCTTTGTTTTCATCGGGGTCAAAGGTTTTGTGCTGTCACTTCAACAACCTTTAAGCTACGGTGAAATAATTCTAGTTCAGGAAGTGATATTTGTTGTAAACGCCAGATTTGTATACCATTTTAAATGTTTAGAGCAGGGCATTTCACTATTATTTTAATGAAAGCATTTTGAGCCACATATGTGTAGGGTTCAGTATTTAGTCAGAGCCTGATTTAGAGTTTGGTAATGGGTTACTCTATTACAAACATGACAGACAACCCGTCCGCCTTAATATAAGTATCATATGATATAATGCACTTATAATAAGGGGGATGGTTTAGCCATCGCATTTGTGACAGAGTAAGCCATGCACTAAAACTCTAAATCAGAACATAACTGTTCAATTTATGCCCCATTCTGATTCATACATCTCAAAATGGGGAATGTTGTGCTAAAAACATGTGTTATTCCCCTGTCAGAAATGTCCAGTAAGTGAAGGTGTGCTATTTATTAATACGATTGACACCAGGTTTTTTCCTGCCAAAAATCATGTGGGCTAAAATCCTTGGCAATTCAGGTAGACATTCACACCTGAATTGGGATTGTGGGTCTCCCATGATGGGAACCTTTAAGGACGATTTATTGAGGTAATCCTGTGGAAAAATAAATAATCAGGCGCAATATCCAGAATAGCCAGAATTAAAAAATATATATATATTGATAAAACGTTATATATCACATAAAGTCTACTCAGTCACCATATAAGAAAGCAATTAGGATCATTACACAATACTTCATCAATGTTATGTTATGTTATATTATGTTGATTTGTATAGCGCACTAATCACCCAAGAGGGTATCCAGGCGCTTGGGCAGGTGTGCAGGTGTGAGGTCCCCAAGGTGAGGAGGAGGCTCTGATGTGTTGAGGGAGGTCGTTCCATGTCCTAGGTGCGATGTAGGAGAATGAGCGACCTCCAGTTTCGCTTTTGCGGATGTGAGGAATGTGTGCGAGTGGGAGTGAGGCAGAGCATGGTGTCTGGTGGATTGGTGCAAGTGTTTGCGGCTGTTCAGGTATTCTGGTCCTGTGTTGTGTGGGGCTTTGTATGTGTGCATGAGAAGTGTGAATTGGCTAAGCTTGTGAATGGGGAGCCAGTGAAGTTTCTTGAGGTGCGGTGTGATGTGGACATCACAAAGGCCTGTGGAGCTCATGGCTGCATCTGCACAGTGACAGTAGAATCAGCTGCAGCAGCTGCAAGGGCAGGTCAGGGACAGGAAAATTTGGTGAGTGCATAAGTTCAAACTGGAAAGAAACAAGCGGGTTGCTAGGGAGAAGGCCTAAGAAATGTTCACAGTAGCAGCTGCTACTAGGCAGTAGTGGTGAGGCGGGGAGGAGGGAGTTAAAAAAAAGAAAAGGGTCAAAGAGAAAAAAACCTTACCTTCCCGGCGGCCGCTTTTCTCTGTCCTCATCCTCTTCAGGACTACGAACCAGGAAGCACATAGGCTCCTGACTCCCCTGACCAATCACAATGCTGCAGTGCTGTGTTATGATTGGTCTGAGCGCAGTGATTCGGCGCTCAGCCAGGGAATGGGAGGCTGGGCATATTCTCCATCGGGCTGTACAACACAGCCGGTGGAGAACATGCCAAGTGCACATGACGGTTTGGCCGGCCGGAGTAGCCTCCTTCCCCTGCTCTGCCGGAAGCAAAACCCCGCCCACACTGGCTTTACATAGCCAATAATGAAAGATAAAATCATAATAACAGTGCTATTATTATTTTATTTTTCTTGTGGGGCGACGCTCCTCCGCCTTAGGGGAGGAGATGCCACTGAATGTTCACCTTTAGCCTGAAGCTTCTATCTCTACCTAAAACATTGGTAAGTACGTTCTCCCATGATTGCCAACATTTAGTAAAGGATGGGGTTACTCTCTGAGCCCCACTGTCTCTTCTGTAGCCTTCCTCATTCAATCCTGATACAAATGACACTTTAGAACTACCTAGAATCTAAATATTAAAGCATAGCAGTAGGGGGCTGCCTGTGTGTCATGGATGAGGAAAGTTTACAATTGGTCTGTTTCTATTGCACAGGTTGCATGCCTGCATCACCTAAACGAGGCACTTGTAGAGGCATCCAAGGGGTTTGGATGGACTAACTCAACATCACATTGTTTCACTTTGCAGAAGATTCCATTAAATAACATGATAAGAACCAAAGCATAATATAGTAGAGCACTAAAATACAACACATCATAACATCATAGAAGATGATCTAGACATCATGCATAGTAAACGAAAGGACAACACCAAAATACACAATAAAATACAATACTGCTTAGAGGAGAGAAACCTAGCTTCACAACATCTAAAACATCACAAAGATACAGAATGAAGCTCAGCCCCACATAAACTAATACAAAATGTCTCAATTTGGTGATTTTCTGTACTTTCAAAGTGAGGAAAGCTGTTTATTATATGGTGTGGTTGTGTGACCTCAACTTGTAATAAATTCAAAAACCCCTACTGGGTCCAGTCAGGTTTGTTTGAAAAACCTTAGCTCAACCCTGGTAGCTGTGGCTCTGAAAAGTCCAGTTTTATCATAAGAAAAAGTGTAAAGTATTTAGAAGTACCAGAACAGTTGAAAAGGAAGGAAACACAGTACAATAGACATTCAACACCAATTTATAAAAATACGTTGTATATTTATCTTTAAATAGACTGCTCTACGTCATAAATCTACAGGTGGATTCCAGGCAATAGGAACAATAGATTACGGAGTTTCACTTACGGCTATAAAGGCACTTTGTGGCGACCATCTTCGGCAGGGAGTCAACCACTGGAACCAATAAGATTGAGTAAAGCAGTTTCCTGACAGTCAAAGCAGTCTCCAGTCCAGTTCTACGCTCTATGGGCAAACCGCGATATGCTTCAATGGATTGGTCCTGGTGCAAGGGATACAGAATGCTGAAGATGCTTAAGAATGCTGAGCCGGTGATGGGAGTCTTTATAGGGCCACCCCTCGGTCCACGAACATGGTGGGGTGACTTTAGCCACAGGGGTCGATGACCCTCGAAGTATGGATGGAGTCCAGCCAAAAACCAGTGGCTACTGGTCTCCAGTTACAGTGAAATCAGCTGTTCCATTTAACTCCATTTCTGGGCAGCCAATCTGAACTCTGAGGAATCTCCCAGGTGCAGCAGACTCTGGTGCCCGTTTTGAGGGCCGGGACTCGGTCTTCCAGGTAGGGGTGGTCCGTATTGGTGGATTGCCTTGCTCAGGTCTTTTTTGTTGTTAATAGATTATGTTTGCATTGGAGCTGGGACTACATTACTCTGAAAAGCCCACTCCAACGTCCTCTCTTTTGCTACAGAGAATGATTATTTCAATAAATTATAGGTGTCAGCCTCACCCCTCTTCCTCAAGACCAGGGGAGCCTTTATGTTTTTTGTAGTGAAAGTGAAATCTGGATGAATATTGAGGGATGGCAGGGGACTTGTCACAGATTATTAATGTCCTCCCCCCTCAATCTCTTGAAGTGCTGAAAGGTGAAGCTACCATTTGTACTTGAAACGGTTTCACCTCCACAGGTAATACACTAATGAATGACAATGCCATCCATCCCTGCAGAGTTTCTAGAATTGCAGTACCAACCCCTTGCCATGGCCCAGTTCTCTCTCTGCAGGGTGCCTGGGTGTGCAAGGCTGCCAGGCTGGATGTGTAAAGGCTACAGTGGAGCCACAGGAACACTGGAGGGGTTTGGTGTGGTACCCCCAGAGCTCTCAAGTTTTTATAGGACCCTTCATGAGTAGCATATCCAGTCCAGGTCTATGTTAAGTTCTGGGACGTGTTTTTTCTGTTTTCATAATAGGATCAGCAGGACTACAATTCAGAGAATGCAAAGCAGAAGTATTGTCTGCATAAGCCACTCATGCATGGACCCTGGGAAACTTGAATGTATGATTATACAACGCATGCATTCACATCGCATGCTATTAGATCGCGGTTTTTACCACGCAAGTCGTTACAACGACTTTCGTTGGAGGGCGCTGGACTTAGAGTAGTTAAATTTACTATTCCAACTCCAGCCTACGTACAGTAGGGAAGGTGTTGGATAGCAAATTAAACTATTCCTTGTCCTATAGCGCCCTCCAGCGCAAGTCGTTGTAACGACTTGCGTTGTAAAGACCGCGATCTAATGGCATGCGATGTAATGCATGCGTAGTAAAGGTTGTTTCCCGGGAAACTTGAGACTTCTGGTACTTTCACTCAAAGGTTTGAAAGGAGGACACTTCATTGTATACCGCAAGGCATGGCGTTCCCACGAAACTGAGTATTATTTCATTTACTAAGGAGCACAGAAGAGGAGAGTAGTGGACATTCATATACAGCTTTAAAAGTGAGGTAACCACTGGTTGACATCTGTCTATATCACGCTTACCGTGGTGGAACAGCATGCCTTGGCACACAAGAGGTATTGATGAGTGGTTAACTTTCCAGCAACCAAAGCATGCTTGCAAAACAGTGAGAAGCCTTTTTAAACTAGCTATAATGTTAGCCCTGTTTCAGCATGACAGGTGCAAGGTCTTACGGTCTAATATCATGTATTGCAAGTAAACGAACTGCCTCTCTGCCAAAATGGCCTGTCTGCCAAAATGTCAACAAAGGACTGTTCGCTGGAAAGACCGCCCACATTTTTTGGCACCTTCTCGCACACTACCAGTGTGGAAGTTTTTATTAAGACATTACCAAATGCACACAAAAGTGAATCCAGCTTCTGCTTCGATTGCTAAAGCTAGGGCACGTGATGGATTTTAAAACCGTGCATATAGAGACAGAGAAGACAAACTATATACATTAGCTACATATTCAAGATGCAACGAGATTATTTTCATCTATACAAATCTTTGTGTACTTCGCATTCTATATAATCATGCTGCTACACACAGTGTAGATACAGTTTTCCCCACCATATCGATCCATCGACTCTGCAAGCCGTAGCAGGTAAACAATATGTTTAGGAATATACTCTAACAGGATTATCAAGCAGTTTTGTGCGAAGGAGACATAGAGTGAATATCTCACCTTTCGTTCTATGAGTGTGTTAAGTATGTTCTCAATGGCGTTCATATATCTTTAGGTCTAGACTTAATGGGGTGCACATTGGCAAACAAATCTGACCTGGTACTGCAAACAACAACATTCCTAAGCCATCCCTTATTTGTGGGAAGCTGAACGGCTATTTCTCTTTTTGCCAATAATAAAAGTACTGCAACTCTGGACCCGATTCACAAAAGTAAACTTAGACCTTAAGTCTAAGGGGCCTATTCATGAGGCTGTTTGCGTCGCTTTTGCATGACGCAATGTGGTGCAAGAGCAACGCAAACCTGAAGACAGATTTTTGAAGCCACGAAATGCCACATTGCGTGGCTCTGAGGGGCTCCAAAAATCTGAAGTAAAGAAACGCAGCGCAAATCGCTGCGTTGCATTAGTCTGCCCTGGGAAGGCATTCCATGGACGCTGCGTGGGTGTTCCCAGGCAACTCCCATGGTTTAGACGCATTCCGAGATTTACAAGAACTTGTAAACATGGGAATGTGCCAAAATCTTACACCTTCCCAAGGGAGGCTTAACAAGAGGAAATATCTCTAGTTTCTTCTTCTTTCTATGTGTGCTGTATTTGCAGGAAGGTTCCCGCAGGCACTCTTGCACCATGGTGCAAGGGTGCCCGTGTTGTCACCAGGCAGCCAAAAGGGCAACAGTGAAGGGGAAAGGACAGTATTGCCTTAAATACTGTGCATTCCTACCCTTTTCCTGTCACGCAGCGCAGCAAGGTGACTTGCTGCGCTGCACTGCTTGACTTCCCCATAAATAGGCCCCTAAGTTTAGATCTAAAGTCTGTGTGCTGCAAAGCCTTTGGTATTTTGGTGACATAACCCAGCACTGCAAATTAGAGATGGCCGATATGTCACAGTCAACAATACAGAATATCTCAGCTAACACCACACCCCAATAGGTAGCTATACAGTGGCATTCCCATAACAAATGAAAAAAGGTAGCCTGGACTTGTTGACAACTATATTCATGTGACCTGTTATTATCAATTCTGTGCAGATTAGCAGAGGTATAATAAGGTCTATGCAGAAATTTTAGATGTATCAGTTTGTGTTTGTAATCCTGGAGCGTGTCTCTAACTATGCCCAACAATGTGACCATTTGTGAATATCCCATAGGTCACCCGGATCTCTCATTCATAAATCCATTGCTGGAACACAGCCTATGGAGCGTTCTCCCTGTGTTAGTCTATAGACTAGTGAGACCCAGCCCCTGGAATATTCAAGAGCGAGGAGTTTAGAGAGGGGTGCAAATTCGCTGGGTTCGTGGGGGAACTCTGGGACGTAATCCTTTACAGCCTACCGCAATCTGCAATATATATACACATATATTGCATGTGATTGGGCTTTGTCACAAAATTGCTTGACTGTCATTAGTAATACCCATATTTAAGACAGTAAATTCTAAAATTCTTGGCATCTGTTTAATGATTTCAGAATACTTGGAAAGTTTGAAAATTACATTTTTCACAAACCATCAAAACAATGCCTACATATCGGAAAAGGATGTGCATGAATTTGGGCACGTCTGTTAATATGAGTGACAGACAAGATGCTTGTAGAATGTCAAGCAATCAAGAGCAAAATATTTTGTCTTACTTTTTGTCTAGTTTTATAAACAGTTTTTCTTGGGGAATCTTTCATAATAGAAATAGTAAATATCAACATGAAGAACAGAATAGCAAATACAAGTAACAAAGGTTTGACAAAAGTTTATTATAATATAGGGTCTTATGAGTTGGGGGAGGGAGTTTGAACGAACTCAAACAGCTTGGAGATGCCAAGACAATAACTGGGCTATCAAGGAAAACAAAATGTAACACAACACCAGTCAGGCATGTAACATGAGATATGTAATCTTAAGTGTTGACAACATGAGAAGATGTACCGCACCAAAACTCAATAAAATATGTTTAAAAAAAATAATAATATAGGGTCTCATCAAGGTTTTGATAATAATGTGCTCCTTTTGTATACTCATCCTTTATATGTAAATATTTAAGGATGAAAATTACAAGGAAAGAAAAAAGTAGAAATGCTGAGAGCTGGTGCATTTTGATCCAATTGAAGGGCTTCATTTGGATTTGGTGAAGCTCCATGGTCAGAAACCGTTCACCAATGCCCGGCTACCATACTGGCAATAGTCAATGTATGTCAGAAAGACTGTCCTGTTTAGGGGCCTACTTCCGACATCCATTTTTCCTGTTCTGGTCTGCCAGGAAAAGCCTGGAAGTCGAGCAGCAAATATTACAAATGACCCACAAACAATTGTAGAACATTCCCGGAGTCTCAGTGCTATTTGGTTTTTGTTTTTCATAAATAAACCCCCATTTCCAAGATTGCTTCTGAAAAAAAAACGTTGACTAAGTGCAACCAAAACTATATTGTGCCATATTGAACAAACTTCACTGCCTTCTCTGGCAGGAGGCTGCTGTTTAACTGCAATTCAATGGCATATTAGGCTGAAACTCTACTACAGCTCTGGGAAGATCTACACCAACCTTGTTGTGAAGCTTCTTGAACATAGAGCTGCATGCTGCTCCAACACTAGGTATGAGGATCTGCCAAAGTTCTGCTGGTCTGTCATGATGTCATGCTGCTGGCCTTGCTTGCGTGGAAGCACACAGCAAACACAAAGGATAACCTTCCAGCACAAAATACTATGCCTAGACATAGATTATGTTGTTTCCAAGTTTTTATGTGTGCTGTACAGTACAGCACACATGCAAAGTTGGAAACGGGAGAACATACAGCTTTTGTCCAAAGTTATGCCTAAAGGAGGCGTAAATTCTTGACACAAAACCCTAGGTCTTTGCATCAAAGCCCATGGTTGGTTGCATGAGAACGCCCATATACCACCCATGGAATGCCCGATTGACATAAAGTACAACAAAGTAGCATGTAACACTACTTTGCGCTACTTTATGGCTACTTTCCAGTGCAAAACAGGATTTTTTTTTTTTTTTTTAATTCTTTTTGTCCTCATTTGCCTCATAAACACCATTCCACTTGCACCTTGGCCGGGGTGTCCAGCCCTCTTTGCTGGGAAAAAGAAAGAAAGAGGGTTCACACGGTACCACCCTCGAATTGTGACGACCCCTTCTTCAAACGCACATTTTCTGCGAGCAGCCCTGCTCCTTAGAAAAGTGCCAGCTGAGGCGGAAAAGGCTTAACCATTGGACCACTGATCCGAAATACTCTCTTGTTGCTCACACCATCGTAGGAGAGGTAACCAGAACTCATACCTTCTATGCCCCTTATCTGACATATCCAAACTGGCCATACTATTTACAGTACATAGCCAGTCCTCGTATCGAGGGGGGCGTGGGCCACCCATTGCTTACAGATCTCTCTGCATGCCAGTAGTATAGCGTAAAATACCAACTTTGCATGGTTTTTGCTCATTTTAAGCTGCGGGTCCAAACATCCAAAGTTAATCAGCAAAATGCTTACCTTAATTTGTATCTTCAGAGACTTAGACAAGGCTCTACTCACACCCTCCCAGAATACCTGGATCTTTGGGCAGTGCAAAAACATATGCACATCATCTTCCTTCATGCTGCTGCATTTCGGACAAGCCACCTCACTTCCTTTTCCAAATTTCGAGAGTCTTTGAGGGGTCCAATAAGCCCTGTGGATGGTGAAAAGATGATTTCTCCTCAGGTTTTACTATTTTGTACATCATAGACATAGACACTTGCCATTGGTATTCCAGCGAAGTCTCCGGCAAGCATCCTCCCCATTACTCCACCGGCAAAGTAAAATCACCGTCTTCCAGCTCAACCATCAGCCAGTACCAGGTAGCAATTTCTTTCTTCGCTGCGGTCCTTAACATAAGTCTGTCTTCAAGTTCATTCTGCTCCCCTATTATTGTGCCTGGAGCCTGATACCAGCTCTGTATCTGAAGAAACTTGAATCTTGAGACCTTATGGTCCGTCTTCTGTTTACACATCTCCCAAGTGATCAGGCGTCCTTCATGGATTAGATGCTCCCATCTTGTAATGCCGGCCTCTCGTAATGGAATTGCCAGCATGTCCTTTGCCCATTCTGGAGAGCCCGGAGAATCACAAATGGGGGCAAGTTGACTGAAATATGAAAGTTTTATGGCCTTTTTGATTTTGTACCATGTCTCGGCCGTACCCCCTAAAAATGTTAGCCTAACCTTTTTAAAGTACTAAGGATCAGCATACTTTTGCATAAAGCCACATTCCCCTCCTTCCTCCTGCTTCAGCATCACCGCCAGTAGCCTCCTAATCTCTGAATTTATGGGTCTGTCCAGTAGCATTTTCCCATTCTTTAGCAAGAAAGCTCAGGAATAAAATAACAGGTCTGGTAGTGCTAACCCCCATTTCTCCACCCTCCTTCTCAGCTTCTTCAACGCTATCCATGGCCCTTTCAAGACCAGATAAAGCTACTGATCTGGCTTTGCATCTTCACGAACCATTCCTTCTTAAAAGGTAAGGGAATTGAATAAAAAATAAAGGTAAACTTGGGGAGGACTATCATCTTCACCAAGTTTGCTCGGCCGAATAGAGTGAGCGGGAGATATGACCAGTTCTTCAGCATAGCTCCCACTTCTTTCCTTACTTTTTCATGTCATGAGTGATCTTAACCCCTAGATATCTCATTTCCCTTTTACCCTTCTCATCCCCTACCGCTGTGTTCCAGGCCATTATCTCCGTTTTCTCTCTATTTATGTCATAACCTGAGATCTTCCCAAAGTCTGCCGTTAATGTCATGACACAGCTCAGAGTTCTTTGTAAGTTGGTTGTATAAATTCGAAGGTCATCTGCATATAAGCCCAATTTCTTTCTCCAACTATTGTATTGGAAGGGTAAGATATCTGGGTTACTCCTGATTCTTCTAGCTAGCGGTTCAATATATAAGTTGAACAATAGTGGTGTCAAGGGGCAGCCTTGCCTCGTGCCCCTGGTGATCCGAACAGAGTTTGTCAGAGCGCCATTGTAAAATGTAAATCCGTATTTGTAAAGCGCGAACTACTCACCCTTACGGGTCTCAAGGCGCCTGGGGGCCGTCGTGGAAATTAAGTGAGCTATTGCCCAGAGTCACATGGTGCTGAGCTGAGCTACCGCCGGAGCCGGGGATCGAACCGTGAGCCCTATGCTCCGAAGTCAGCTGCCCTGGCCGCTGCACCACACCTCGCCATTAACCAGCACCCTAGCTTCTGGTGTGGCATAAATTCCATCCAAGGCTTTACAAAAATTGGTCCCAAGATTTATTGACTTTACCGCAGCTTGCAAGTAGACCCAGTTGACCCGGTCAAATGCCTTAGTCGCATCTAACGCCATTACTGCTAGTGGGAGCTCATAGGCGGTGGCCAAATCTATAGACCCGATAAGTGTGTAAGTCAGCTCTTTCGAAGATCTTCCTCGAATGAACCCCTTTTGGTCTTCATGTACAAGCTCAGACATAACCCCATTGAGTCTTCCTGCCATGATGTTCGCGAAAATCTTATAATCGCAAATTAAAAGTGATATTGGCCTGTACGAATCACAATTTTTCGGGCATTTGCCTGGTTTCGGTATTAATGTGATGATGACTTCTTTCCATGATTCAGGCATTTCAGCTTCTGTCAAAAATAGTTCATTAAAAACTTCAACTAGGATAGGTTTTAATGCGCTAGCCAGGGCCTTGTAGACTTCATGAGGCAGGCCGTCTGGTCCCGGTGCCTTCCCTTTCTTGCCCTCCCCAATAGCCTGTTCTACTTCCCTCATGTTTATCCTCTCATTCAGTTGTTTGCTTTCTTCAGCCGTTAAGGGTTCGACACAGTCCTGTCTCAGCTAAACCATCACCTCTTCTTCTGTGATTTCCAGCTCTTCCTGGTACACTTTTCTAAAATGTCTGAAAAAGGCTTGCTCAATCCCCTTATTATCTCCA
This sequence comes from Calotriton arnoldi, assembly GCA_963921515.1. NCBI lineage: Eukaryota > Metazoa > Chordata > Amphibia > Caudata > Salamandridae > Calotriton > Calotriton arnoldi. The sequence goes on from CAWUFW010004193.1 coordinate 1,261,216, forward strand.
AGTAGGGTTCCTGTTTGCTCCAACCTAACCTGTTTTATCAAGTTCCTCACTTGATCGTTCTTGGCTTTCCATGCCAAAAACTTGCTGCACCCGTCACCATATTCAAAGTGGGCCAGCCGACTGGCCTCCCATCTCTTTTTAACCCTGTCCCGCAAGACTGCAGTCAACTTTAATTTTATTTCCGTTATTTCCCGTAGCAAAACCTCCCGGTCCCCCTGATTTACTTTTGGATTGATCAATTCCTTTTCAATTGTTCGCACTTGCTCTTCTAATGTTGAGACATTTTTATGGTACAGCCGCCTTTTTGCCGCAACTAGAGCACCCAATCTGCCTCTCAGTTAGGCTTTACATGCATCCCAAACCATACCAATCGAAGAGGAACCCAGATTATGGTCAAAAATCTCTTTCGTCTCAGTAATTAATGCCTTTATGACTTCCTCCTCTAATATAATCGTACGATCCAGTGTCCATCTTGATTGACCATCCCCCTCACCAAGGTTTACATGGAGCATCACCGCTGAGTGGTCTGACAGGTGTACCCCAACATGATTGATTTCTTGTACCCAATCTTTCAGACTGCTGTCTATTAAGAAGTAGTCAATCCTTAACTGGTGTCTGTACTTCTTATTGTAAAATGTGTAACCTTTCCGAGGCCCTGCCCTCTGACGCCAAATATCACATAGGCCGAATTGCTACATCATTTGTCTAATCAGCCCTGACATTTTGGGATTTACCACGGCCCTGCTATTCGAAGATCTGTCCAAAGTATGATCCAGAACAGCATTGAAATCCCCTGCCATGATAATCGGGTCGGGGAAATTTAGTAGCTCAGTGAACAGTTCCTCTAGAGGGCCGGTATCATTATGATTCGGACCGTAATAGCCCACCAACGTTAAGTTATGCCCTGAAATCTTTAGTATTTCCACAAGTCATCTGCCCGCCTTATCTGAGACACTGCCTTCTATAGAAATGTTTGCCTCCTGTTTCACCAGAACAGCCACCCCTTTTGTTACGGCTGAATGCCCTGTACATACTGCTTGACAATTCCATCTTTTGGCCTTAAAAATCTCCTGACCCTCCTTCTCTGTTAAATGCGTCTCTTGTACAATAATGATCTGTGTGGGGCAATCCTTTAGATACTGCAATACCCTGTCTCATCTTCCCCTTACCCTAAGGCCATTCACATTCCATGATAAGATTTTTAAAGCATTTCTTCGTTTCTCACCCATCCCCCTTAAAGTCTGAAACTAAGGGTAAGTACGGTATTGATGAGGCTTCTGAGGACTTTTTTTTCCTCCCACATGCTCCCCACCCAGTGCTCCCTGTACCCCCCCCCCATGGAAAACCCAGCCCTGACTCTTCATGGCTTGAGCCCTATGGGTGCCCCCCGGAGTGTGCATCGAGTTCTAGTGATTATTTATACATAAGAAAGGAACATTTTATAAAAAGAAAAGTATGAAACAGTCCAACGAAAAATTTAAAAGAAACGCCGTCATACCGGAGTATACTGACTCCTATACCATAGTTTCTAGCCACCTGGCTGCAAATTTTCGATAAACTCGTCTACCTCCTCAGCAAAGCGGAAGGTGTGCATCTTATTATTGAACATCACCTTAAAAAATGCTGGGAACTTCAGCTGTACCGAAGCACCCAACCTCCTTAGTGGTTCAATCCTTTTCCCTAGTTCCCATTGCCTGTTGGAGGTAACGCTCGACAAGTCCGATCTGAATTCGTATCTAACCCATCTACCTCAACCGACTTCTTGCTCAAGGCTTTAGACAGAATCTTCTCTTTTAAAGTGTATGTGAGGAAATGCACTAAAATTCTCCTAGGTTTGGTCCTGTTTGTGTTTAGTCTAAAGGGGTCTCTATGGATCCTCTGGATATCTTTAGCAATCTCCTGCTCTGATTTCTCCAACTGTAGTTCCCTTTTGATTAATTGGACTATGTAAGTTTTGATATCCTCCCCCTCCTTGCCTTCCAGGACCCTTAAGATCTTCAGATTGTTCTATCTTTGGAAGTTTTCCAACCTTTCTACCCTGTCTTGCTGCTCTCTCTCCTTCGTTTTCAGCCCCTCTATTTCAGCACTGTTAGTCTTCACTGCCTCTCTGAGCTCCCTTACTACCCCTTCTAGGGTAGCTGTTCTATTGCTCAAGTCATCGATCTTCCTTTCCAGGGTTTCACAGGCCGACCTTATCTCCTTCTGATTTGACTCTGAGACTTCGAATCTGCTTTTCATTTCAGTGGTCAGGGTTGCTAAAAGAGCTCCAATAGTGGGGTCCTCCTTATCTGAATTTTTAGAACCATTCAGTGCACCCTCGCCTTCTTCCTTCTCTTTTTGGCCCCCCCCCCAGTGTTAGTCTGTTTTACGTCTGTACTATAGTTAGAGCTTTTTGTCGCTTCTGGGTCAGATTCCGCCTCTCCAGGAATTTAATATTCCTCCCCAGAGGCAGCTAGAGTATCCGAGGCGAGAGCCTGATATCGGTTCGGGCTCGGGCTCATATCCTTAGACCAGTCTTCCATGCTACTTATCTCAGAGGTTTTTCCTAGCGTCCCTTGCCCCTTGCTCACCTCTTCCTGATGCCCTTTTATCTCTGCCATGGTAGTTTCGCTCAAAAAGAGCGTTTTTGGAAGAACCTTAAAATAGGTCCTAAGTGAGGGGGTGACCTTAATCCTCTGCTCAGGGATATGTATTTTTTCAATACTTTTTTATGGCTTGAAACAGGACGAGGCACTGGTAACTCCCTTATTGGAGGTCTTGCCCTTTTAATTTCTTTTACCTCTCTCCCTTCCTCCTCCTCCACTTTAATTATTGTCCGACCTGAATCAGGATTTACCAACCCACCGCCTCTCCCTGCACTCCTTAATGTGTACCTGGAGATCCCTCTGTTCCCCTCCACACTTGAACCCCCCTCTCTGTTCTTCTCCTGCCCTTACCCGCCTTTGCTCTTGTGTGCTCCATAGCTGTGCACCCTTCCTGAAGCTGAAACTGTGGTGATGATCGTGTTAGCTGGCTTAATCCTTCCTTAGTGCCAGACTCAATCTCCACTTGCTTGCTAATTGCTACTCCGTTGCCGCTGCCGCTTCCTTCTCTGCCCCAGAAGGGGATCCTTGTGGCCGCGCGCCGTCCTTCGCGCAGCTCCAGCGCTGCCCTCGCCCACGACTGCTCCGCCGCCGTGTTTGCCGGTTCTGTTCGCCGATCTACAAAGACGCCGGTGGCCGTCCAAGGTATTGTAATTTTCCCAAAAAGTGCTCCTTCCTTTTCCCCGAGTGCTCGGGCGAGTTTTAGCTAATTTTTGGCTGTTATCCCCATTTCATGCAGTTTCATTGCTTGTTGCTCTGATGCGCACTCTGGGCTCACCCGCGACTAGCCGGCCGCCATGTTTTCCCTGCCCGAGACTGCCGCCCTGCAAAACAGGTTTTGTTCCGGATAGTAAATGCCACTTCAAGACTCTGCAATGAGTTTCATTGGTTTTGTTACACAAACCTGCCCCAAAGTGTTAGCAAACCTGGGCCTTTGTCTTTAGTGCCCAGTGTTGAGAATGCATTTCCTTGTGCTATTTGTTACTTATTCAATTTATGTGATTTTGTTCATTAGGTTATGATTTTTTTATAGTATATATATATTTATTTATTTTGAGGTATTATCGTTCCTTTCTTCATCCAATACCAACTCTAAGTGGGTGTTCAAATGTTTATTGAAACTATGATAGTTCTGTTGCACGGTTCCATGCGCAAAAGTCACACCACTTCCCTTGAAACAAGCCTTGATTACTCAATCATTCTACCTGGAGAGACGAGAGGTTTGGAAGGCTAACTTTCCACCATGGAGCTAGTGTATATCCACTTTCCACTGTGGAGCTTGTCTCTTTGTTAGTGGGAAATCCTTACAATTTCATTATTTATATTACCAAGTTCAACCTCCCCCTGCAAGGATTGGGAAAAAAGCATGACTACCATGCTACAATGGTAGTTGAACCATCATCTAACATTGGAGATCCGGAAATTACAGTTGATGTAATTGAAGAAATGAGCGGTGTCTGTGCTGTCACAATAACACACATAGATGGGAACATTGTACCAATCATTATTTTCTGGTGGTCACGGACGGACTGGCCTATAGGGCAATGAGGCAGTGCCTGATGGGCTGGTCTGACTGGTCGGTGTGGGGCCGTTTTTTTTTAGCAGTTTGAGGGCCAGTTTTATGGCCAGGTGGTCCGGTTTTTAATGTTGATTTCCCTAAGATTGCCACAAACATTGCCTGTAGCAAACACAAATGTATGCAGTCTCTCATACCTTGCAAAATACCAATACAGCGGGTCTTACACCATCAAAACTGCCCTGATTTCCAAATGTGGGACACTTTTTTAGCTGTCTGGTTTGCTAACGGGTGCAACTTTTATTTTGGTGCCCGGGCCTAATTTTTTGCCCCAGTCAGACCCTGCTGTTACTTTGTCCCCTCTGCTTGCCCTCCTGTCTGTATCTTTCTCTTCCCCTTCTGTCCACCTGCTTTGCTTTTTGCGAACTGCCCCTTCCCTCCCAGCCTTGATCTTTAACCTGCATGCAGTCTAGTCCTCACATCATGGAGCATTCTGCCCACCAGCCACCACTGAAAGGTCCCAAAGCCAAAACTAGATCATGAGTGCATCAACCTCGGTTAGCCCCACCTGTCCTTCACTCATGAGTAACAAGCTCCTTGCCAGCCATTGGCCTTTCTCTGTGCCGCCCTTCAGTTACCCTGATTGGCTGCCTCTGTTTTATTCTTTAGCCACTTGTGATGGCTCCATCTCTCCCCCCTGCCCTGCCTTGACTACACATACCCCTTTTTTCATGTCTATGAACTATTTCGACAGGATGGTACTGGTGAATAGGGTTATCCCCATGTAGCAAGGACCCCAGTCCAGTCCCTTGTGACTGCACACCAGCTTCCTGCCCGGGTTTTGACCCTGTTCTGTGATTCTGAGTATGACTGAGAGGTGCAATACTGTTGGTACACTGTACCTGTTCTGCAAAGGATGGGAATATTTCAGTAGGTGGTACATGAGCCTAATGTCATGAGCTATAACAGTTGTGATATGCAAAGCCGCACCTAATAGCGTTCCAAATTCTGGGTGCCAACCTCTCTGGGTTAACCGTTCCGACACCCTATGTATTTAGACTGTTTCTACAAAAATGAGAGAGGCACACCAGAGAATGCAGCCATCCCTCATTTAATTCAAGCTTTAGCTAGGCTTCATAGTCCAAATTCCAAACCACAGGCCCAGATGTACTGAATGATGGGCTTGTGTCATCAAAAAAGCATGAAGGCAATTTATGGAAACATTATAGTCTTTATTTCATTCTTGTAACATCACTATGAAACACAGCCAAGGAGTTTCATCCCAAAGACAATGGGACTTCTTCAGTGCTATCAATAAATAAATCAAAACAACCATTTCTCAAAAAACAGTTATTGAAAAATATACAGCTAAAAACATTGTATTTACATCACTTCAAAACACCTAAAGGAATGAAACAAACTTGTCATGTGCCCCTATACACAAAACTCAACAAATAACATACTTGGAAATTCTTTCCTTGTGCAATTTGTACAGACAGTATATCTGAACCTGAATAGTTTTGAATACGTACAAAGTCTTGGTTAATTATTTGAAGCTCTGACAGTATTATGTGTATTGATCAGTTCATTGTTTAAATTTGACGCTTTTGGAAGGAGTACTTTTCTCCACACAGTCATTGGGGATGCATGGACGTGATCAATGAACCATGGTCGGTGTCCTACTATTGGCGGCACATGGAAATATAGGTAGATGGTCTAACAATCAATATGGTCAGCAAAATGTTAGGGAAATAACTTTGGCTCATCTTATAATAACAAAGGGAACTCAATATGGCCTTTTATTGGCACACCAGACAGACGTTGGATGTATTATTTGTATGTATTGAACTAACTAACGGTTTCATTTGCTTTCTGACGGTGTATGGAAGTGATTGCTTAATTTTTCAAATATGGCCGGCTGTTCACCATGGTGCCTTTTAAAAGGATAGGGAGACAATTTGTGTAGAAAATCTGTGCTTATCCCTAAGGAAGGGGGCATTGCACTGCTGCAGCTTGGTAAAAAGACAATACAGCATGTCAAGCTGACCCCACCTGACTTTGCACTTCTCTTTCCTTGAACCTTTCACTGCTTCCCCCAGACCATCTACTGCTTAGATCCTTCCTTGCCCTTTGGAACTATTACCCCTGTATTGTAATATGGCACCAGTAATTCTACTGACACTAAATACACTGGTGGTCAGTGGCGTCACTAGGGGAGTGCGGGGGGTGCGGACCTCACCGGGTGACACCATCACATGGGGTGACACCGTGCGCCTCTGCTTTAAATCGCTACATAAATCAGGAGGAACCGGGTTCCTCCTGATTTATGTAGCGATTTAAAGCAGAGGCTCACGGTGTCACCCCATGTGATGGTGTCACCTGCCCCGGTGACGGTCCGCACCCCCCCGCACCCCCGGACTCGGGAGTTACCGCACTGGGTGACACCAACCCTAGTGACGCCACTGCTGGTGGTAATCTCACCTTTTACCATGTATGCTGGGAGTCAACGGGCTTTACTTTATCACAAATCATTAATCAGCCTCACACTCTGTCGTGTGACATTGTGATACCAAAGACGGTGCTTAATTTGTAAAAAAACATAAGTGCCAGGACTCTAGTCAGGAGGACTCTGCAGCTTGCACCACCCATTGCCACTGCCAGCATTGCCAATGACAGAACCTACACAACTACTAACCAGCACACTGCTACAAGTTTGACAATTCAGCCAATTCTAGGTCCCCAGAAATTAGTTGTTTTTATTGCATACTGAATTAATAAACAATTGTTGTTCTGCTCATCTCTAAATTATACAAACAGCGCCACCATGTGGCAGCGGTCATAAGTGCTGGTGTCGACAATTAAGTGCTGGTGCCAACAATTAAGTGCCGGTGCCAACAATTAAGTGCCAGTGCTTAGCACCGGTAACCACTAGCTCAAATTAAGCACTTCCAAAGATGAGGGTGACTGTCAGTATTTTTTAGCATTCTGGTTATTTTTTGCACCATAGGGGTTTTTGATGTTTCTTGCAAAAGTAACCTTCCTTGCTTTTCTCTAGTCTGATCATCATAAACATCGCAACAGCACCCTCAGCAAAGGAAGCTTGATGTTCACATCCAGAAATGCATACTTAACCCATGTCCCGTCTTTTGAAATATTTTGCGTGGTAAGACAAACTTCATCTGCTGGTCTTCTCATCACGATGGAATGGGTCTTTATTTCACCAAATGTCAAACTGAAATTGAAAAATAATGAATCAGCCTTGCTTCTGACAGTGTCTGTAAATTGGATATTAGAGGTATTTCGAAATATAGAGCTCATTTGAAAATGTCATTTTATTCAATCTTGATTGACAGAACAGCAAAGCGAGGTAGAGAGTCCTCCTCACTCAAAATGCATGGGATGTCATATTTAACTGAATGAGCGACAAGCCTTGAAACACCAATTTGCTTTTTTAAGGTGGTGTGGTCTATTTGAATCCACAGTTTAAAGTCTTGGCTTGCATATAAGCTCTGAAGGCTGTAAGTCAGTATTATAAACACCTGCTGTCACCTTCTGCAGTCAGATCCCTGGGTTTGCATCTTAACATATTTAAGTAAGCATTATGCAGTATCCCTATTAAATGATACTCCTCTGCCAAAAGAATATCCAGCAAATTTTACTTTGGTGTGTAATGAATTTCGGAGTGTGCACTAAGGCATTTAATGTTCACGTCAGCCAAGGAGCATGCACGTCTTGCATAGCTTTTAAGCCATTTAGCACACCTAATGGAATGTTAAGTGCCCAAAGTGCATGGTAAGTGGCTTTGAACAATGTAGGCTCGCCTGATTAATTTCAAGCAGGCCGAGTCCCACATTGGAACAGTGGAAATTTGATGCTTGGGTCTGCTACCTAGCGCAATTGCAGCTCATTTTGGGCCAGATGTGTGACACATTTTACAGGTCACAAATGGCCCATTGGCCGTTTGCCACAGGTAAAATGCATTTCTCTATTTTGCGAGTCGATAACCTATTACGACTCACAAAATAGGGTTTGCGAGTCGCTATTAGCAAGGGGTGCACCAAGGGCGTACATTCCTAATAGCGATGTCATAGGGGGATGTACAATTGTTTTGCGACCAAAATGTGGTTGCACAACAATCGCAGTTTACCACCTACTTCAAGTAGGTGGTAAGCCAGTCGCAAATGGGAAGGGGTCCCCAGGGGACCCCTTCTCCTTTGTGAATGGTAGCGAAAACTTTTTTTAAGAGCAGGCACACGGACCACTGCCTACCCTTAAAAAATGAAACAGAAACATTTCATTTTTCTTTTTGAAGCACATCCTGTTTTCTTTTCAAGAAAATGAGCTGTTGGTTTATTAAAAAGCAAACACAGACATGTGGTCTGCTGTCCTCAGCAGTCCACCCCTGTGCTCTTGCCCATTCCCAATGGGTCGCAAGTTGCGTGCTCCCTCATGAATTTTGATGAGGCAGGTCCCTTGCGACCCATTTGGGAATTGCTAATGTGTCTGAGACACATTAGTACATTTCATTTTGCGAGTCTCTAATTGTGAGTTGCAAAAATTTGCAATTAATGACTCTCAAAATGAAATGTTCGTGCATCTGACCCAAAGTGCCAGATGTACGAACATTTCATTTTGAAAGTCTCTAATAGCGAGTCTCAAAAAATCGCAATTAGAGATTCGCAAAATGAAATGTTCGTACATCTGGCCCTTTGTTTGTTAACTTTCTTATTTCTGTTTTAAATTAGTGTTCCAAAATGCTGACATGTAAAACATGCAGGAAAGAAATCTATGAATGTTGGAATTAAGTATGTTTTAGATTACAAACATTGATGTGTTCTTTATAAAAAGCATTAGGGAATTGGTTTAGGAGCTATAAAATGTAAATGAATATATTGAAATGAATGCGTTGTATATGGAAAGGTTTACATTGCTTATTTAGGTCCATACCCACTAGAATGCAAATGATGTATGATGAGATGCATACAGACCATCATTAGAAGCAGAGCGTGAACCTTAATTTAGTATTACCACTCAGAAAATTAGCAATTTCTTGGAGTAATATAGGGGCACATGTACAACCATTTTTAGTGATCAAAAATTGAGAATCTGGCCATTTGTGACCGCTCAGACTGCCGTACCAATCCTATTTTGTGAGTTATAACTTATTACCAACTCGCGAAATAGGGTTTGCGAGTCTCTATTAGGAAGGGGCGTGCCAAGGGCGTCTCTTCCTAATAGAGAGTCGCAAGGGCATGCACGGTTGTTTTGCGACTGGAATGCAGTCACAAAATAATCGCAGTTTACTGCCTTCTTCAAGTAGGTATTAAGCAAGTCGCAAACGGGAAGCGGTCTCCGAAGGACCCTTTCCCCTTTGTGACTGGCAGCAAAAACTTTTTTAAGAGCCCTAATCTTAAAAAACGAAACAGAAACGTTTCATTTTTCTTTTTGAAATGCATTCTGGTTTTTTTCAGGAAAACGGGCTGCATTTTTTTTAAAAAGGTTGCTTTATTTAAAAGCAGACATAGTGGTCTGCTGTCACCATCCCTGTGTTATTGGCCATTCCCAATGGGCCACAAATTGCGACCTGCCTCATGAATATTGATGAGACAGGTCTATTGCGAACTCATTGGGAATTGCTAATGTGTCTGAAACACATTAGTATAATTTCATTTTGCGAGTCTCTAATTGTGAGTCGCAAAACATCACAGTCAGAGACTCGCAACATGAAATGGTCGTACATATGGCCCTTACTCCCATGGTGCGGTATTACTGCACAATGCTAACTTTCACGTTGAGAATAGGGAAAAGCACAAGACTCTATGGGGGGGGATATTCTCAAGAACGTGTGATAACTACCGCAAAAGTAGCTTAACGCAACTCTCCACATCGCAGTCTATCGCGGGAAAAGAACACCGTGGTAACGCGGCATTGCCAAGCCGGCGGCACCATGCGATAGGCTCACGATAACGCATCAAATGTCCGCGATGAAGTCAACGCGACGCCGCAAAAATGCGAAACACGAACGTAAAAAAAGCTGCGATGAGGCCAAGCGCGAAACAAAAATCAGCGAAAACCCGCCACAGGCCTGCAATTCCCACGCGTCATGCGGGAAAATGCACTATAAAAGGAAAAAAAAACCACACCAAAACCAAATCAAACTGCGTAGCACCATGGATGCACCCGGACCGAGTGCAGAGGACAACCTGAACCCCACAAGCCCCACGGAGGACCAGCCAGGAACCCCGTGCTCGGGGAAGGGCAAGGAGAAGAGGAAGAGGAAGAAGGGGTTCAGTCCGCAGGAAGACCGGATCATCGTCACGGAGGTGATAGAACACTACCAACAACTGTTCACCTCCACTACGTCATTGGCAACACAAACGGAAATATGGCAGTCCATCGTCAACAACGTGAATGCAGTTGGAGTGTCGATGAGGTCAATGGAGGAGGTCAAGAGGCGCTGGTATGAAGTGCACAGCCAAACCAAGGAGAAACTCGCTGCCAACAGGAAGGCAGCAAAGGCGACTGGAGGTGGGACTCCTGTGCCACAAGAGGAGCTGGATGGGCTGGAGGAAATGGTGGCCACAGTTATCAGTGCGGAGATGGTGCAAGGAGTTGGTGGACTGGACACAGCTCGATATGACCTGACCCAACAGCAACAGGGTGAGTAACGACCAGGGCCTGGGGGGACGGAGGGAGATGGGCACAATGGCACACATGCACAATCATGCGCAGCACACTGCACACCCACAATGAGTGTGGAACATGTCCCTGATACCCTTGGCACACTGCAGAACACATAGAAACACCAAGTAGGCCCCCGTCCAAAATGTGCACAAATGGGCCCCCCTCCATATCACCAATGCCACAACCTACCCATGCACATGTGCTGAATCCAGAAAAGCAGCAGCTCTGTGAGCCACACAGACTATGCAAGTGACACTGCATGACAGATAGCATGGCTGCAGTCACAATTCATGACATGGTGCACGAGACGACTTTGAGGTGGCTGAGTGTGGACCACATCCGTAAAGGAGCAGGTCACACTCTGACACATCCACGTGCACCTACAACCCATGACGTCAAAAACACATCTGCAGACAAACAATGCACAAGAGTACAAAATATGTCCAAGAGCACAAATGACCCAAGTCGCAAACATCACAGCACCCGAAAAGCACACAAGTCAAAGGCACACCGACTCAAAGGGATGAGGGGCCGCCAAATCAGAGCTGCAGGGCCGACTCGCCAACAATGCAGCACACACACACAGCAATCACAGCACATCAACATTGACGACAATGTGGTACAAAGTGCAACACTTACACCACAGGACAGAGGACACAACTGGTGACGCTCGTGCGTAGAAAATGGCCAATCACATCTGGCATTGCATGACATTGTGAGATGATAATGTACGAGTACAACCTCACATCCGTCATGTAGTCGAAATGTCCACTGTCTCCCATCAAATAGCCAGTTCCTCCAAAACAGTCACAATGTACATTGTCATGCAGTCTGTATGTAAACATGTACAATGCGTGAACATACATGGAACACACTGTTAACCTGCATCTCCCCGTTACATTGCAGAGGGACAATCAACACCTCCTGCAGAGCAGACCACACATCTTTACAGTGATGATGAAGAGGACACCCTGCACATTTGCCCAGACACCCTCCAACGGCTCGTGGACAGCCTCCGCCCCCCATCCCCAGGAGCAGGGCAGCCCAGCTGCATCACGGTGAGCCCACACCCTGCACAGACCACACAGCAGGAAGCACACACCACCACGGCTGGCCCACAGGACCCACACGACCAACACATGGAATTCCAACGCCGTGTGTTAGCGTGCCAGGAGGAGTTGGCTGATCTGCTGCGGGTGGGTTTCGACCTCGTGGCAGCCAAACTCGATGCCATACGTGGGTGTCTGAGTCCCATCAGGGACCACGTACAGTCCCTAACGGACACCCCCTGTCCGCACCATGCTCACCGACAATCCTTGGCTGACCTCGCTGGGGCCATTACTCGGATACAAGAACTGTCTAGTCAGACAGGCTCCAGCGATGACAGCACAGAGTTGGCACAGATGCGGAGGACAATGGAGACCATGGAGCGGATGCAGGCTGGAAGTAGGGCTGCCACGGCTGAACACCAGCGACATGTATCTGGGATCTTCCAGGCCTTGCAGATCCTCATCTTTCCATTGCTGCCACAGAGCATGTACCAGATGACTGCTGCGGAACTTCGACACACACATCTCCACCCCCTGATGTGTCATTGGCACACAGTGATGCGGCCATTACACCTCCGACCCATGATGTGTCATTGGCAAACAGTGATGCGGCCATTACACCACCACACACACCTGACACACCGGACACAGAAGACGTCTCCGAGGAGTAAGATGTGGAGGGTAATGACTGTGTGAGGAAGGAGGCAGTAGCATCCGTACCCGCCACATGGCCTGTCCCTGCATGGTTCAGCCCTATGCATCATGCCCTGGAACAACACCTCCCACTGTCCCCCGGAACACTCTGCGACATTCACCTGGACCCCGACATGGACTGCCATATCTGCTCTTGTACCAATGACACAGCAATCCGGCTGAGGACTGTCCTCTTCCTCTTCAGATTAACTTTGCATTCCCCCAAGGACTCTGGTTGGCCCACCACTGGGCAACCACTTAATGTGGGCTTGAACTGGCCATGTACCCCTCCAGCTCTGAGACTCCCCAGAATGTGAATTAACATTCCAAATCACACAGATGTGTCATGTCTATGTTCACTCACGTGTACAAGTACGGATGAATGTAGGGACGTTGATTGCACTAAAAGGTACACCCTGGTAAATGTCATCTATGCGCATGTTTGAGCCTGACCCACATGGCCAATTAGTTGAATGTGAAGGTGTGAACTAGCTGTGGCCTCATTGCACATGAACAACAATCTCGCTTCCCCCAACGTAGCCCCACGTCCATGTATCATATAGGGCTGTGTGGGTAAATGTCAGAATCGGTAGCCCGCCTGAAGTAGTGTCCCCCATCGCATGTGGCTACAGAACATCTCTTCGCATGACGTACTCACACACATCAGTCTGTTTGAATGGATCATATTGATCCACATGGCAAGAAGTTGGACACCATACTCACATTGCTGAAGACACGTAATAGCACAGGTCTACTAGCAACTATCCCAAACACAATGTCTGGCTCACGGAGGTGGAGCTGCCAATAGGAATTCACCACCTATGTACCAGAGGCAGTCTGTCCCTCCCTGTGTACGGACAATGCTCATTGAGGCACACGATTTGTCATACTAATCAACACTCATCACAGTTGTACACTGGTGAAGTTGCGTAGACTTTATTAGCATGTGCGTGTCAGTACGGGCACGTGATGGGCCACAACAGGCAGACAAATGCTTAAGACACTTACAGTCAGAATGGGAACGTGTCGAGGTGCAAGGAATGGGGTGGCAACAATGAACACATATCCTTACAGTTGGCAACGGTCTCAGCCCACCTTGCCTTGCGGGTCGAGTCATGTGATGTTTGGTGTCTGCTCATTGCCCCATGTCAGGGGACACGACTCATAGCCCATTGGATCTGCATGGAGCTGTACCAGCGGACTGCGCCGACTGTGTGCTCTGCTGACAGTGAGCAGGTGAAAGGGACCAACAAGGTCAAATGTCGTGCTACATTGCCATGTGTGTAGTCTCCCTCCAGCAGTATGTCAGATTTAGGAACTTTGCCAAACGACGCTGTGCAGCTCCGCCCATGGGGCTGCAGCACCTTGCACAGGTGTGTGACAACACGTGTAGGTGCACGCACATGCATTCTGAGTCCGAGCGAATGCAGACATGTCCACTGTTGTACTGGCTTATGGGACCATTCCTCCACGATGCAACAAGGTGTTGGGACCTGTGCTCTGGGTGTCAATCAGTTGTGGCTGCAGGAAGGTAGTTACTCATCCATGAATGCGAGCGCTGCTTCATAGGCAATCAGTTCCAGAACTACGTCGTTCTCGAATTCAAGGAACACGAGGGCGAGCCAATCCATTAACTGGTCCGGACAGATGTGCTCCGACCACGCAGTTTCACCAATCCGCAACACAGCCCAATAGGGGAGAGCCTCGATGTGGTCACTGCACACGATGACTTGTGCAATCTCCCATCCACTGCTGCCGGCACAGACACCACATATCAAGGCATCCCATGCCCGGGTATCCCGGTTGCACTCCTGTTCGTGGGCCAACAGGGGCGCACACACAAGTCGTAATCCAGTTCAGCTACCGTTGTGTTGGATAGGCAGACCTCCATGGGCCACTCGAATGTGCATGATCGACAGTGGAACCATGGCTGGACGCATGTGACGTACGCAAGCCGGAAACTCAGACGGTAACTGATTCGCAAAACTGCCATTGGCAGAGCTCCCAACAGATGCAGCATTCGTGCACGGTACAGTTCCACGTGACTGGGGTTGTGCATGTGCCTGCCATTGCGTTTGTTGGTCTCGTACCACCGGCACTCCTCAGACCGGCGGCAGTTCTGTGGACGATATGCCACAGCTCGGAGTAATGAGTCCTATGTGTGTTCAACGTTTGGATGTATGGGTTGTGTTTTTTACTGATGTGTTGGGGGCATGCCATGCAGGTGTAGCTCGAGCAGGGACAAGTTTGTGTGGGGTGTGGACATGTTGCTCTTTCATTAGCGCAGTTCGTGGTGTGGGATTCGCCAGAGGCTAGTATGGTATCTCACTCAGGGGGTGCCGGGCGCATTGGAGACCTAGGTCGGAGGTTCGGATGTCCTTCTGCCTTGTGTATTGAGCCAAAGGAGCTTTCATGCCTAATTTTAGTCTGATTTATTGAAGGAATGGGAGGAAGGTCTTTATGACTCCTCTTTTAGAATGATGGGCATTCTGATCACCAATGCGGAGAGAAAGGTGAAAAAGATTAGAGAAGACATTACAAAATTGGAGAAAGAAATCTTAGAAATGAATCTTAAGGAAGCTACCCAAAAGAATTATGAGATTCTGAAAAAAGAACTTAATATGTATCAAATTTATCTTAAAGACAAAAAACAGAAAAAGATTATAAGGGATGAAACTGATTACGAGCGAGGTAGGATTTTTACCTTCGCAAAGAAGTATGACGATATTACATTAAAACCCATAACTGAGACAAATATCATAGAAAAACCAGCTAGTGTGTCTTCCAGCAGCACCTCTTCATCATCTGTGGAAAGCGACCTTGGGGAAGGACCTAGCAATAGTGAGGCTGCCCCCCCACTTCTCTTTTTTTACAAGAAGTCCAGCGTTACAGGCTGGGGAACAAAAAGAGAAATCCAAACACAGAACAAGGCGGGAGGGAAGAAACGTAAGAACAGGGGTTCAGACAAGGCAACAAAGCAAATTGACTCAGATAAGGAAATAGGGTTCATTGTGAATGACACAAATCAAGATGGGGGAGAAGAATGCTTGATCTCTAATAAATTAAGTGTTATTAATTTATCCTCTAAGTCCCTGAATGATAATGAATTGTCTGTTTTACAAAAAGGCCTGAACTTTTGCATAACAAAAAACTGTAACTTTGTGGATGTACATATTGATGTTTACAAATTCTTGAGAAAGTTACGATTAAAAAAATATTTTTCTGAACATCCGTCTGTTCATACTGGTACCTTGAGTAGTGATGTTAATGTTTCTGGTTTGACAATTGCTGGATTAGATAACATTCATTTGTTGGCTACATTAGATGAGGATGATCTTGATGTAGACATTGTACAGATGGCTGGTTTATTGGATATATGTGAGGACACCAGTGTTGATAGTGGTCTACGTAACAAATCTAGATTTGTACCATCAGGGACACATGATGCATATCTGGATGAATTTTTAGATAAGGTTACACAACAGTTGTGTCAACTAGAGGATAAACACAGAAAAAACTCCCACTGTAAACATCAGTATAATCTCTCTAAGGAAGACATGGCCCTCCTGAAAACACTGCAAGAGGATCCCCAGTTAGTAATACACGAAGCAGATAAGGGGGGCAACATAGTCCTTATGGACCTTAAAGACTACTTGGGGGAGATAGACAGACAGTTAAAAAATAATGACTGTTATGAGCAATTAAAAGAACATCCTATCCCCGACATTGAGAGAATTATCAATGCCCGCCTACAGGACTGGCATGAGTCAGGCCTTATCTCTGATCATGAATATCATTATTTGCAGGCCCATGACAGTCGATACCCTTGCATATACATACTCCCCAAAATACATAAAGGGGGAGTATTCCCGCCAGGAAGGCCAATCATTTCCGGCAATGGGGGTCCAACAGAACATCTATCAGAGTATATCGATGGATTCTTACAGCCTCTGGTTAGAAATCTGCCAGCATATCTCAAAGATAGTAGAGATGTGCTTTGTAAGCTTGAGGATTTTGATTGGGACAGCAGAGATCTCATGTTCGTTACAATGGATGTGGAAAGTTTATATACGTGCATCCACACAGAACGGGGTCTGGAAGCTCTAAAGCACTTCTTATATAAGAGAAATGCAAAACATTTGGAGCACACCATGATGCTTCTTGAAATGGCACGAATGATACTCACAATGAATGTCTTTCTACATGACGGGACATGGTTCCTGCAAAAACAGGGGAAGGCCATGGGATCCAGGTTTGCTCCATCTTATGCAAACCTCTTCATGGGCTTGTATGAGATGGAGCATGCCTGGGGACCAGGCTCGAAGAAATGGAGTAATAACATTATCTTCTATGCAAGATACATAGATGATGTCCTGCTTATTTGGAATGGAGGAGAGGAAGAACTGTTGGCCTATCTTTCTTATCTTAATGCAAATAGGTTCAACGTCAAACTAACCATTAAATATTCAAGAGAAAGCATTGACTTTTTGGATCTTAGACTTTATGTCTCTGACAATAAGATCCAAAGTGATATTTTCAAAATGCAGACCTCATGTAACAGCGTGCTTCACGCTGAAAGTGCACATCCTAGCGCAACCATAAATGCCATACCATATGGCGAGATGGTTCGCGCTAGACGAAATTGCAGTCAGGAACACACTTTCCATGATAACTTAGAGACCATAAAAAAGAACTTTCAGTATAGAGGCTATTCAAAGAAATGCCTCCAACAGGCAGAGACTAGAATCAAGAAAGTGAATAGGCAAAGTACGTTAACTCATAAACCTAAGAATGAAAAGAAAATTGAACATGAGAACGTCGTGTTTATAACACAATATAACGCCTATAGTCACCATATTTGTAACATCCTACGAAGGAATTGGCACTTATTGACATCAGCGCAATTACCAGCTGGCACAATTTCTAACAAACCTAAGGTGGTATATAAGAGAGAAAAAACATGCTTTGCCCCAGTTATGTAAAAAACCAGAAAAAAGGTATGATCTCATGGCTACCTAGAAAACCAGTGGGGTTTTTTGTATGTGGTTTGTGTAACATCTGCCAACTTGGATGCACAAAATATCTGAGTTTAAATATAATACGGAAAGGGAATTCAAAATAAACACCTTTATGAATTGCAACACAACGTTTACCGTAAATATCATTGGGTGTGCCTGCAACAAAATCTATGTGAGCAGTAGTATTCGCAATCTCAAAACCCGGATACAAGAGCATGTAAGGGCTGTGAAAAATAAGGATGACAGATACCCAGTCTCTAACCACATCCATCAAATGCATCCGGACAGACCAAAAATCTGGTTCCATGCAATTGATCATGTGAGTGCTCAAGAAAGAAGTGGTGATAGGGTCAAAATGTTGAGACAGACAGAAGCTAGTTGGATCTGTCGCCTTAGAACTATTACCATGGGACTGAACATTAATAATGAAATGTACCACTTTTTATGAAATGTCTGCTCCTACAAACAAGCTATACTGATGTGGTATCCAATGTCCTGATTTCCTGGTGATCATGTGGTTTGGACAACTGTAATGAAATGCCTTATTATTGTACTAATGTATATGGTCTCTGAATGAAACAAATATTTCTTAATTATATTACTATATAAGTGCATTAATATGCTGTCATCTTGAATTATTCATGAAGAGAATTTGTCTTTGTGGATTCACTGAGAGGCTTCTTAACCTATCTCTTTTTGGTAAAGATCTACATAGGGTAATCATAACCGTTATTATCTTGATTCTGGGACACAAACTGTACATAAAGGAAGAGTGTTAAAACATGTCGGAAGATTTGATCTCAATGAGAGTTCTGTCAATTTGCAAACTCCATGTTAACAGATAAGCGAGTATAATAGGTCCCAATGATGAAAAGGCATAACGTTCAACTTTCAATCAGCTTATATGTGACTTCTATAATCATGTCACTCCAATCATTGAATAGCATATATTCTCTGTACTACTCTGCACGACGTTCTTTTGCTCAAGTAAGGTTGAGCAAGGGAACACTCGTATGGTCTGCCTGAAACTGACATTAGGTTTCCGCTTAAGCGGGTATCGCCACTTTTGAGAATGTCAAGATAGCGATTGTAAATTGGCAAAATATACTGTTGTATTATAACATATCTTGATCTTGTACCTTTAGCTTTACATCCGTTTATTATATATTTCATAAGGCAGATCGCCCACTTATGTTGCTGAATGGATTTCTTTACTATAAATGTTGATTACGTACTTTTCCCGTTCACATACAACAATAGGACTTTATCTTTTGTCTCTTTAAAGATGGCGGCCGCACATATGATATATAAATATCGTGTTCTGCTTGATATTGACACGAGGTGTCCATTCACGTAGGTCTGGATACTTCCGGGAATCTTAAGATGGCGACTGTAAATTCCCGATAAACACTGTTGAGCAATAACACTTTTGATTTAGTACCCTGTAGTAATCCTTAGTTTTTTGGTTGGCTATCAATCGACATTTGGGTGGTATAAATCGGGCAGCACAAGCAGGATCGAGCACTTTATTGCCGTTCTATAGCTGTTAATATGCACTTCCGGTCCCCTAAAAGATGGCGGCCATGGTTACGTTAGGGAAATCGTGCTTTTCCGCAATTGACATCAGGTGCTGACATCAGCGGGCTATTTAAATGCTGGTACCCTGATGGATCATAACATCGCGGAAAAGTTACACGACGGATGCGACATGACGGGCGTGAACTGACGTTGCCTTACAAGTAAGTGTTAGGCTTAGACTTTTACAGCTTAGTCGACTTTTGCTCAGTTTCCAGTTAGACTTTTTTTTTTAGATGGGACTAGCCTGGTGGGTTCAGATCTGGTAAGAGGGGATATGTTAACTTCATAGATCTGAGTCCAGTATATCATACTCGGCTCTCTCTTTAATAGGACAGCTGATGACAGTGTTGAGGCGAAAGCCATGCTTTCTGTGATGATGTATATAATATTATCACATGCTATAGCGGGTAGCATTATGATAAGCTTTCCCTGGTTAGTTGTTGGTGATTTACGTTTTGTGCAAACAAAATATTTAGCTATACACATTACCTTATGAACCTGTATAAATCATTAGGAATTCTGCTTCGACGGAATAAATATATTTAAAAACTAAAAGCTGCTTATCTTTTGCCTTAGTACATAGATTGCGATAGGCTAAATGCTACACCTCCACCACGAATGGAAGTCGGAATCAAATACCTTACAAACAAAGCTTTTGACATTTGGGACGAAAAACAACTCTTGACTCAACTGAGGTATGCTTATTTAATAAAGTATAACGATTATAGCTAGCCCGACAATAGGACCGTGACTTTAACAAATGCTCCATCTTTTCCAGTTTTCGCAACATAGGAGGTTGTTCTGGGAGGGAGTGACGTATCGCAAGTTTCTCATTGACGAAAATAGAAACAGATTCATTGGAAATATATTGGGTAAGCGTTAATATAGTAGTTCTTTGGGTAGTATCTTTTCCTTGAAAATGATATGGTCTCTGTATTACACCATCAATGTATGGTATAGCATTGACGAAATTCTCAAAATATTTCGTGATGACAGATACAATTTCTATGTGGCCTTGTAAAAATATTGAGCTTATAAATGAATTTCTGTCTTTTGGCTATATTTTTACGGTTAGATACAGCGTAAGTGGAATTGAAGGTGATGTTGCGCTGAAATTGTGTGCTCCGCCCATCCTCTTTTTGTTACTAATGAAATCACAGATTACGGTTTTAGTAATATACGAATCGTAAGAAAGAAATTTGACCCTCATGTGGATTGCTAAATCATATGTGACTAAGATGTGTGTTTTCTCAGCAGGTCATGGTTTAATAGCATGTATCAGGGGAATTATATTATTTTCCCAAATCATTGGAATTCTTAAAATGTATTTAGTTATTGTTTGGATTTATTTCAATATATACAACTAGATATAAAATCATTTTATATTGAATGTAATACAAACTAAGTTCGTAAATAGAAAAGTTGTATCATAAAAAGTATTTTTAATTTGTATATATATCTGTGAATATTATTGTAAATATAACTTATTTAATTTTTTCATATATACTTATCTGTAGCCCTGAAGAAGTCCTTAGGGACGAAACGCGTTGGCTACGGTCGTTTCCATTTAAAGAATATTTTGAATAAAGAAAATTTACACAAGACCTGCTGATTGGATCTGAAATTTTGTTAATTATAACATGTTTTGATACTGAGTGGAGTGCTGGATCCCTTTGTTTGTTTAAAGAATTTTGTGGAGTCTTCCATAGGGGGCGTAGGGGTATTGAGCCTCAGGTCCTTGGCACCCTGAGAAGAAAGTTACTATAACCCAATTAATGGATAGGTGCAGTCACTAATGCCCCATACCCTGTGGTTTTTGTGTTAACTAATTTTAGTCTGACTACTGCTTGCATTTCTGAAATGTGATGCGGCCTTCGCACTGAAATTGTTGCCAGGCCTTAGAATTTGGGTGCACCAATTGCGAGACACACGCAACAGTTGGCATGTATGTGCCAAGGGCCCGATTGTCCTTGCGCTCCTTGTTCAGTCTCTCTCTCTCTCTCTTTCTCTCTCTCTCTGTCCTTTGATGAGTGCCTGACACACCTTCTTATCTGGGATATTGTCTTGCAGGCTGTCACTTACAGATTGTCAAGGGATGACCCGCCATGACTCTTCCAAATAGTTGTTTGGTGTGAAATTTGATTGTGATATTTTGTTTGAACTCTCAATGGTGAATGATTGATTCTGCTTTTTCTGTACTCACATGACTGTTAGTTGTTGTGATTCTGCGGCATGATGCAAATGATTTTGTTCATGATTTCGTGACATTGATGTGCAATCTCTTGGTCCGGGGGAGGTGGGGGGTGCCCGGGATGGGGCCCGGGGGGTGGGTGGTACGGGGGTGGGTGGCGTGATCGTTGGCTCCATGGCATCTGTTGTTCTTCAGGTGTGGCTCTGGGCTGTACTCCCTTTGATGGTGCAGGTTGTAGTCCAACTTTGCACAAGGTCAGAGCAGGTGTTAATTTCCTGCAGCTAACGCGCCTTATCGCCTGTTTTGTGTTCTCATCGCCGATCTGGCTGGTCTTTGAGAATGTTGAGGTGTGGTGTTGTCGCGGCTTTTTGCTCGGGAACGCCATCTCATTAGCGATAGTTGCCAGGGTCATCCGTGGCGATGTTTTCTGCGGCTGCCGCAGGTAAACTGGTGGTGTCGGCTGTTTGCACCAGCTTGTGAATGGGGCGGTAAATTTATCGCGACTTTGGCTGTGAGAAAGTGCCGCTAACTCGGCGATAGATCCTTGAGAATATGCCCCTATGTTTGCACAACCATCCCTCCTCTTTTCACTGCTTGCACACATTTCACAATGATTTCCTGGTGAAAGCTCTATAGTGAAAAGCAACTGGATCAGGAATACAGTAATTGTTATGAGGACCACAGTGTGTTATTGCCACATATTTAGATGGCTTCATTAAACAATAAAATGCTTACATAACAGATAGAAATATATACACAAGTACAATATGGTTTATACAGAGATGTGCAGGGACCCACATATGCACAGTTAGCTGTACTGCACTCATTACATAATGTGCATAATTCTACATTTTGAGCAGGACTACAATGTGATTCCGTCCATGTGAAAATCCTGATTCTGAATGATCCATGCGAAGTTTTGAAGTTTCCTTTTTACAATTATGCCCCTAAAAGCTGTTTTCGCTTACATCTTTTCTTGTGGAAATGTAAAAAATGTATTCATTTGTATGAGAGTTTTGTGAATAATCTTTTTTTTTTTTTTTTTTTTTAAATGATTGTGAAAATAAATTCTATCAAACCATACAGGGTAGGATTCACAAAGATGTTTCCAATCTGTGCAACGGCTGATGGGGGAAAGGCGCTAATAGGTATGCATTCCCAAAACATATCAGCGTTTGTGCAAAATGCTCTGCAGGTCTGCAATTTGTGTTGTTTTCCTGTATAAATCCTCAACAACAAAACGTGTGCAAGGGGCTGGCCCAAGGCTTGAGAAGGCACTTGCCACACAATGCTAACCCAGCTTTGGAAGTGGAATGGGGCAGGTTAATCTTGTTTAAGGGCGTATCCCTCATGAAATCTATGGAGCAGTGGTCGTAGATAAAATACAGACTGTCTACAAATTTGAGTACAAAATTTTAAAATAAATGAAAATAAATCGGAACCAGCATTTTGAGGGACAACTTCAGTTGAGTGCAGCTGCAAGCATAACCTGTGCAAAAGCAGTAGTGAACTTAGAGAAAAGTTTAGGTATAGCTGTTGTAATGGTTATATCATGATGGAGTAGCTCGCATTTCTGCCCGAAAGTGAGTTTCGCAAGTTCTTATTCTTTTCTCGGCAAGAACTAAAACGTTAATAAACCTGCAGCTGAGAATGACATCATCTGGTTTAATACAGGCAATTTCTGTTTGCTTGCATGTGCGTAAACCACTGTCCAGAAATAGAGGCCTCAAGAGCCTTCTCCTTACCTCCATAAGTTCAGGGCAAATGCAGATGAGATGCATAATGTCCTCTTTGGCAGATCCACATAGCCGACACTTGGAAGGGCCCCGTCTTGTCCTATTGTGATAGATTAGATCTAATTGGAGAGAGACCAAGGGCCAGATGTACAACCATGTTGTTTTGCGAGTTGCAAATTGCGCTCAATTGTGAGTCGCAATTTGCGACTCGCAAAATTACATGTACAACAGTGTCAAAGACACTGTTTGCGATTCTCAATGGGGTCGCAAATTGCGTACCTCATCAATATTCATCAGGCACTCCCAATTTGCGACCCCATTGAGAATGGCTGGCCCTCCCAGGTATGGAGGCCTGCTGGGCTCAGTAGACCTCCATGTCTGGGACTGCTTTTAAATAAAGCAGTTTTTTTTTACAATGCAGCCCGTTTTCCTTAAAGGAAAACGGGATGCATTTAAAAAAAGAAAAAATGAAACGTTTTCATTTCATTTTCTAAGGGCTGGTAGTGGTCCCTGGGACCACTGCCTGCCCCTAAAAAATATTTTCCCCTGCATTTGCAAAGGGGGAGGGGTCCCCTGGGGACCCCTTCCCTTTTGCGATAGCATTACCACCCTCTTGAAGAGGGCGGTAAATTGTGAGTGTTTTGCAACCGCAATTGCAGTCGCAAAACTTTTGTACATGGCTTGTGGGGTCACTATTAGGAAGGGAACGCCCCTTCCTAATAGCGAGTTGCTAAACACTATTTTGCGAGTCGCAATTTATTTGCGACTCGCAAAATAGTGTTAGTACACGGCCCACAGGGTTTTTGCATGCGCAAACGGGTCGCAAACCCGTTTGCGCATGCAAAATCCCATCGTACATCTGGCCCCAAGTCTGTACCTCATATACCTAAGCTTTAGGTGAAGTGAATAGGTTGCTCCGAAATAATATTGGGGCTTTAATATCGTGTAGCTGCCAACTATCATCCATGCATGCGACCTCTAGACGAATGCAGCTTTGTCTTCAAGGAACAAGGGGCCAGATGTACAAAGCATTTTACCAGTGGGTCGTTTGCGACCGGTAAAATGCATTTTGCCATGTACAATAGGCAAAATGTGACTTGGTAACTTGTTACCGAATCTCATTTTGCTTTTGCGATTGGGTATTAGGAAGGAGCGTGTTTAGGGGGTCCCTTCCTAATACCGAATAGTACTGGTATGTATGAATGTTTTGCGTCCGGAATGCAGTTGCATAATTTACTGTCTACGTATAGGAGGCCTCAACCCATTCGCAAACAGGAAGGGGTCACTGGGACCCCTTCCTCTTTCTGAATGTGGGTGAAAACATTTTTTAAGGGCAGGCAGTGGTCCCATGGACCACTGCCTCCTCTTAAAAAATGAAAAGAAAACTTTTCATTTTTATTTTTGTAATGCAGCCTATTTTTCATTAAGGAAAACGGGCTGCGTTCCCCAAAAAAATATTGCTTTATTTAAAAAGCAAGCACAGACATGGTGGTCTGATGACCCCAGCAGGCCAGCATCCCTGTGATTATAGCCATTCCTAATGGGTCGCAAATTGCGACCTGTCTCATGAATATTGATGAGGCAGGTCCATTTGCGACCCATTGCGAATCGCAAACAGTGTCTGAGACACTGTTGTACAAAGCTGTTTGTGATTTCCTAATTGCGAATCGCAAAATTTCACAATTAGAAAATTGCTAACTGACTTTTTTGTACATCTGGCCCAAGGTTTTTATGACCAACAAGTCAACTATTTTCTTGAAGACTTCTAATAAAAGGGAGCCATCCTCAGTGGCGTCACTAGGGTTGGTGTCACCCAGTGCGGAAATCCGAACATAAATCAGGAGGATTCCTCCTGATTTATGTAGCGATTTAAATTAAAGCAGAGGCTCACGGTGACTCATGGTGTCACCCCCTCGTGAGCCTCTGCTTTAAATCGCTACATAAATCAGGAGGATTCCTCCTGATTTATGTAGCGAGCTCACGGTGACTCATGGTGTCACCCCCTCGTGAGCCTCTGCTTTAAATCGCTACATAAATCAGGAGGACCGGGTGACCCATTTGATGGTGTCACCCGGTGCGGTCCGCACCCCCCGCACCCCATAGTGACGCCGCTGGCCATCCTCAATGGAGTGCAACTGATGCTTGTATATTGCTTCTTCCAGATATGCAGAGGCTGGGCTCAGGTGATTTTCTTTTATGGCTAACCATAAGATTTCATTTAAAGTTCAGCTGCGAGATGATTTCAATCTGTAACAGCACTTCATATAGGCACCATATCTTGACAGTACTTGTTAAGATATCTCGAATTTAGGCGTATTTGAGCCGGCGATGTGTATTTTGGAAGAGACAATACATGTCTATATGTTTTTAGAATTGCTCATTCTATTATGCTTGCATCACGGACACAAAGCACCTCCAACCCATAAGCCAGAGTGCCTTTTAGTGAGTTTAAGATAGTACTAAAGGCCACCATTAAAGCAGCACCCTTCCACATTATTTGAGATTTTTATGCTGCAAATTTGCCTTTTTAGTTGACCAAGACATCAACATAAGTGGTTACATTCTTTAAAGCTCGTTCTTAAGGAACCACTTGTGCGGCACCTTCTTTTTCCTTATTATTAATGACATTTTAGTTTACGAGTGGTTGATCTCCTTCAAATTGGTTTCTGCATGTTGGGATAGTGTGTTGATCAACCAATGCAAGCCGATCTTGGTTTGGCGGATTAGGACTACATTGTTTATGTAGAGTAGATTAATAATAATATCATTTATAAAGCGCATGATTACACCGGACAGTGTGTCCCCGTGCTGGACCCTAAATTCTCATAGGAGAGGAAAGAATAGAGATTCATAGAATCAAAAGGGAATGCCCTAAACAAAGTTAATTATATTAGAAAGTCTTTACTGAAGATCCATGTTTTCAATTTCTTTCTAAAGTCAGTTTCCGAGGGGGAGTCTCTGAGAACCCTGGGAAGGGAGTTCCATAGTTTGGGCACTATGTAGGCAAAAGATTTAGCTCCCATTCTAGCCCTCCTGACCTTAGGCACCCTTGCTAGGTTGGCATCAGAGGGTCTGAGATTGCGAGTAGGAACATATTTTTGAACTAGAGAGTGAAGGTAGCTAGGGCCCTGTTTCTTTAAGATGCGTCGGCATATGCATAAAGCTTTGAAATGGATTCTTTTCATAACTGGGAGCCAATGCAACAGATTAAGGGCGCTCAAAGCTGATGATCTTTTCAGGAGATTTGAGATCAGTCTAGCTGCTGCATTCTGAACTCGTTGCAACAGTCTGAGACTCCCTTTGGGGGCACCTAGATAAAGTACATTCTCATAGTCCAGCTGTGAGTTGATAAGTGCATGAACTATGGTTTTCCGAGATATGGTGGGAATTAGATTGAGGATTTTTCTCAGAATCTTAAGGGTGCCAAAGCATTTCCCTGCCTTTTTCCTGATTTGGTCTTCAAAGGTTAATTTTGAATCGAAGATTACTCCAAGGTTCCTGGCCTTGAGTTTAGGAGCTGGGGGTTCCCTCGAAGACACTGGCCACCAAGCTGATGTCCAGATAGAGAGAGTTCTTCTGACTAGTAAGATCTCTGTTTTGTTGGCGTTCAATTTTAGGCAATTGTCGGTCATCCAAACTGCAACCTCAGATAAGCAGGCCTTAAACCTATCGGCTGTGATGGCAGTGGGGTCCAACAGATTAACTATTAGTTGGGTGTCGTTGGCATACGACACCACTTGAACCATATGCCTTTAATGATGTCAGCCAGGGGTTTCATGTATATATTAAATAGGGTGGGCTCAGAATAGAGTCCTGCGGGACCCCTTTCGTAGAGTGGACCTGATCAGACACGCAGGATTTAAGTGTAACTTGAAAGGATCTGTTCTGGAGGAAGGAGATAAACCATTTTAGGGCATTGCCTCTAATTCCAGGCTCCTGATGCCTGTGGATTAATATATCGTGTGACACCGGGTCAAAGGCTGCACTCAGGTCAAGTAATATCAGAGCCGAAGTCTGACCCTTGTTGACATTTTGTCTCAATATTTCTTCCGATAAGAGAAGGGCAGATTCGGTGAAGAATGTCACCCTAAAACCCGATTGAGTAGGGTCTAGCAGCTCATTGGATTCTATGAAGCTAGTCAAGCAGTTATTGACCTGCTTCTCTAGTATTTTACCCCAAATGGAAGGAGAGAAATGGGTCTCATATTTTCTAATATTGAAGGGTCTAATGAAAGATTTTTCCTGATAGGAATTACCATGGCATGTTTCCAATATTTGGGTACCGTGCCAGAACTTATTGATAGCTTCAAAAGCTCTTGTAATGAGGGGGCTACCACTGAGACCCCCAATTGCAAGATTCTGGGTGGGGCTGAGTCGAGTGGGGAGCCTGATTTGATGGATACAAAGATATTATTAACTTCCGCTACCGAGGGAATAGGGAGATCTATTAAATCACTAGACTGTTTTCTGCACCTATTTGTGCATTCCTTACTAAAAGAGTTAGTAAAATGTTCATATATTTTTGCCACTTTATTGGAAAAAAAGGTTGAAATGTCATTGCACAGTTTAGGTGATGGAGAGAGATTAGCCGAGGTGCGTTCCGCCTTTGTTAGAGATTTGAGCAGGGAAAATAGTTCTTTAGTAGGATTACGCGCTGAATCAATCATCTGGGCATAGTACTCTTTTCGTTCTAGTCTAATACGTTTATGGTAGGTTTTCAGGGCCACTTTGAGGCGAGTGCGGGCAGTGGGGCAGTAGTCCTTCCGCCATTCGCGCTCAAGGCGTTTGCATTGTTTTTTTAATGTGGCTAGATGTTCATTGTACCAAGGTGCAGAGGATGATTCTCTCGCATTCTGTCTCAAGGCAAGGGGTACCAAGGTATTGATGGTTTCAGTTAGCCATGTCTTGTATCTTAATGTGGCAACTGCCATCTGATCTTCCCTTTCGATACTAAGTTTGGTTTTTTCTAGGGATTTTATAAATTTCTCAGGTGTAATTTTGATCCAGTTCCTTCCCTGGACTGGTGGGGTTGCATCCTTGGCCCATCTACTATTAATTGGGAACAAGAAAGGAATAAGAAAGTGGTCCAGTCATGGTAGTTTCACCTCATCTTCCACCACTAAAGAGGGGTCATTAGAGAAAATAGGATCTAATATATCACCTTTTTCGTGTGTAGGACCCATGACTAGTTGACATGCCTGAAGAGTTTGTAGGTCCCTGATTAGAGATAGGACTGTCTGGAAGTCCTGAGATTCAAAGTGAAGATTAAGATCCCCTAATCTGACTGTTTTTTTGTGCCTCAAGGCTAGCGCAGTGGCAGATTCCATTGGCTTTGTGATGAAATTAGCTGCTGGACCTGGGGGGCCGTACATCAATAGACCTGTAAGAGATTGATTACTGGACATATGAATAGTAAATTGTGCTGCCTCACTATCCAGAGAATCTAATTTATTGAGGGAGCAGTTCCAGATTTGTTTAAAAATAATGGCAATTCCACCCTGTTTTTGCCCTACTCTGTCATATTTTACAATGCTATAGCCTACAGGTAGCGCATCTAGAACATCCGGCTCAGAGCAGTCACCCAGCCCTGTTTCTACTAGAAAGAGCGCGTCCGGAGTTTGCTAATTTAGTATAATAAGGATATCTGCCTTGTGTTTTGGGAGGTAGCGGCAGTTAAGCAGGAGACCTTTAAAAGAGCCATTTTGGGAGCTTAAGTTTGCAGTCTGTCTAATGATATTGACCTCGGTCGACTCGGAGGAGAAAGTGCAATGGCTACAGTGTCTTCTGCCTTCACTTACCTGGATGGAGCCTTTACAGGCCTCTAGGGTTAGGGGGGCCAGGTTCCTAAGAGTATCCAAGGAGAGTTGCAGTCGATGACTATTCAAACGGGCAGGGGGACTGACCCCTGGCCCCGGATGGGCGCGGACGGTCGCAGATGACTTGCATTTGGCGCGCCACCAGCACACCAGCGTCACGTCCGCGTATCGGGTATGATCAAATAGCCTCGTCAGAGGAGGCAACCAATCAGAGGAAGGCTGGCGGGGCCGACCGCCGGGGCGGGCGCCACCCAGCAATGGGGACAAAGGATCTCTCAGAGGCAGAGCTCATCAAGAGGGGTAAGGCAGAAAAGCAAGGGGGCAAAAGAGGGGAGCCAGGCATCTCCCAAGCACCGTAGGTGCTACAAGGAAATCAAACTGGGGATAAAAGAGCCAGACACAATCTAAAACGGGAGCCAGGCACCTCCCACACAAAAAGTGTTACAAGGAAAATAACGTACTTAAAAACACAACTGCAGAAAGGTAAGTATAAAGCACTCCAGAACGAGTGAGAGAAACACTCGGGCAGGAGTGGGATTAGAACTCCAGAACAGAGTGAGGATTTCTCTTTCAAGATCAGGTCCGATGCGTCTGCACATCGGGCATGATCAAATAGCCTCGTCAGAGGAGACGACCCATCAGAGGAAGGCGGGCGGGGCAGACCGCCGGGGCGGGTGCCACCCAGCAGTGGGGAGAGAGGATCTCTCGGAGGCAGAGCTCGTCAAGAGCGGTAAGGCAGAAAAGCAAGGAGGCAAAAGTGGGGAGCCAGGCATCTCCCAAGCACAGTAGGTGCTACAAGGAAATCAAACTGGGGATAAAAGAGCCAGACACAGTCTAAAATGGGAGCCAGGCACCTCCAACACAAAGAGTGTTACAAGGAAAATAAAATAATTAAAAACACAACTGCAGAAAGGTGAGTATAAAACACTCCAGAACGAGTGAGAGAAACACTCGGGCAGGTGTGGGATTAGAGCTCCAGAATGGAGGGAGGAGTTCTCTTCCGAGATTAGAGACACTAAAGTTTGCCAATCACGGGGAATGTGATGTGACCTTAATTAGGTCTTGAGAAAGGTCAGCCAGGAACAGGTTGAACAAATACGGCGCCAAAACACAGTCCTACTTTAATCCTTCTGGTGTCTTAATTTTCCTTAATATTCTGTCTCCAAATCCAAGTTTTATTGTAATCCATGCCTTTGTATAGAGAAGCTGGATTGCTTTTATTAGTGGGACAGGCATACCCCACTTGTAGAGCTAGTCCCAAAGAATTACCCTGTCAACTGCATCAATCGCAGACTTGTAGTTTGCAAAACAGAGATGCAGGTTCTGGTTTGTTCCCTCAACTTATCAATCAGAATGAGAGCCTCATGATGTTTATAGAAGTTCATGTACCCTTTATAAAGTCCACCTGATTTATTGCGACCAGTTTATTCTCCTAAACCCAATTGATAAATTCGCCAAGAAAGATTGTCGCAAAGTATTGTGCTTCCACGTCTAGCAATGCTATCAACTGGTAGTTTATCAGGACTGATCTATTTCCACTCTTAAATATTGGACTAATTATTGAGCCCCGCCAACTATCTGGGTTCTTCTCGATTCAAAAGGAATAATTGAATAGTCTGCACATTTTTCCTGGCCAGAATTCTGGGTCATTTTTGCATACTGCTTGCAGGACACGGTATGGGCCAGGGGCTCCATCATGTTGCCCTCAAAAATTACTGCGCTGACCAGCTTTGGAATAATGGGGACTAAAGCAAAGTCAACGTTCTGCCCGGTTCATTTAGTATAGCCCTCAATGTTAATTGTATCTGTCTCCGGTCGCTTTCCTTTCAAATGTGATGTTAAGTATGAAACCCAATCTGATTAGGTTATGTAAGATACTGTAAATGGCTGCGTTGTTCTAGTAAGACAGATAATCATGCTCCAAAAGGTCCTAGAGTTATCTTACTTTGCTAGCCTCAATTAATTTCAGCCAGTACATGTCCTGTTTTAGTTTTGAACCTTCCCATATGATTTTAGTATAGAATCTCCTCAGATTACGGAGTTTCAATAGCTGATCTTATGTTGCCTCTATGGCGCTAATAACCCTTAAGGCTTGGTTAAGCTTTTTGTTTGCCATCAGGGATGACTATGAGTGGCTCCTAGGTTGAGTCATGTTAGCTGGGCAGGGTTCAGGACCAGTTTTTCAGGTCTACTTCTTACATACTTGCTTTTTAAGATGCCAGAAAAGGATATCCATTTATTTAGGGGATCAAGCTGCCAAGGTGTGAATGACTCTAAGGCTTTCAAAAAAAGGGGGACTCTAGGACCTGTTTGGCTGACAGCTCTATAGCGTTGTTCGATTTATCTGACCACTTACTTCTTGTGTAGGTAACTGTATGGGTTGACCCTAGAGTTTTGTTTGTTTTATTATGCCTCATTGGGCAGTCCACCAAAGTTGTTGACTGTGGTAAATGGGAAACAGCGTTTACAACGCTGTCTCCACAACGCAATGCCATTACAACGTGGTCGTTACAACGACCGCGTTGTTAGTACGCAATACCATTACATCACAAGTCATTACAACGACTTGCAGTAGGGGGCGCACTGGTATTGGATTTAAAATCCAACACCTTCCCTGCTGCTGCGCAAACTGGAGTAGGAATAGTAAATAATACTATTCCTAAATCCAGCTCGCCCCCACTGCAAGTCGTTGAAATGACTTGCGATGTAATGGTATTGCGTACTAACAACGCGGCCGTTGTAACGACCTCGTTGTAATGGCAAGCGATCAAATCGCATGCGTTGTAAGGAGCTATATTCGTGGGAAATGTTCACTGTCCAGCCATGGATCTATTACAAAGTGAGTAACTGCTTGATAAAGGGATAGTACCACTATCGTATAATCTTGTGTTGATTGACTGAATGGGGAGTAATATATGCTCAAGGGTGGAGCGTCCCAAGGTAGTCTGCTGTTTAATTTTTCAACACCACATGCTCCAGCTCCTTCACAAAGGCAGTTACACTTTTGTATCTCTGCTTCATGTTCAGTGCCTGGACAGGAATATTCAAATTTTTATTTTGTGTGTGAGCATCTTTATCAAGTGTTGGGGTGTGAGTAAGCTCATGTTAAAGTCACCGAATAGAAGTATCAGAGGTTGTGGATCCCTTTTTAATAAGTGTTGGACCTGTCAGCCTTAGGGTGGTGTAGTAATGTAATGGACTAGTTAGAATGTTTGGTGTAAGGATGTTCTGCATTCTGATGGAATGTGGGATTGGCTAGGGGTAGCAGTTGCTGCCTGGTGTTGTTAAGAATGACTGGAATAAAATCACGCTGCAATATTAACCCAGTGAATACATGTGGTTATTGGGAGACCACCATGACAATTTGGCGACGATTGAAAAAGGACACTGTAGCCACACCAGTCAATGATCTTGTTGGGTGGCATTTTTACGGAAACTCCACATTTGGCAAATCAGCTGCTTAACAACAGCGTGTGATCACACGAAAGAGGTACAGGTGTGGTAAATGGTAAAGGCACACGAAACAAAAGATACATATCTGTGAAATGGTAACAGCTGGGAACGTGTAACTTGTAGAAAGAAGCACAGCGAGCGTGTGACGGCCTCGACGTGTCGTTAGTGTTTCAGGACCCCGCATAACCCTGTTACATTGAAACAGGCACCAAGGGAAAGTGCAAGTGCATACGTTGATTTCAGACTAGTTAAAATAAATAAAAGAAAGAGCGGATTTTAAGTTGAGGGTATGACAGTTTGAATACAGCGTTTGCTCACGCACAACAATACAGGGGGGCAGATTTACAAGAAAGTGGTGCATCTGTAGAGATGCGTCACTTTCCCTGCGCCACTCTGAGAAACCCTTGCGCCACCATGGATGCGCAGTATTTACAATACGGTGCACCATGGCGCAAGGATTGACAGATGCGTCAGAATTCTGACGCATCTGTTGGGGCAAAAGTCACGCATTGCTGGAGTCGTGTCGCAAGCACAGCGCAACTCCAGCAATGCGTGTTGTGGCCAATTTCCACTACACTGCGTCACTACTTACGCCTGCTTCAAGCAGGTGTAAGGTTTTGACGCAGTGGCGTCCTAAAAGTGGCGCAGTGAAATCTTGTAGATTTCACTGCGTCACTTTTACGAGGCCTTCCTGCGTGGGAACACCCACCCTGCATACAGGGTATAATGTGACGCAGGGCTTTACAACGTGACACATCTCCCTAGATTCGTCACGTTGTAAATAGGCCGCATTTTTGGCGCCGCCGTTGCGTCAAACAAAAGTGACGCAATGGCGGCGCAAGAAGGCGTAAGGGGCTTGTAAATCTGCCCCCTGGTGAGCACTGGGGCCTCACGCATTAGCTCAGCGCTGAAATAATCTTCATATGTGGGAGAAAAGGTGAAAGCAGCGCGTACAGTTGTTTTCTCCGCTGGAGTCTACTGTAGTGCAGTCTGGGTGTACACGGTCAGTTATGTCAGCGCATTGGGATTTGAAAACATAGAGAGCTAGAGCGGCAGTACTAGGTTGCTTAAAGCCTAAACTGAGCACCATTTTAATACAGAAAAAACAAGCAGAGGCACGCACACTTGATGTGATACAAGCAAAGTGTGTCACGTACAGCAGTACATTTGTGAAAAGAAAACCAGCAGTGACAGGACACTTAATGAAAAGTTTGTCATCAATACTGATACAGTGATTCACACACTTTTGATAAAACAGCTCAAACAGAGCATTAAATTCCAGTGATTTGTATACAAGTGGGTCAAGCACAGTGCTTGTGTGTTACACACAGTGAACCTTTGGGGTCCATTATGGATGACAAGATATGTGAAAAGTATTGCTTGTTGAATGTAGGGTGAGGTCATTGACAAGGCCCTGATTACGAGTCTGGTAGTCCGAGGACCACCAGACTCATGAGGACGCGTTGGTGTCGGCCCAGCCACCGCCACACCAGTGGTCCGACCACCCTATTAGGACATTGGCATTCGGACCGCTATTGCGTCACCGCAATCACCAGGGAACCGTGTTCCCTGGTGGCACCGCAGTGGTCTGAGGGCTGAATTAAGCTTGGTGGTGCCCCGAGGCACTGCCAAGCATATTACAACTTTTCTCATTGCCAGCGGTGTCATGGAGGTTCTTCCTCCATGTAACTGCTGGTGGTGAGGAAAGAAAGGGGGCCCAACATGGCCCACTCTTCCCCCTGTGCATGGGGGTGCATGCAGGGGGCACATTTTGTGCCCCTCTGTAGATTTGCACAAGGAATGCACAACATAGTGCATTCCTTCCTGTGCAGGAATATTCACTCGTGGTCCTACTGCAGTGCTGTTTAAGGCTCACAATGAGCCTTTAACCAGCACTGCCACAGGAACGCCATGCCGCCCACCCGCTAGACCACAAAATTACTTGTAATCTGGCGGGCGGCGGTGAGTTTCGCGGTCCTGGAGTGGGGAGGTGATGTGCTACCCGCTCTAGGACCGAAGAAACTCGCGATCAGGCCCTGAGTGTTCAGTTAGTGATATTTGCTGTGTTTATTTACCTGCACGCATTTTGTTGGAAATTGACAGATAGTATGCAAAATGTAAATGCACCTCCACCATTTCTACGAATGCCTGGTGATCCCCCTATCAAATGGAAAACTTGGTATAGAGCATTTACAAATTATTTGGGTACACCAGGGGGCAACAGATTGTGTCCGGAAAGGATAAGGTTTGTATTAGAGCACAGTTTAGGTTTTGAAGGTCAGACCATTTTTTTAACATTAACCCCAAATACCAGAAGCTGACAAGGATGAAGAAGAACTGGATGAATATCAACAGGCAGTAAGAATATTCGAGAAGTAGTTTGATACTCAACCTAGTCTTATAGTAAATAGACATAAGTTTTTCACACACGAACAGCACCAAGAAGAGTTAATTGATGCTTATGTTGCAGTGTTAGATATATTAGCTGCTGACTGTGAATTAGAGGAATTTACTACACAGTTTATCAGAGATCAGATTGCTGTCAGGTGTTGGAACAAAAAAGTACAGGCAAAGTGAATGACACTAAAGAACCCATTGCTGATGGAAACCATTGACATCATGAAAAGCAAAGAAATATCACAGGAAGCGTCCAGAGAGTTACTCACAAAAGAAAGTGCAGGTGTACATGCGATTACAGAGAGTGTGAACAAAAGTCAGAATGCGTCTAAAATGGATTATCAGAAAAATAAGCAGGAAACAAAGGACAAGAATAGTTTTTTCAAACAAAAATTATTTACTTCAGCTGTGGATATCCTAGTCACAGAGGTCGATCGTGTCCTGCTAGGAACAGCACATGCGAATATTGTGGCAAGGTTGAACATTTGTAAAAGTTTGTCAGAGTTAGAAAAATATAGTCAGTGTTATTACTGATGGAAGTGAAAATTAGGATGATGATGACTGGGGTGGAGTGGTGAAAAGAACAAGAGATGTAGTCCTTGTAGTAGCTGAGGATGATGACCAATAATGTGTGAACCCATACACTGAGATTTGGGTTGATGGCAAACATCTTAATTTGTTCGTGGATTCTGGGGCTAAAATGACAATAATTACCGAAGACCTTTATGTAAAAACCTGGGATAAGAAAGAACTTAATCCTTTAGATGGATCTCCAGTATCCGACTAAGGTAAAACAATAGATTTGAAGGGGTATTTTGAGTCAACCTTACAATTCAAAGGGAAACTATCATTAAAAGGTATACATAGCTGTAAAACATAAGATGAGAAATGTACGGTTCAGCATTAGGGAAGAGTTGGCTGAGGTGCTGAAGAAAATGTTTATGGAGGGCATAATAGAACCAGCAGAGTCTTTGGTGTGGTTGTCTCCATTGGCTATTGCATAGAAGAAAAATTAGGAATTAGGAATCTGTGTTGATTTGAGAATCTTGAATAAGGTCATTTCAGTGGATTTGCAATCATTGCCCCATATAGATGATATGCTCACAACTTTTGCAGGTTCAAAAGTTTTCAGTAAAATTGTATTATCTTCTGCATGCCACCAGGTACAATTAGAACCATCATGCAGATATCTGACTGCTTTTGCATCACCGGTGGGTACTTTTCAGTTTTAAAGAATACCTCTCAGGCTGGCTTCAGCTGCGTTGGTATTTCAACGCACAATGGAGTCTATTTTGGAGTGTGTCAGAGGTGTTATCACATTTCAGGTTGACATTTTGGTATCAGGCAAAAATTAACGGGAACACGATGAAATATTACAAACAGTATTGAAGAGACTTGAGCAGACTGGAATTGCGGCAAACATCAAAAAGTGTGTTTTTGGGAAAACAATCAATGAGCATTTGGGGCATGTTATATCAGAAGAAGGGGTTGAGCAGTGGCCAGGATTGATCAATGCGATTAAGAACATGTCCATTCCTGACAGTAAAGAACAGGTGTCCTCATTTCTTGGTGCATGTAAATTTTACACAAAGTTTATATTAGCTTTTACAAGCAAGACAGAAAATTTAAGAAATCTATTAAAGAAAAA
This sequence comes from Calotriton arnoldi, assembly GCA_963921515.1. NCBI lineage: Eukaryota > Metazoa > Chordata > Amphibia > Caudata > Salamandridae > Calotriton > Calotriton arnoldi. The sequence continues at coordinate 1,297,577 of CAWUFW010004193.1, forward strand.
CAAAATGTTTGAATGGACTGAGAGGTGCAAAGCAGATTTTGAAACACTTAAGGCAGAGATTGATTCAGCAAGGGTGTTGGATCCAGATTGTCAGTGTTTGATTCCAGTGAATGCCAGTAATACCGAGACACAAGTCTGTCGCAGTACACCAAGGAAAGGGAAAGGATGATTGATTTCGCATCCAGGGCGTTAAGTGAAAATGAGAGAATGTTTTACGTAATTGAAAAAGAATTGTTGCCATGTTGCTGGGCTGTTGAACATTTTAAGTGTTCCGTTTGGGGAAGAAGGTTTACTATGTTGACTGACCATAAACCATTGGTGAACATTCTGAGTGGCAATGTCATTAAAAATCATACACCAGGAAGTGCAAGGTAAAGTTAAAAATTGCTACAATACAATTTTGAAATCAAGCATATTTCAGGAGGGAAAAACATAAGAGTGGATTATCTATCACACTCGCCCCAACCACTTGACAATGTGAGTGCATGTGGCGGGAACGAAGAAGATGAGGAATGTCTTATAGCTGCAATTGATATGTGTGATGAAAATATGTTTGATGAAAATGAATGGTTTAAATGCATGGATGAAGTGGAAGACTTGAACTTAATTCAAAAATACATCAGGGAAGGCTGGTTCGGAGAAAAGTCTATTCATCCTGGGTGTGAGTCGTATGTAAAAGTGGCAGATGAGTTGACGTTAGAGAAGGAAAATTTGCTGATGAGGTGGGGTAAATTTATTCCTCCAAGATCGTTACGTGAGAAGATTATTTGAGCTGTACATGAAGGACATCTCGGGCAAACTATTACCAAAGGGAAAATACGATCACTATTTTAGTGTCCAGGCATAGATACAGAAATAACTCAGGCGGTCAGGGAGTGTGTGATATGTTTAACTAGCAATAAGTCACTCAAAATCGAAACACTACCATTGCTGCTTGTGGGTTTGCCAAAACGGCCTTGGTCAAAATTGGCCATAGTTTTTATTGGTCCGTTTAGAGCACTTGCACACAATTTAAGATATCTATTAGTTGTTGTCAATTATTACAGCAAGTGGTGGGAGGTAGAATTTATTCATGAACCTAACACTAAAGGCCTGATTACGATATTGGCGGTCTGACCACTGGACAGCTGTTGCCGCAGTCGGAAGAATGCCGCCAAACTTGCAGCATCCCGACCGCCGCATTATGATTTACTGCCGGACTGGCGGTGTTGTGGCAGCGGTGCCATGGTGGCGGCAGGCTTCAGCTCATAGAGAGCCTGCAGCGCATGCCGCCACCGTTGCACCGCCACTTGCACATCGGTGCACTGAGTACCATGCACCATGTCATGCATGGCACACAGTGCACCCACGAAAGTCCAAGCAGAGGGGGGCAAAACATCTGCCCCACTGCACACACCCCCATGGGCAACATCACCTTGGGGCCTGGTTGGGGCCCCTTACCTGCCTTTCTGCTGACCTTTTCCTGGAGGGGTCTCCGCCATGAAAAGATCGGCAGAAATGCAGGTCGTGATCAGCACAGCGGTGCCTAAATCGACACCGCAACCAGATCACTGCTTTCCCCCCAGTGTTTTGGTGAAAAACATGGTGTCAAAACAGCTGAGCATAAAATCCAGGTGGGTGATTGGGTGCGCATTCAATGACCAAGTCACGTATCAAAGGGATTATCTAAATTCCGAGAACCTGCGGTGGTTGATGCTTTCAAGGGTATTACTCTCAGGATAAAAGGGAATGAATGGTGGAATCTAGGCAGGGTGGTGAAAGAGCCTGTGTCAGATGAAGGTATGCTGGAGGAAGAGTCTCAAAACATGTCTCAAGCAAAACAAGATGAAAGTATTGATTCATCATGTCAGCCTGAAGGATATCATAAGTATGTTAGAGAGAAAAAAGTGATAAGGAAACCAGTATGTTTTCGTACTCGATATGACTATAATGTGATGAAGACCATGTATTAGGGGATATAACAAAGGGAAATTATATTTGGTAGGGTTATTAGTTCTTTTAGAAGTTATTAAAATTGGTTCATGAAGATGTGTAGTTATGTAATGGACTATTTAGAATGTTTGGTGTAAGGATGTTCTACATGCTGATTGAATGTGGGATTGGCTAGGGATGGCACTTGCTGCCTGGTGCTGTTAATGCGACTGGATGAAAATCACGCTGTGATATTAACCCAAAGAATACATGTGGTTATTGGGAGAACACCATAACAGGTGGTCTTCCCCCAAACTTTTTGCCTTCCTCCTCCATTTTTCCTGATCTCATTTATGCTGTCATTAGGTCTCTGCGCACTTTACCAGTGCTAACCAGTGCTAAACTGCTTGCGCTCTCTCCTCTAAGAATACTACTATTAGCTTGTCCCCAATTGGCATATTTAATTTACTAATAAGTCCCTAGTAAAGTGGTACTACATGTACCTATGGGTTGTAAAGTAAATGCTACTAGTGAGCCTGCAGCACCGGTTGTGCCAACTACTTAAGTAGCACTTTAACCATGGCTCAGGCCAGAGTCTGTGTGCGCAGTTTTTAACTGCCATTCTCGACCTAGCAAAATAAACCTTTTGCCAGGTCCAAACCTTCCTTTTAAATGCATATAAGTCACCCCTAGGGTAGGCCCTGGACAACCTAAAGGGCGGGGTGCAATGTTTCTAAAAAGTAGGACATTTACTTTAAAGTTTTACATGTCCTGATAGTGAAAAACTCTCAAATTCGTTTTTCACTACTGCAAGGCCTAGCTCTCCCATAGGATATCATTGGAGTTGCCTTATTGCATTTAATAAGTGTTGTTTCCAAATGGAAAGAGATAACCAGTTCAAGTTTGGTGTCTCTGGAATCTCAAGTTAAAATCCTAACATATGGTGAAGTCAGATTTTAAATTGCCACTCTAAAAATGCCACTTTCAGAAAGTTGTCATTTTCTTGTCATTTAGTGCCTGTAGCCTGTCTCTGGTCACATGACTGGGTGTAGCTGACAGTTGAGCTTTGTGTATTCCTCGTAGACAGCCACACACAACAAGGAGCTTAGGTATGCCTGGATGTGCCATCACTGGCAGGAAGGGAGGGAGGAGCTGGGCGTAGCCCCACTTACACCTGAATAAGCTGTGTCCCGCCTCCACACAAAGGGCTGCCTACATCCTGTAGTTAGTCTGGGGCCAGGACAGGGAAGGGAGGATGTCTGGGGACTTCAAAGGGAAACCTCTAGAAGCTTCTCCCCCAGTTCAAAGGCACAACTGGGTATAAATACTGGACCTCGGATACCACCACTTCAGTACACTTCTGGACCTATGGATACTCTGCCAGGAAGAAGGACTGGTGTGCTGCTGAAGGACTGCCACTCTTCTGGACTGAACTCTGCAAGAATCATGATTTACTGTGCTGATCTGCTGCCTGCTGCCCTCTTGCCTGGGTGAGAAGGACTGGACCGGCATCTCTTGAAACCAGAACCCAGAGTGACTTCAAGGGCTAGTTGGCTAGCCTCCTGATCTGAAGCCTCAGGGACATAACAGGCTTCCAACAGTCTTGCTTCTGCACCTGGACTCTGCCAGATGTGAGCCTACCCTGCCAAGTGATGCCATTCCAGTCCTGAACCCTTGGAAGTGGGCTTAAGGGGCTCCGCCAGCCTCTGTGGATCCAGCGGAACCAACACATCTCCTTTACTGTGCGGTGCAACCCCGAGCTGAACCAACACATCTCAGCTGCTACGTGGATTGGACATGTCACGAAGACTCGCATCACTGCCACAGCCCATATCACCTTTGGAACCGCCACTGCACGATGCATCCTCGGTGCTGGCCTTCCCATCTCTCATCGACAGCAGACTCAGCAACCATGCCGGACTCCGCATCACAGCCTCTCAGCTCCTCGGAACCGACGCATCGCCCCGACTGCTTGACGCATCCCAGACTCCGGACTTCACATCACAAGCCCCAGTCGATGGGATACTTCATGTCGACACAACAGGATCTCTCACCACAGCCTCGTTGCATCTCTGAACTGACACACTGCTTCGGCTGCGCAACGCATTTTCAACACAGATCTGCACAACGCTCCGCAAACCAGAATTGAAGGTACTTTTGTTCAGCAGGTCTAACTGGGTCCCTGTGGCCGGCCCACACTCCAGCATGGTAGGCCTGAACTTGTGACTTTGTCCTGGTCCGGCACGACCGCATATCCACAGTTGTTGCTTTACGCTTTTTGGCACTATTTTCTCTACAAAATTTAAATTCAATATCTCTGATTCTACTAATTGGATTTTTGTTGTGTTGGTCTTGTTTTATTCATTAAAATGTGCTCTATTTTTCCATTAATGTTGTTGGCTCCTTTTGTGGTGTGTTTTCACTGTGTTTCAGTTTGAAGAGTTGCACACATACTTTACACATTGCCTCTGAGTTAAGCCTGACTGCTCTGTGCCAAACTACCCGAGGGTTGAGCATAAGTTAATTCAGGGTTTGCTTTTGACTTCCCCCTGAGAAGAATTGTCATTGCTGCTTGAGAAGGGTTCCACCCCCCTCGACTAGTAACTAAATTTCTTACAATAAGGCTAAAGTTGATGACAGTATAGCTTTTGTTGTTTCTTCCTAAATTTTTGCTTTGGGGATGGACATAGGTTTTTACTAAAATGAGTGGAATATTAGACCTTGGAATCCACTTTGTTACTTCTAGGATCAATATGACTTGATGGTTCGTATGAACAGTTTATTGAAGTGGAGATATAGATCGCTAGGTCCCCCCCATTGGGTGCCCGAAGACTGAGGCCTTTAAACCTGGTTTATCAAATGAAAGGTACCCAGGTAGCGGAATTGATTGTAGAGCCCATGTTTCTGAGAGCTGGTAACTATAGGCCAATCTCTTTGTTGCCTTTTCCAATAAAGCTACTGGAACGCTGTGTCAGCAAAAGCCTTTCTCACTATCTAGAACATCACTCCCTGCTGGAAAAGGAACAGTTTGGCTTCAGTTTGGGCATGGAACTGAATCAGCCCTTCTCACAGCCATGGATTAGCTCTGGGTGTTAGTTGATGGTGGCATATCAGCAATTTTGATCTTATTAGACTTATGTGCCACCTTCGACACGGTAATCACAATTTCCTTCTAGAAAGACTCACCATGACTGGGATAAGTGGCACTGCTGTGAGCTGGATGCCCTCCTACTTGTCGGAGTGACGTCAGGCCATTGCCCTATCTCCTTACCGCTCTGCTTTTAAGGATGTCAAGTATGGTGTCCCTCAGGGGTCGACCCTTAGCCCCATTTTGTTTAATCTTTATATGAGGCTTCTGGTGACCCTTAATGAAACCCACAATATCCATCTAGTCAACTACACTGATGACACCCAGCTAATTCTGGCACTGACAGTGACCACCAGATAGACGGTAAGACTTTCAACAACTGCATGAAAGACATCGCAACATGGGTAAATGTCAACTCATTGAAATTTAACTGTGACAAGACAGAGCTTCTGTGCTGCTCTGCTAATAAAATCCCTGTAAGTCTCCCAGCCAATTTCTGGCATTTACACACTCAGGAAGAAACATCCCTTTCGGATTCGGTCCGTAATCTGGGGGTCACCTTTGATAGCAAACTATCCTTGGAATGTCACATCACTAAGACAGCTGTGCTTTGTTTTTTGCTTGTATGAGTTTTGTGGAAACTTCTTTGTTTGCTACCAACATATGATAAAACTATGGTTGTACATAGCTTGATCTTGAGCAGGCTGGATTATTGAAATGCTCTCCTCCTAGGAGCTCCAGACTTCTTGCTGCAAAGGCTTCACAGAGTCCAGGTTACAGCAGCCAAACTGGATCGGGATAGGCCTTGAAGATCATCTGCATCGATTGCACTGAATGAGCTTCACTGGCTCTCGATCAGGCAAAGAATAGCCTTTAAGGGTCTCTGTATTGTCTTTAAGGCTTTTCAGGGCCGTGGCCAAATTCACTTTCAGAATGCCTTTTGGAAATAATTTCCAGGGATATGCCTCCGCTCCTCATCAGGCAATCTTGTTTGTATCCCCAATTTCAAGAAGACTAGACAGGGTGGGTGTGCCTTTTCAGTCATGGCCTCCCAGCTTTGGAACCAGTTCCCAGTGTCTCTTAGGCTTTCAACTCGTCGCCTTCGGTTCAGGAAGACTCTGAAAAACTGGCTCTTCCCTCACTAATTCCACTGCTACATTCCTCTTCTGAGCAGCTGTTGACTCCCGGTTGGTTGCTCTAGCACCAGGATACCTTTTAGGTGACAGTGCGCTTTATAAATGTAACAAATAAATACATTATTTGAAATTCATTTCAACAGTGTATAACATCTGGGTCTTCTGCTTTTAGGCTCAATCCGCTGATGTTCAATTAACATATTTTTAAGAACTGATCATCAGTTATTGTTGCATTTGTAGTTGGGATTCATTGCTTGATTGTCTGTTGTAATATTTCTGGCAACCATGACCAGTCATTTTGAGTCTTGATCCCTGAGAATCCGTTAGGGCCAGGTTGGCGTCCTCGGGTTCTAGTGCTGTCATGTTTTTTGCCCTGGCTCCTCTTTGCACTGAGTCGACTCCACTTGCTAAGTCAGATTGGGTACTAACCCTTGCCTTCTTTGCTTATGAAAGAGCATTGTGGTGTTTCTCGGTGGAGAGGCCACTACATTTACTGGGAATAATATTGATGGATACCCATGGTTTCCATAATTCCGGATTTTAATCCCCCAGTTTTCAAAGAGAGCTTTTTCCTTCACTACTTGACATGCAGTTTTACTGTTTATCCAGGTGACAACGGTGGCTTCGTTTTGTTTGGCGGCTTGAGGAGCAAGAAAAGAAATGGGAATTATGTCTGAGATTACCATTGTTGCTAATGATGGAATTTCTTCAGTAATCATAGGATATTCCCTCGGTTCAATATTTCATCTGGGCCGTGTGATCTGTACAGTGGAATAAATAATATCTTATCACCTGCCTCTTCTTCATTGTGCCGTACGCTTGCTTGCATTTCGGATGTGCCATGATTTGAGACCTTTAGGGTGGATTGAAATGGGGGTGCCCCCACAGGAACCACCCATCCTATTTTTGTTTTTAGTGATGGAAGATTAAAGCTTGGATTAGCTCCAGGGGAGATACCTGCTGAATGAGGCATTGCCCTGGCCCTTGTATGACTGTTAAATCTTTGGGACTTTCCCGAGTTCCATCCCCCGTTGGAACATCTTGAGAGATAGAGTGACGTGGACAATCAATGACATACGAGTTCTGATTTTTGAGTGACACCCTGTGGTTAGATCACTTTCCAAAGTTGTACAGGTAAGTTTCCCCAAGTTACTTTGGTCAATGTAAATGGCTCCCTGAGTGCTTGCGCACGCCATCTTTGAGCCATGACCAGTGACCAAATGTGGTTGGAGCGACTCACTTGTTCCTTTGTGCTGAAACCTCTACAATGGCATTACTGCCTGCAGTGACTATCTGGGGTGTGGATTTTTTAATACTGTGCAGATACATGACCTCTTGCATGGCTGCTTTTAGGTGTTTGTTTGGCAGCTGATGACTCTAATCCTGATTGGGGCTTTGGAAAAATTGGGATTAAACTCCCAGCTAAATTGTTTTGTCCTGTACTCAAAGTCGTTCTGTTACGGGCCTTAGGCTTTCTTTACCTTTTTGTTATGGCTTGACTAGCTGATGGTTGGTCCCCAGCTCCCTCTACTCTATTTGCTTTTTATTGATAATGTTTGGTGTGGACATCATATTTTCGCCTTTTTTAATCTGTTTATCCAAGGTTATGTCCACTGAAGAGATGCTTATTTTTTGATTAACAAAAGACACACAAATGATGGACAGAATGTAGAACAAATCAAACATTCACCCCTAGTCAAGAGATCTGGTTTAAATCCATCGTTCTTTTGCTCACCATGCCACCCCAGTTTAGACCCAGCCATATACAAATCAGTCTTGATCCTGCTCCTCATGGGAACAGTCCAGCCAGAACTGTCAAGCTAGGTCTTCATTGGACCAGAAACAAGCATCCTGAGACTGGTTTCAGGGTATCACCCCTCATCAGCCAGACTAGCTTGAATCTAGTGGCACGGTGAGCCCGGTACCCATGTCTGGGCATACCCAGCGCACTTAGGGCGAGAAAACAAAAGACTTACAAATGATGGACGGAATGTGGAACAAATCAAACATTCACCCCCAGTCAAGAGATCTGGGTTAAATCCATCGTTCTTTTGCTCACCATGCCACCCTGATTAAGCACATTCACTGGGTCCGATAGGATATTAGTAGTTTCAAATGCTATGGTCATAGATGGTGAGTAGAGTTCATCAATGGGTTGCTGGTCCTCTATTTGGTGGTGTTGTTTAGCATCCCCTTAGTTTGCTGCATAATTAAGCTGTTGTTTTTTTTCCGGCAAGACTGTGTCCAAAATAGCTGGTAGTGTACTGAGTTTATCAATCATTGTCAAGCAAGTGCAGCTTGGTTAGTTATTTGCCACGTCCTACTGGGCTCGTATTCTAAGGCCATTAAGATTAGCCAGCTTGGCGTCAATACCTGATACATATACCACTAGCATGTTGTGCAGATCAACCTGCAGGTCTAATGTTTTTGATTGATAATTTCAGACTGTTAGCACCTTTATCCTTGCACGCCGCCACTTTATTCCTGCACACCGGGACAGCGGAACTACCGGGACTGCCGGGGACTACATTTCCCAGCACCTCACGCGCCAGGAGGCGCCAACGCGATTCTCCAGCGCCTGGTGGCGCATAAAGACGGCCTTGGGCTCCCGCAGCGCCGGAGCTCTTCAGCACTGTTAGCACCTGTTAGAAATGGGATTTCTGGTTGGCTAAGGCTTGCGCCAAAGCCAGGCAGGAACCACCACTCTAGTCAGGGCAAGGGAGTTACACGCTGAAGATAACCCCTGCTCACCCCCTTGGTAGCTTGGCACGAGCAGTCAGGCTTATCCCAGAGGCAATGTGTAAAGCGTTTGCGCAACATACACACACAACAGCAACACACTAGGCACACTACAAAAGAAACTCCACACATGGTTATATAAAAATAGCCTTTGTATTATCATAAACATATTAGAAACATAATCATACAATACACACTGTTCCAACTGGCACTAGGCAATATTCACAGGGGACTATGTACAAGGCAGCGCCAATCGGGTTGCTGCCAGAACCATCACAAAAGTACAAGTAATAAATGTAAAACAACCAGTACCTACTGGTAAAATAATGAGGTTAGCAATATTGCAGTAAGCATAAACCACATTAGCTCAGGCATAAAATGCAAGCATCATAGCACGACATTAGGCAAAATCAAATGAGCATGAGGCATAACCACAGAACCTAATAACCTGACGTTAGGCATCCTCATAAGCATAAATGCAACATCATTAGGCATTACCAACATAAACACATTATGAAATCACCTCATAAGCATAACCACATTACGTTTTAGGTATCATATTAGGGCCTTGCACCCTACCAACATAGAACTGACCCCCTGGCCAACTGGCCATACACTGGGGCTCACAGGCCCTTTGTCCAGAAAGTCGGGGCTCTAAGGGGGACCTCTCAAAGGGCCCCCTGGCTGCCTCAGCAGCAAACACACAATGCGCACATGCGCTGGGGCATGGGGTACACTCACCCCCTCTTGACCTCAAAGAACTGGCCCCCAACGTTGCAGCTGCCCGCTAACTGCGGTGCAGCTGTGAAGCAATAAGGATGCTGGCATTCACTATGCCGGGGGAGCGCCAACCATGCTCCAAAACTCAGCCCCCATGGTGCAGCTGCCCGCTACGGCGGTGCAGCTGTGCAGAAAAATGACACTGGCACTCACGGTGCCTCAGGGAGCTCTGACCATGCGCAATGAAGGGGGCAGGCACCGACAATGTGCCTCGGACCGCCCCCAGCCTCTCACAACGCGCCACCACTCACCGGGCTCTCTGGTGGACTCCTGGCAGGGCACGGCGGTACTCTGACGCTCTAGTTAGCCCACGAGGCTCTGGCCGGCTCTAGACTGCACGCGGGGCTCTCCTCACCACACGTGAGCCCCGCCTCGACTCAGGTGCAGTGCTGCCTGTCTCCCTGCCTGTCTCCCTTCCTGGGACCGGGACTTCGACGGAAAGCCCGCGATGCTCTGGACGGCTTCCCCAAGGCAGGGGGAAGCGGAAATGGAGCTCACGAGGCTCCGACCAGGTGCCTCAGCAGGCCCCGCCCACAGGCAGGCGCAGGCGCCTGTCTTCCGGTTTTTGAGCTCTCGGCGGCGGCTTCCGTTCTCCTCTCGGGCCGCGGCGGTGATCTCCTTGCGGCAAAGTGCGGGGTGGGCTTCCGCCGCACCACAAAGCAACACAGCGGGGTGGGCACCCGCCAAGCAAGCAGCAATGCGGGTGGGCACCCGCCACTCAAACCGGCATACAAGCGGGGTGGGCACCCGCTCCTCCAAAATGCAAAAACGCGGGGTGGGCTCCCGCCTCTACCAGCAGCTAAAGCACCAGCTTAAGGCGGGGTGGGCTCCCGCCAAACAGCGCAAAACGCGGGGTGGGCTCCCGTTTTGAAGCACACCACGATGCGGGGGAATCCCTACGCCGGGGGTTCCCTATGGACGGTGTGTAGCGCAGTGCTGCAAAACAAAGATGCTCCTCTTTCCCTGGCAAGGCTGAAGTCCTTCTTGTTGGGGGAATAAAACAATATAGCGCTCATAAGGTGCTAAGTCCTGCACAGTTCAAGGGGCAAAGCTGGGCCCAGGCAGGCCAGCACACAGGGCCCTCCAGCAGGGAGGCAGTCCCTCGTGGCGGTTCCTCCTGGAGCCCAGCAGCAGCAACAGGCCCCCCAAGTCACAGGGACAGCACAACAATCATGGGGTCACAGCCCCTATATTTATATCACAATTTCCTTTATCTGCAGTACAGGGCTTTGGGGGAAGCAGATGCAACTGGTTCAGGGGGGAATTGGAGCACTTTGTTTACAAGGCTCCTCTTCCCCTTTGTCAGGTGGGGGCTCGTCATCAGACACACCACAGGGGGGCGGAGCCAGCATTGTACAGGCTAGGCACAGGCCTATTCAGGGACCAGGGACTACTCCTCCCACTACTCCAAATGCAGGTGTCCCATTCAGCCTAGTGCTGACTCACCCTGCCCCTCCTGGAGCCACACACACCTCACCAGCCCCTGTCACTCAAAAGCCAGACATGCAATTCACATCAGGCAGGCAGACACATAGCACACAGAAATACCAACTTCTAAAAGTGGCATTTCTAAAATAGTTATAATAAATCTGCGCACACCATTGCGCAGCATTTATTATCACTATTCCAAATATACCAAACGTGACCACGCTGCACCTCTCATATCAGGAATTACCACTGAAACACTTATCAGGGAATCCCCAATGCATTCCTATGGGAGGGCAGCCCCACAGTAGTGAGAAACCAAAATGGCTGTTTGTCACTACCAGGACATGTCACACACTTAAGGTACATGTCCTATCTTTTACCTACAATGCACCCTGCCCATAGGACTAGCTAGGGCCTACCTTAGGGGTGACTGACATGCAGTAAAAGGGGGGGGGGTCACAGACATGGCACACACTTTAGGTCCCACGTCACAGCGGCAGTAACACTGCGCGCACAGGCCCTGCAATGGCAGAGGCCTGGGATAGGTTTGAAAGGCTACTTTGGTGGGTGGCGCAATCAGCGCTGCAAGCCCACCAGTAGCATTTAATTCACCAGCCATGGGTATATGAGATACCACTTTACAAGGGACTGACAGGTAAATTAAATAGGCCAAACAGGTGTAGACCAATCTTACCATATTTATCACAGAGAGCACACGCACTTTACACTGGACAGCAGTGCTAAAGTGCCCAGAGTCCTTTAACCACCAACACCATGTCAGAAAAAAGGCTACGAGAAAGGCAAAAAGTCTAGGGATGACCCTGCAAAAAGGGCCAAGTCCAACAGCACCTTTATCCTTGCACGCCGCCACTTTATTCCTGCACACCGGGACAGCGGAACTACAGGGACTGCCGGGGACTACATTTCCCAGCACCTCACGTGCCAGGAGGCGCCTTCGCGATTCTCCAGCGCCTGGTGGCGCATAAAGACGGCCTTGGGCTCCCGCAGCGCCGGACGTGCGTGGGCGTGCTCGGGCCGCGCCCGGGCAAAGCCCGGGCCAAGGGCAGACCCGTCTGCACCCGTCAGAGACCGAAGGAGGCCGGGCTGGGCCACACCATCGACATTTAATGACCCTGGGACGATCTGTTCTGTCTTTCTAAGGTACTGTGATACTAATATAGCTGACATAGAGTTCGTACTGAGGGGGCACAAAAATGAGTAGGCTTAAATCTGGAACCGGGCAGGGAGTTGTGGGGACTCTGGATGCCTTCTTATTGAGGGCTGAGTCAGCACTCATTCACGACATCGAACTTACAGAGCGCAGACTATCCCTAGAGCCCCAAACCTCCCAAAATCGATCTGCACCTACCGCCCAGTGTTACTAATTAACCCTGAAGATAATTCCTCTCAAACCAACATGTTGCACTCTACGGACACGGACCTCGAAACTACCAATGCCTCCAAGATAACTGATAAACCAATTAGGCCAAATGTAATCACTAGGGGTCAGAAAGCAAAAATAAATCATGGGAATAGTCTCGCACCACCATCTAAGAAAAGGAAGGGGCAGGGCCCCCATAAACAAAATCATCTTTTGCCAAATTCATTAGGACACAGAACTAAACCTGCTGATAAAGAGCTTAACCAGGGGCCTATTCTAGCACCAAAGGATGCGGTATTAGCAGGATTATTTCCAACCCAGGAGAAGGAAGACTTCTGGAAAAAGTTAGAGTTAATGGTTTCAGCCCTTCTGGACCCAATAATGCAAAAGTTAACCCAAATGGAGGTCAGGCTAGCTAACCTTGAAAAGCCTGTGAATAGTACCTCCTCAACTTCCCTTGATAACTGCCAAAGCAGGGCTGAGGTTATTCCCTCCAATAGTCAACTTGAGAGCTACGTTATGAATGGGGTTGCGTATCATTCTAAACCCCATTCTAGACCTCATAACCTTATACCTAAACCCACCAACGTGGCTCAGGATGATCTGTCATGCCCAAGAGTAGTATCCACTTTATTAAATGGCACTAAAACTCCACACTTGATAGAAGGTCTGACCACTAGGCACGTTCAGACCACACATGCTCCAAATAGGGCCCTCCCTGACAGGGAAAGTTACATTCAAAATGAGAGAGCCCAGACCACAAGTACTTTAAGAGGCCAGATTTCAGACCAAAGAGTCCCTCGTAGTCCAATTACTAATCTGCATCTACCCCCAGAAGTAATTCCATATTCTGTGGTCTTGGCCAATGTTCCTCCCTTGTTGCCCGGCGATATAGAGCACTGGTCAACTTTGAGGAACTAATCACTACATTTTCTGAGTGCAAGAACGGGGATAAACAATATGTTGTTCTCAGAATTCAAGATGGCTCGTCGGATTGGTTGGGTAGGAAAGTCCACTAAGACATTACCTGGAGATTGTGTAGTACTAACATTCAGGTCCCCAGGTTTGGTTCAAACAATACTAGACAGGGTTGGCAACTGGCCCGTAAGGACGAAGGGGATAATTATTCTACCTCTGGGGTTTTTTTACCAACCACCTAGACCCCCATGGTATATTGCAGAGGAGGAGAGATTCACACGGGCAAACAAGTCAAAATATGCAGTCCCAGTCAGTAATCATTTTGATATTCTGAATACCCTAGAAGATATTGACTGACTGACTCCTCAGAACCAGTGTCTAAAATCTGATGGTGGACTATATGGGTACCCTGGAGATAAGGCTCCAAGGCAAGATAACATAGCTCAAGTCAATACAGAGCGAGAAAATTGTACGACACTCTCAGCCTTTATTGAAGAGGAAGTCCAAGACATCGACTTTACCCTTCAGAACCTGGCTTCCCCCCTCGAATCGCATGATCACCAGAACTTAGCACAAGTACCTATCTATGATGGCGGCCTTAAGCCCCCTAATTCTGTAACCACCAGACCCCCATGTAGTTCCAAGAGTGCTGGCTGTAGTCTCATTTCCTGGAACTTATCAGGTTTACGTTCCAAGATCAATAATCCACTATGGTGTGATTTTATATTAAATTTTGATATATTATGTTTCCAGGAAACGTGGGCAAAGGAAACAATATATATAAATGGGTTCAAAACGCTTAATATGCAAGCAGTTGGGGGTTTAAGTGGCAGAGCAAAAGGTGGGCTTTGCACTTATATATCTAATAAGTTAATAATAAATAAGATTAAGACTTACCACGGGGAAAGGAATTATCAACTAATCACACTGCATTTAAGTGCAACCCATTGCATTGTATTGGCTAATTTTTACAACAATATTCCATCAGATAGACTTCTCAATGTGGTTAAGAAACTGGGCAATGATTTGAAACCCTTGTGCAATGACAGTGTTAAAGATAGGATGCTAATATTGGCTGGTGATTTTAATTGCGCTTTGTGCTCCCATGAGGATGGTAAAACTTGTGGTTTTAATGATGAAGAAGGTATAAGCAATACTCACTTTTGCCACTCCAGAACAGGGGAATTGTTTAATGAATTGGTCTTCTCCCTGGCCCTGGGTTTTGTGAATGAATTATGTGCCAGACCCATTTTAATGCCTCAGACTTTTAATGGAAGAGGCCTTTGCTCAACAATAGATTATATAGTATTGTCAAATACCCACGCATCTAGGCTGCATTCCTTTATAGTTGATGATAATTCGCTGAGTGACCACTTCCCTCTGTGTATATCGGTTTCTTTTTTTCCAACAAGTAAATTGGGAAGGGATGATCAGGTCGACCAGGCATTAGCTAATGTAAAAATTGATAAAGTCAATGGATACACTCTACGTTGGTCCATGGTGGACCCTGCAGATGTCATAAAACAACTGGCAACCAAATGCAGACTGGCCTTTGACACTTGCCTGAGTGAGTCAGCTACCTCTGACAGTATTTTATCTTCCTTCCAAGTAATAGCAGGTGTGGTAAGGGAAGTATTACATGCCCAAAATCGAAAAAAGGCCGGGCCCCAGGGTTGGTTCGATACAAAGTGTACACGAGCCTATACTACCCTGAAGCGCGAGTTACATAAACTACCAAGGAATCCCATTAACATTAGGCAGGCAAGAAGGGGCTATAGGGTTGCCCTCATAGAAAGAAAAAACGCCTTGAGGAAAGAAGCCTGGGAATCCCTCCACATAGCCTCACAAATGAAAGATAGTGCTGCCTTTTGGAAAGCAGTAAAAACACAATTTTTATCATCTGGCGGGGGCCCCTCAATAGAAATTGCCATATCCGAGGATCAATGGATTGAACATTTTTCCACGGTGTACAACGGGCAGGGAAATTCTAATATCCAACTCAGCAACTTTCAAGAGGAAATCACCCATAACTTGGACCTCCAGTTTACCTTGGAGGAAGTAAATAAAGCACTCTCAGCAAGCTTAGGTGGCAAGGCCCCTGGGCCAGACGGGGTCCCAGTGGACCTGTTTAAGTTAAACACCAATCTTTGGGGACCAATCATCACACAGGTAATAAACGCAAGTTGCCAGGCCTCATTTCCGTCGACCTGGGTGGAATCTATCATTGTCCCTATCTTTAAAAAAGGGGAACGTCAGGATCCTGGTTGCTATAGGCCCATTTCCCTATTGGATTCTTTGGCAAAAGTTGTTGGGCGAATTATCTTGGAACGCCTACATGATTGGGCCGAGGACAGCCAGATCCTATCTGATATTCAATATGGTTTTCGCGAGGGGCTAGGGACAACAGAGCAGAGCCTAAATTTAGCTATCTTCATGGGGAAGTACACTAGGGTGAAGACGGGCAGATTGTTTTTAGCCTTTGTGGACCTCACTGCGCCCTTCGACTCTGTGAGGCATGGTAAACTTTGGGAGGTCCTTGAGACTGTGGGGGTTGACCCTAATATTATACATTTTCTTAAGCGCCTCTACAGTGGTGCGAAGGCTGAAGTGCGTTATGGCCTGGGTGGTGAGCGTACTGCCTTTTTCCCCATTAGGAGGGGGGTTAGGCAAGGTTGTGTCCTAGCCCCCTTCCTTTTTAGGTCGAGCCTAGAGCAGCGCATGCGCTGCTTGCTCGACTTTTAGTAAGGGGCTTTTGAAAGTGCTACCAAGCCGGCCACCAGCTTGCTGTTACGCGCACAAGCGCGCGCGACGGGCACGAGCAGAGGCGCCAAATGGCTTTCCTCTCTCGTCATGGTGCGCGCACACCACTCGCCAGCCTGCGTGTTTTTTTTTTATTTCCTTTTTGCGCACGCACACAACTCCGGGTCGCGGCCGCACATCTTGTCTACCTTGCTTCTCTGTCTTTCCCTCTTTTTTCTCGCCTTTCTCTGCATCACATTGCTATATCACTACCTCTGTTTTCTTGTATTTCATCTCTCCCCGCCTCATTAAATATCAGCCTTTCTCTCTATCTCATTTCTCTCTTTACCCCTCTATGACTACTTTGCCACCTCTCTCTACACCCCCATACATTATTTTCTCTGTCTCACCTTTCTTTCTGCCTCTGTCACCTCTTCCTTACTTCACCGCACTGCTTCGACCTCAACCCTGTCTCTATTTCCATGTATCTGCCCCTTCTGTAGCTCCTTTCTCTAGCTCTCGACTGTCTCACTTTTCTCTCTTCTCTCAATGGCATGTCTTTCTACCACATCTATCGGTCTGCACCCTCAATCTACCTAGGTCTTCTCTCTGCACCTCGCTGCTCTGTTTCCACCTCACCTCCCTCTGTCTCTGCTCCATCTACTTCATCTTTCCTTCAACATCATCTCTCTATTCACCTCTGCTTTCTCTTTGTCTCTTCAGCCCTCTATACCTCACAATCTTCTATCTTTCTCACACCTCCCTATTGTTCTCACCAATCTCTCTACCTCACATCTGATTGCCTCATATTTAAGACTATCTGTTAGTGTTACATATTAGAATCTCAGATCCCGGAGTGTCTCCTTAAATAATTAGAAAGCTGGCTATCATATTTCCTTAGGTCAACCTTGAAATTGATTGCAACCGGACTTAAGTGGTGTTGAAGGCAGTCTCTTTAATGATGGCGGCATTTCCGGGAAACACGAGTGACAGTTGACATTTTCAGCAGACTGTCTAACGTCCAATAGTAAACGACTTGCCACCATTAATCCTCGGACCTGTTTCCGCATGATCTCATCAGCCGACTATCTGAACATAAATATTGTGGTTTCGCTTTAAAATATCACCTTTCCTGGTGACCTTCCAATCTCCGGGGCCGTCTGCTAATAAACATGCTTTAAGATGTGCAGCCCTAAGCCCCTTGTTAATGTATCCCTCTTCTTGACTTGCCCCCGCATCTCGGAGCGACGGCAGACAATAAGCAGGCCCGCTCAGGCACCCCTCGGCAGGGCTGCGAGCATTCACACACTCACTCACACTCACACTCACTCACACTCACACTTACTCTCTGGGGGCCGCGCTGCACCCACGGCTGCCACCGCGTCCGCATAAACCTGTCAGCGCAGCGCCGCGGGCCATGTGTGTGGAAGGAAATGGATGACTAATGTCGTTATTGCACTCTTACGTGAAGACAGCGCTATTATAACACGAAAGATAACACATGGGATTGATTACCTAACTAAGGGGTATAAGAGGTTGAGCAGTTTCCGCTGGAGTCTGACGTTCTTTTGAATCTGCGCGCCCCGGGAACCTTGAAGCTGCATTGGTATCTTAGTGACACATTAAAAAGTATTTGCTGAATAGAAAGCCAGAATGTGGATTTACAAAGGGCATTAATGCACAGAACGGCACGTGCATCGACGGTAATCCATATTTTCTTGTTCTCGCCTAGTGCGTGCCTTTTCTCTAAAAGTAGAAGTGTTTTCATATTTTAAAAAGCTTCCATGGCTACGCTATGAAAGCTTAAGTTGGGGTTGTCATATGCAAGCAATCTCTTAAATGATAATCCTACAAATCAGGCGTTCTCGTTTCCAGAGGTGCGCCCACCAACGCGAATGGTTTATGTGCTCATTCCTTTAGGCCAAACCAGGTTTGCAGAAAATGACACTGGCACAAGATGACGACGTGAGTTTTAACTTTGACTTCTCAGTGAAGGTCACTAATGCCGCCACGAAAAAACAAGCATTGGCATAGCCAATAGGTCTCGCCTTTGGGACCTTATAAGTGTTTAGCCATGCAACGGTTGATGATGTTGCACCAAGGATATTGTGCTGCATAATTAAATACTTATCAGGTCCCAAAAGCGAGACCTATTGGCTATGCCAATGCTTGTTAACCTTTATATTAATGGGCTGGGGCAGGCATTGCTTAAGGATGGTCGAGACTTTCCCCAAATAGGTGGACGTCCTATACCTGCTCTCTTCTATGCGGACGATGCAGTGTTGATGTCACGTACCCAGATTGGTCTCCAGAAGGTTTTAAACAGTTTTTCTAACTTTATGAAGGATCTTGGTCTTAGCATTAACACAACAAAGACCTTTATAATGAGATGTGGTCGTGGGAATCAGAGGTCTAGGGACATGTTTGTGGATGGGCAAAAAATAGCCCCTACCAAGAGTTTTTCATATCTTGGTATTCTATTTAATCAGAATGATCTATGGACCTAAGCCGTTTCTGCAAAAAAGCTGGCGTTTATCAGGACAACAACTGCTCTGGCCGCTTTCTCGAAAAAATTGGGTAGGAAACCGCCAGGAGAGCTTATCCAAATTAATAAAGCTAAATGTACCTCTACCGCAATGTATGGAGCAGGGGTCTGGGGCTTTGCTGACACGCACCCGATACAATTAGTGGAAAATACTTTCCTAAGGTATATTCTGTCAGTTCCAGCCAGTACCTCCTCATACGTTTGTCATGCCGAGCTGGGCCTCCCGTATATTTCTGACCTCATAAAACTGGAACCCATTCTCCTCTGGCACAGGATTTGGTCAAAAGAACAGACCAAGTTAAACAGGGAGATTCTACGGGATAGTTTGAACTTGGAAGGGGCCTTAAAGATCCCATGGGTTAAGTTTGTGCGTGATTTCATGAGAGATTTAGGTCACTTAGAATATTTTACTAATCCGAGCACTATCCAGCTGATTACCAGAAAGAATTTTAAAAAGGAGGGTCTTCAGTTATTGGATACGTTAAGACTGTCTGGGGAGACCTTAAAGCCCAGTGTTCAGCAGCATCAGGTGGTTTTAACTACTTTTAGTATGCAGCCATACTTAGCATTTGTCCCTGGTGGATATGATAGGCTGCTACTAACTAGGTTTAGACTGGGGACTGTTCATAGACTTGCTTCCTTTCCAAGAATGAATGATTGGGCCCGAGAATTACAATTATGTCCTTGTGATAATCACTCGGTCCAATCTACTATTCATCTAGTTTTATTTTGTAAATTTTATATGGAGTTAAGGAAGGTGTGGTTAGTTCCACTTTTAAAAGCTCAGGGGTTGAGGCAATGTCGCCCGGCACTAATTAAACTCCAGTTTTTAGAAAATGAGCACACAGCCTGGAGGATATCTATGTTCTTGAAGAAAGTGCTGTATCAAAGGAAGAGTATAGTGATCTAAGGAGTGAGACTGTTAGGGCGCACTGTCTTTTTAATATCGCCTGATTTTAATTATGCTGAATCTTATATCAAATTTTAAGAAGTTTTCTTATGTTTATTGTGTATTTATTTTAATGTAAATTTCTGTGTAAAAGCATTGTGTGTTTTATGTGCTTTTATGATTGTTAAAAAAGCAATCGAATAAAGCTTTCCCTGACCTGAACTGAAGCTGTTGTTTTTTCTCCGACAAGACTGTGTCCAAAATAGCTGGTAGTGTACTGAGCTTATCAATCATTGTCAAGCAAGCGCAGCTTGGTTAGTTATTTGCCACGTCCTACTGGGCTCGTATTCTAAGGCCATTAAGATTAGCCAGCTTGGCGTCAATACCTGATACATACACTACTAGCATGTTGTGCAGATCAACCTGCAGGTCTAATGTTTTTGATTGATAATTTAAAGCATTCACCATCAGCTGGAAGGTTTTTAATAGTTAATCCCATGTACTATTTATTGGGTCTGCTGCTGAGCTGGAGTCACCTTGAGCTTGAGTGGGAGAGGCTGGTCCTTCCTCAGTCTTGCATGGCCTTAGGCGTTCCTCAAGGAGGTTTAGCAGCTCGAGTAGCTCCAGGTATTTGCATAATATTTCGAAGACAAACTCTAGGGCTTGGAGAGAAGAGTGGTCTGAGTTGCTGATGTCTTCAGCATCTGCCTTTGTGACTCCATCGCAGACTACCGGTGCTGATAGATGGGCGACTGTTGTCTTTACGGTATATGTCCAGTACCTCTCTCGAATCTGCGACCTCAAGTTGTTATGGTGATTTTTGCGAAATATTAATTTTGCTTTTGTGAGTGCCCAAATTGACCACTGAAATGCTCTTTTTTCCTTATTTGTTTTTACCCCTTGGGGGGTTTTAGTTGGCGATTTAGATGTTTTTTCTCCCTCCAATATTATTGGGCTTAACAATGTTTGTAAGCCTGTTATTTCGCTGTTTGATGAAAAAATGACTGAGGATGGGTCCTTCAAGAGGAGGAACTTGGTGAGGAGGTCACTGTTTTTTCTGATACATCAGAGGACGCGCCTGCTGCATCACATATGGGTGACACCAGAAACTGGGGGCTCTGCCTTTCCCTGCCCTCCAATTGATTATTTTGGTCCAGTAGGAGCTGCCATTTGTTTTTACGCTCTTCTAATTTAAGCGACGCACGCACCTTCCCTGACCTCATAATGGCCACTAGTACATAACTGGTCAGTTAGCTAGGTGCAAAGTGCACAATGACTGACTGTGCAGTTAAGCCTCGCTGCACTCGGGCCGCTCCTCCACTACCCACAAGTAGGTGGCGGCAGATTGGAGCATTAAACTCGGGGGGGTGGGGGGGGCTTCGGGTCAATGCTTCTGGTACTAGGAAGAATGAGGGTTTGACAAACAGTGCAAAAAAAAAAACAGGAACCCCTCCGGTAAGGTAGGGTGGAACCTTAACCTCCTGTTGCTGACTATTCAGTTGCTGATACATTCCCGAGCATCCAAGGGCATTCCAGTTTCCAGGGACACTCTAGCTCGGGGCGGGGGGTTGGTTGGAGTGCGCGAGGGATCAGCCAAGGTTTTGGCAAGAACGTGCAGGTTCAAAGAGGCTCTTCTGCCTCTACAAAGCAACACAGTCCTGCCCCCCCTCCCCCCCCCCGAAAAAAAAGGTCCACACGGAAAGCTTCCTCTGTAGGCGGGGCCCCTGCTCCAAAATGCTGCAGGTGGAGCACAGGGTAGAAGGGGACCAGGTGGGGAAGCTCACAGAGGGGGATGAAAAGCACTAGAGTGCTAGCCCGCCCGCTTCCACTCCCCTCTGGGCATAGCGGAAGCACTGCAGCCACGCCACGCAACCCTTGCGGTTCTTGTGAACTCCTGCTCTCCCCCCTTCTCCTCCCTTTACTCTTGCTCGCTCGTAAGTCTACCTCACCGATTTGCAAACTCAGGTGACCTCCGGTAGAGCAATCAGGAGTCTGGAGCAGGGGTGAGGGGTTTGTCTGATAAGGGCTCATCCAGGGTTGGATTGGGATCAAAAATCGGCTCGGGCACACCAAAAAAAGTGGCCCACATTTGCATATGGCCTTTCGGCAAAACACTGCTTCAGCGAAGTTTTATAAAAAGAAAGGGGGTGGGGGGCATGTTTTATTAACTTCACTTAGATAAAGAAAAATGCACAGATTAGTTCTCACTGCTGAGCCACACATGAATCCAAGTGAGACCACTTATGCTCAGGCCCCGTGCCCCCGCTCAATCAGCATACATTAATGGGCCTGCCCAGCGAGAAAAAGGGAGTGATACCTCCGCCCATCTGTCTCTAGAAAGGCCACTCAGGCACCCACTGGGCCGCTGGCGGCATCCTAACAGTGCAGACAGTCCCCAGGCTGCCCAAAAAACGCAGCCCACAGCTAGAACTCGGCTACCGGCCCTTCCGCCATTTCCCGAGTGCCCGCGTTACCAATCCGACCCAGGGCTCATCGGCTTCTGCATTAAATGAGTAACACATAACCAGGAGCACACAACCAATGCCACAAAACCAGCGGTTAATGTATAATGCTTATAGGTGAAATACATCTTGCAAACCCGGAGTATATAATTCCCTGCTTAAAGGGTGCAAATGTAATTCACTGTATTTATCGGTGTGGTCTCAGTGCTTTAAATGGGCCGGTACTCACCGGTACTGAGTACCGGCACTTCTCAGTTTTCTCCCCCTGAGTACCGGAACTTCTTTTTGAGCAAGGAGAGTACCGGTACTCCCAGAAGCAGCAGGGCTCAGGCCCTGAAGTACAGGTTCGAATCCCGACGCCGGCTCATCATCCTGTGATTCTGGGCAACTCACTTAACCAACAGTACTTAAAAAAAAAGTACGCTTTTATGCAAATGTTCTGATTGTCATTTAAAGCGCTCTCATGCCCATGGGCTAAATTCGCGCAATATCAAACTGCCAAAAATTAGGCCCTGCACGTATGACATAGAAGCTGATGCTTGCCATGTCTCCTAATGTACCTGTTGTGAGCTGAGTGTTAGGTGACCTGGCTGAGTAAGGAGGTAGTGAGCTAAGGCACAGAACACTTAAACGGGACCGCAGCCATATGTATAACAAAAAATAAATTGAAGGTCGCGTCAAATGCAGACTTGAATTTTCTTAAATGTTTGCGTTTGTGCCTATGCCCGCTGTCACATGCCACATGTAGAGGCAGAGCTGGGAGGGACAAGCTGGCACTAACTCCCTCTCACGCACAATTCCAGAAGCAGAAGGATTAGAATGTGGGTCTCATAGTGGTGACAGTTTACAACTATGGAGACTACACCCTCTCGGTGGTGCTGCATCTTTAACTTTTTGATGTGCTATACATGTTTGTTTGAATGGTTCAAAGTTCACCAACCTCTGATCCACAGCCACAAAAATGTGGCTATTGTTAGATGGCTGGCTCACAGCCACGCCCCTAACTGCCCACCCAGTCTAATTAGAGAGTACCGGTACCACTGTGTGGTCTTGATAAGGCTTGTGAAAGTCAGTAAAACTGTCATAGGTGATGTGAGTGAAGAGACTGACATCAACAGCCCCATCACTTGGAACATGGAAGCCAAGACATGCTAGAGTAAAGCCTGCTTCTTTAGTATGCAAAGAGAAAGAGGTTCCCCTGAGAACACAGGATCTGTACTTGCGAATTGGGTCACCTCTGTTCTCAGATCAAGATTGTGAAACAGGACAAGTGGGCCTAGAAAATGTTGCTGCACACTTGCCAGGGGCAGCGTGCTCCTTCCAAATGCACAGCTGCAATGTTGTGAATACAGCCCATGGGCTTGTTTCAGTTCAAGGAGGTGAAACTAAAAAGAAGAGGGAAGACAATGATTCCTTCCTTGTGCTTTTGCTAGGTGTCTCTTAGTCCTATTGGGAGTACATGTTTTTCCTTACTTTCTCTCGCTCAAGTTTTGCATCTGTTCTCCGTGTTAAATTTGTTCATTTTTATTATTATTATTATTATTATGAACCAGCAGTTGCAAAATGCTGCATGGCTGATCGCTTCCAATTTTTGCACTGACGCACTATTTGTTTTTCATTTTTTAAACTTTTAATTAATTTCATTTCAACTTTTGGCACACGCATTACAACGCATGCGTGGTGACACGTGTATGTCTTGATGCAGGCATACACATTGGGAGTAATATTAGATCGATCTCTGTGTTAGAAAACCCATTGCAAGTGTGCTGGCTGGTAATGCCTGCACATAAATCAAAACACATGCATGTAACACTCAAATCCATGGCAGCTATCATTAAATGCATTTCTAATCTTTGGGGAAACACAGTGCTTAACATGGGCCGGTAGCCCGGTACTCACCGGTACTGAGTACCAGCACTTCCGAATTGTTTTGCCGTCAGTACCGGCACTTCTCTGTAGCCAGGGAGAGTACCGGTCAGCTGATCCACGGCACGGCAGGCTCAGGTTAGGTTTCTGCTCCAGTGCAGGGCAGAGGCCGCTCTGCTTCCGAGGAACTTGTAATTAACTCGGCTGAAGTATCCTTTTGCAGAGTTGCTGGTGAAGATTCCAGCAGTGCCCATTTGAATGTCCCCAAACTGCAGGGGGGTGAGAGGACTTGTGTCACGCTGTGATTAACAGGACAGGGTCTCTAGACAGACCCTGCACTGTCAATCAGGTGTGCAGCGACCATTCGGGTGAAAGTGCCATCATGACTTTAATTTTGTCTAATGAGTTAATCTGTGTTTTTTGACATAAACACATTTCTCATGTGTTTTAATATGTGCTGCAACTGGTACAGAAGTCATTATGTATGATGATATTTTGCCCTTACCCCGCCCACTTGCCACACCTCTATTTTAATGAGTACCTGCACTTATTTTTCCCCATTTAAAGCATTGGGGAAACCCATTCAAAGAATACTGCTACAGGTGCATCCAAGGTGGGTAGCTAGGAAAAAAAGCTTTGGCAGAGCCATATGTTTCACTGCAGAGACCTATTGACTTTGCCAATGCTTATTATGAGTATTGTGTGTCACAGGCTATACCATGGGAGGCTTAGTTATGACAGTACCAGGGCCATTTTTCTTTACCAGATTTTAAAGTTTGTCAGCCAAGGCATGAACAGGCGGTACTAGCATGTTGCCCCACCTCTATTTTTAATGTTCCATTTTTTGAAAGGTCTTAGGTACATGTTGCAGGGAGATGGGTGCTTGACATAATTGGGAGGGTAATATTTTTATTAAATTTATTTGCTGTTTAATTTATGTACTTGGCAGTGCAGAATTTAGTTGGTTGGAGGGGAAATTTGTGTTTTTTGACGGTCGTTTATGCATTTTCCAATATGACGCACAGGCAGGCAAAGTGGGTCTGGCATTATAGTAGACCCCAATATTTTTGTAGAACATTGGTTCGCAGTTAGATTTCATTATGTTTGTCCTCCGAAGAATATTGACTTCCAGTTGAAGTCTTTCATCGAACCATTAACAGTTTCCATTACTGCTAACTACCAATGCCTCAAGCGTTGTGCAGAATGATTGTGACATGCAGAAATTATACCAAAGATTATAACACTACCTAGAGAAAAGATAACCTTGCTGCTTTCAGTTATGTGGAGAAAGTGACCTGTACTCTACACATTGATAATTACTGCTGTTAATGCTAAGAATTAAGTGTGTATATCAGAGAAATCATAGGCTATAAGTAGAGGTATACGTACAAATGTCCTTGAGGAAACACAATATTTTCCAGGTGCAGTCCACAACGCTGCAGCCTCTCTTTGCTGGTCCCATGGTGCAGCAGAGCAGTCCTTCCTCGGTCCTTATTCAAGTCAAGTCGTGATCTGAGTTTGGGGTGTCAAGGGTACCTTACTTATGCTCAGAAAATTCCCTCAGGGCAGGATGAGATTGGTCGCCAATGTGCTACCAGGTTCCCTCCCACCTGACGACCACGTCCTGCGAAGTGTGGCATCTGGGAATCTCAGAATGCACTATTCTGCCCACTTCCAATTTGGCAGGACCCCTCCCCCGGCATTTGGTCTCAAGGTGAAGGGACAGTAGTCGTGCGTGGGGCATGGTTCACAATACTTTTGTTTTATATTTTAACATAACAGGCTAGTTTATGCATTTAATGACATGAGGGATTATATTTAGAAGTGTGGGCACCCTAATACATTTTCTGCTTCTTTTTCAAAGATGGTCATTATCAGATTTAAAGGGACTCACATAAAGTAGGAAATGGTTGAATGAGTGAATGAATGAATGGATGTATACATTCTTTCAACAAACATTCTGGGAATGTGGGGGCCATTACATGCCTGTAAGGCCTCCAATATTTTTGATGTTTTGTTCTAATGCCATTCATGACAATTGCAACAATGGTTAAGGGGTAGGGGTGTATGGCTAGATAGAGGTACCTATTTTAATGGGCATTTTAGACGACATTATTGAATGTGGTACCATGATGCAGTAGGGATCTGACTGAATCATTTTTATGTTGTGCCCAATATTGGTTGACAGGCTTAATGTTGCTGCATCACTCAGCGTAGACATGCTATAAGTAATTACATCACATTAGGGATGGTTGGAGGTAATTTATGCTGTTGCACCACTGAGGATGGACATGCGTCATGCAATTATGTTGCACCCAAGATGAGTGGATATGTTGTCCTGTTCTTGCACCATGAAGCCTTGCTTCTGTGTTTTAACCAATCGGGTGGAAGCTACAGGCTTGTGACATGTATGTGGGTGGGCAGAATTAAATGTGGTTGATTTGCACTTATTGCATAGTAAATTAGTAATGTTACATTATTGATGTTGCCAAATAGCCTAATGGTGCTGTGATTTGCAGAATAATAATGGACTGAGTAAGAATGTCATATATTGGTTGCTAAGTAGTTTTTTGGTTTATCAGAAACCATGGGACTTATCTACAAGCAAAACTCACAAGATGATGGACGGAATACTGCATTCTGTCCATCAACTGTTGTTTTTGCACTTATCTACAAGCCCCTTGTGCTGCAGGTTCATCACTTTTTCCCATACTAAAAGTGGTGCACTGGCGGCGCAAGGGGCTTGTAAATAAGCCCCCATATTTGAGACTTTGGTTTAATGGAGTCTGGAGCTCCTAACGTGAGCACTGACGATGCTGTACCACATAAGTGACTTGTAAAATGGAAATTGAGTCTTACCCAGTTTGAGTGCTTCAGTTAGAAGACAGTGTAAGTTTTCAATATGCATGGGGTACTTTGTTTACGTACACTCCCTATGGAGATCATCACGTGTCTGGTGACGTGTGAAATGTTTAACCTACAAGGCTGTTGGAAGTGGTCTCTGGTGGGCCTCTGGTGAGCTCGAAGGACGTTTTTTTTAGGCTCTGCCACAAGTCATTTTTGCAAGAAAGTTGTTCCTGCGCGTCCTGGTTGCGTCCATAGGCAGAACACGTTGCTTGTGAAAGCTTGCATCAGCAGCACATGGGTTAAAGCGAAGTCAGTGTGGGTTATGGCAATAAGTGACTGGCCGGAAGTTCCAGACGGGTATATGGCAATACAGTTTAAGAAGGATGAATTTTGTTCAGATAATTATCCTAGTGAAATGGTCATAGACAATGCTCCCCAATGTAATACAGCAGAAACAAGCATTGGCAAATGCAATAGTTCTGGCTTCAGAGTGAGAACGTATGTAAATAGCATTTGTGCGTGCCTGTGTTCGAATATTAAAGTCAGACCTATTGGCTTTGTCAATATTTGTTCGCTATATATATGGAGAGCTTCAGGTGGCAAAATGTGAGTCCTGATTAAAATATTAGCCTGCTACAGTAAATGCACATTAAAAGGTTTGATGTCTGCATACAATACACGTATGGAAAAAATTATTTCATGGGTGATGATTCAGTGTATGTTTGTGATGTAAAATAGCCCCTCGGGCATTGCAGTGCGAGCAGCCCAAACGAGGTGAAGTGATACACCAAATAGCAGGAGGAAAGGGAAAATGCCCCTCAGGGTGCAGCCGAAGTCCAGTCTATGTATACTCGAAAGAATTGGCAACAATGGGTCACAGACAGCTGCACTGTCAATCCAGACCTAAAAAGAAACATTGCAAAAGTAGAAGTATAAAACTTTGTGATTACGTCTTTATAGACTGCCCATGATTACAAATGCAACTCCATTTTAATTACTTAGAAGGAAAAAACCCTCAAGAATACTGAAGGTCAGTGGATGGTTAGCAGGTAGTTGAGTGGATCCAGAGCATAAAGCTTGCATAAAATTGCTGAGAGGAAGTAAATGGAAGACAGAGTAGGAGGAGGAGAGTCAGGAGTAATTTACAGAAAGCAGACTAAGAGTGAGTAAAGGTTTTTGGGAGTCACACAGCCAAGGCTACATTCTTAGCGCCAATCAAAGAACTGAACTAGAGGAGTGACTATGTCATGTTACAGGATGGCAAGGGGGATTAATTTTAACTGATTATCAAGGTATAGTAGAACAGTGAGTAAGCAAATAAAAAATAATTATTGTGGAGAAGGTGTTGCAGAGAGAGTATGGTATGTTGTGGAATAGGGCAGATATCTCTCAGAGAGTGAGGCAAAGAATGAAGGAATAATGAAAAACAGATCAACATCTAGATATGTGAGTGATGACAGTGTGAAGTAGAAAACTGATTACTAAAGAAATTCAAACATGTTATGATATAATTTTCATGTAAGATTATGTAAAAGAATACGGGCCCGATTCACAAAGGTAAACTGAGACGAAAGTCTAACTTTACAACTTTCGATAGTCACAAAGGGCATTTAGTAATAGTAAAGTTAGACTTTTGTCTCAGTTAAACTTAAGTTTTGTCTTAAGTTTAACTGAGACCAAAACTGAGACAAAAGTCTAACTTTACTACTCGTAAATGCCCTTTGTGAATACCGAAAGTCGTAAATTTAGACTTTCACCTCAGTTTACCTTTTTGAAAGGGTCTATGTTCTTCAAAATGCTTTTATGAATAGGTCTGGAAGGGTTTATTGCACTTGGTTGTTGGCAATAGCATGTGCCTGTTGATGGAAGTTGTGGTTGCTCGACCAATTTATGTGTTAGGGTGTTTCCGATTAATAGAATAACCTTCTGCTACTAAAACAAAAATTCATGTTCTTTTCAACACAAAATACATGGTATAATCCTATCTGGACTTAGTATCTTTTAGAACCCTGAAGCTCCATTTTCACAGTTTCTTTTTAGTCAGTGTGCTTTGCAACAGGGATGTACATGCATCTGGAACTGTTAGTTAAACAGCTCTATCACAACATCTAGCACAGGATCTTGCTGTTCAGTGCTAGTAGAGTTTTCTGTTTCACCTCACAATCACTCCTGTACTGAAGCCTGCCTATTGTCTTCTTTGTCCACCAGTTAATTTTGGGATTAATCCCACTGTAAACCAGCACTGAAAAGTTAAGAGGGCATATTTACAACGAAATGGCACAGCATGGCGCTGCAAAGTAATATAGCTGTGCGGCGCTGCATCATTTACAAAATGCAGGATTGCACCATATTTGCAAGAATACGGTGCACCGCTGTGTTTTCCCTTGCACCGGCACAAAAAAAGCTGCCTAGCGCCAGTGCAGGCACCCTTGCACCATGGTGCAAGGGGTGCATGCTTGCATGGGCGATTGTGTTTGAGCAGGAAGGGACAACTTCCTGCACAAAAACAATCATTAATGGCGTTTTGCTCAATAGAAGCCCAGGTTAGATGTGCAGGACATCTAACCTGGGCTTCTATTGGAATTCCATAACGCATATTAGCAAGCCCATTATCGCCATTTTAGCGGCAGT
Source organism: Calotriton arnoldi (assembly GCA_963921515.1). NCBI lineage: Eukaryota > Metazoa > Chordata > Amphibia > Caudata > Salamandridae > Calotriton > Calotriton arnoldi. The sequence goes on from CAWUFW010004193.1 coordinate 1,326,937, forward strand.
TTCCTGCCGCTAAAACGGCGATAATTTTAACGTGGGTCTTGCTAATATGACCCAATGTTTTGCCAGCTGTGTTGTATCGCATGCCAGTTACTTTATGCCGGTCACTAATTTTAACATTTTCCAGATGTGTTTGTGTGTAATTGCTGATTGGTAAAGACTAAATGCAGAACAAGCCCATCTCCCCCTCCTCCCCCAAGCACAGCAGAGGAAAATAAAACGGCCTTGGAATGTATGTTAGTGCGGACAAGTGGAAAGGGCAGCTAAAACTGGAAGATGTTAAACATCACTGCGTTGCACCCTCTCCGCTCGTGAACCCCCTGATGTTCACTAAGTTCTTCCATATGTTCTCCGCCTCTCGTTTCCTGCTCAGCCTCTTGACTTTGTTCAAGTGAGCTCACCCCTTCGTCCCACGGCTACGCAATCACGTCACTAACGCTGTACTCACTTGATTAGACATGTGTTTGGTTTCCTTCTGGTTCTGCACTTGGAATCCCGTAGCGCGTGCTAAATCCATTGCGGTGGGATGCAGGTGGTGGGCAACTGCTCTCATTTTATAGACCGGAACGTATTTTACATCATCAGACTGAGACCTGAGCATGAGAGAAAAAAAAGGAAAGTGACAAAGGAAGAGGGATAGAAATACTGGAGACCAGTGACAGAGGAACAAAGCAGGGATGAAAAAACCCTCCAATAATTAGATAAAGAGACGGGGAGTGTAGGTGATGGAAGAAAGAACCCTGCAGTGGAATCAAAACTAGTGGAATACGCAACGCCCAACATTCGGCAGGGTTAGGATCCTGAGAACATTTTAGGGCTCCAGGATTTCTTTCTTTCATACTTTAAAAAAATACAAATACAAATTAAGCACTACCCATAACTTCTCTTTACACTGCGCTGAACATTGTCTTGCCCGTTTGTTTGTTGAAAGACCCTAAACTCAATGCACACTGGAATTATACACTTACTTTCCAACTGTGGGTACTTTCCAGCACTGCCAACCCCAGGAAGCTCATCCATCTTCTGCCCACTCATTTTCCATTCCTCGTGCTCCACTCCTACGCTTCCTTATGTATATGTTTTGTTTATCGACTGTGAATTTTAGTTTTATCCTCAGTTTCTATTAGACCAGCTGTGGTAGCAGATTCTGACGTCATCAACTGGCTTTCCCTCATACATGTTCTCACAAGCAAGAGGTGGTCATGCTCCGCAGCTCTGGTTTCTGGCACCTTGAATCATCAGTGCCACCGATGCAATGAGATGGGCACTGTTGGATCTTGAACACTGCTTGATATGTCAGCCGGCCAGGGTGCATAATGAAGACACACACCCCTCACCCTACTATCCTCAAAATGATAATAAAGAATTGAAAAATCATCATCTGTCCACGTAGCTTATTCACTGTGAGATTTCTTGCCCATCACATCCTGGAAGAGTGGAATACCTTCTGCTCTAACAGATCCCCTTTCAAGCTTTACTTCACAGGGATGGTAATAGGCTTTTTGGGGCCCTGGGCAAAAAGGGAAATATGTGAGGCCCCTCTAATTTGTAGGAATAGGACGGTCCCCTGATACCCTGTGCAAGGTAAAGTATGCCACAGAGAAGATGTTTGCACCACATAGATATAGAACTAAATAATGCAAAGTGGAAAATACCTTGACTTTTAGGAAAGGTGTCAATTAGGGAAGCACTGTTAATCCGGTAAGCAACCTGTCTAGTGAGGTAAAGCAGAGTTATGGACATACTTTCATTTGAATCTGAACGTTTTATGAAATATTGACCAGATTCAGGAAAAGCATGGCAGCGTGCTATAAAAACAAACATTTCTAAGCATTTCCCACTTCTTCCTTGTCTTAGCAATAGGGGTTATTCCCCATTCACTACTGGTAACATAGTGTATGCCCCAGAATTAGTCCGAGTTTCAAGAGTCCACTATGACTCTATTGTTAAAGTGAACAATGTTTCACTGGCTCAGCGCTAATTAGCAGTCAGTTCCCCCTTTGCTTACTGGCCCAAAACTTGTCTTACTTGCACCTTGCTGGATCGGAAAGACCGGAGTTCGGGAGCGCGCCCCTTCCATGGGTGCTGGAGCAACAGCGGTTGATTCAGGTGAGTCAGCTGTAAGTGGCCCAAGCGGCTGCACTCAGCAGTCGGAGAGTCTTCACACACGGTCACGCCCCCGCAGCAACCAGAGCTTCTAGGTCACACAACTTGCTGGTCCCGTTGGCTCCCTCTGGTAATACGGGGTCACTGTATCCCCACCGTACATGGGCCCCGGTCAGATCGGCACAGTGGCATTATTGGCGATGGCCCCTCCTGGCATCCGGGGTCGCAGCCCACTACCGCACATGGGCTATGGAACTTCCCAAGTTGCAGTCTTCTCACGACAGTGCCCTCTGACACACGGTGTCACTGCATTCCACTACACATTGGCTCTGGCCCCATCAGCGCAGTGATGCACATGGGTCAATTCGTGGTGTCCCTCCTCTGGCATACGGGGTTCGCCGATTTCGTTATGTACACAGTCAATGACCCAACCTGTGCTGCAGCCGTCTCCTCACACCTCACCGAGGGAGTCTACTCGACAGGGTTCCAACTGGACTTCGCTCCATTCAACGCTGTCCTTTTCCTCACAGGGCACACTGGTCTTGGCAAGCAGGCAGGCATTAGTGCTCTAGGCCCCAAGGCAGGTAGGTGGTCTAGGATTCCCTGGGTGATGTCCCCTCACCCAGCAGGTAGACTAGCAGGGCTTGGCCCCCAGTCCTGGTACTAGGTAGAACTCTTGCAGAGCTTCGCCTCCTAATACAGCCCATCTGGCTGCTTGGCAGAAGACAATTTTTGTGGTCTCATGCTCCCCTTATTATAGTCAATTTCCAGACATCAAATGTAATTTAGAATCTGAGCTTCGGAAGTTTATGGTGGGGGTCTGCTTCTTTTAAAGAGCCCACTCTTCTGTCCTCCTCATCCACTTGAAAGCAATCTGTCACAGTAGGAGTGACTCAAATGCTGATAGTCCCACAACACAGGCCATGGGAGAGACTAGAATTTACATCTGGATGTCAGCCACAAAAATATGTGCATCAGATGGTTAGCTGAGGGTCCCAGCCCTACCCTCAGCTAACCGTTTGATGCACATATCTATGGGGCTGACATCCAGATGTTAAAACCGAAAAAAAACGAAATTTGCCAATTTTGGCTAGATTTGCAGTGCAGCCATGCAAACCATAACTCGCAAACTATATGCAATGCATTTGAATACACAATATTTATCTATAACCTAGAGGAAAAGGAAGGATCCACTAGAAAGTGTGCTTAAAAAAAGAAAGACCTCTCTTATGCAGGGGTGGCATGCTTCATCATCAGACCCCTCCGCTATTGGGTCGTGTGACTCAACTAATGTTGTCTACAACCCTGAAAAGAAGGGGAGCACTTGAGGAATCAAAAACATAACCTAGATGGTTAAGAAGAGCTTGCGGCTTCTAGTGTGGGGATAAACTTAATGTGAAAAGCGGAGGGAAAAGCTGTTAAAACTACCTACTAGTAGACTAAACTGATTTCATTGGTGTATCCTGAGTAGAGTTACAAAAGAGAAGTTATTCTACATTTCTGGGGAGGGCAACATGTTTCTGCCAATCTATTTGCCCTAAATAGATGCAACGGGCTCCTTTGGACCAATCCTCTCTGATGGAATTATACAGTTAAGAGTCTTAAAAAAAAGCTGATACAAAGCCTAACTATCCATGAGTGGGTTAATGTTTTCCATCCCACCCCAAACGTAATTATAGAGCGTTGCTGTTGGTTCCTTACTTTCCACACCTTTGCACACAGATCAGGAGCTCAGTCCCAATGTTCCTCATCAATTGACAACTTTTGTACTCACAATTCTTTTATTTTTCCAGTGTACAACGGAACTATATCCCCTCCTTAACACTACAGGGCTTAAATCTTGTAAGGACTCCCCACAAAGTATGCCTCTGATGTTTAAGTTCTGGGAACGGCTCCAAGTCCTGTGAGGAGTGTGCCCCTATGAATTTTAAGGCGATCTGGGAACATGAAGTAAAACTGTACATCACTGAAAACTGAAAGAAGGCATGGAAGTTGTGCCCCCATTTGAAATTGAGGGTTGTGACCCGTTCCGTCTCTCAGAGCCTGTCACACATCAGTCAAAGTTTTCCGATAAGTCAAAGTTGAAGCAGAAGCTCAAGAAGACATAGCAAGACTTGTCCTGTCACTCTCTGTCAGAGAAGTCATAAGAATGTCAAGGTGCCTCACAGTCTCGCTCCCAGACCCTGTCAAGGAGCCAATTCCCCAACTGATCCAAATGCACAAAGAGTTTCTGGGGCCATTGACAACATCAAAACAGATTGAGGACTTTAAAGAGGCCATCTTGTGAATCTTTGGCACCCTTCTATCTCCCTCTGAACCAAATGATCCACTGAGGCCTTCAGTTGGGTTACAACTTGTGGGTCCACCCTCAGCACCATCTGTGCCTCCTGAACCTGTCTCGGGTTCCTCTCTGATGTCAGAGTCAACTTCCAATCTGGCACCAAAATCCACACCGGTCCCTTTGACGTCAACACTGGCCCCAACACCTCCGGTACCGGAGGAAGATCTTGTCCCAATAGCTCTATCTGACACTGAGCCGAATTTGTCTCTGCCCCAGCCGAGGTCACCTCCTGAATTCATACCAGCACACCCTCTTCCAGTTTAAACTAACTCAGATAGAACCATGCCTTTACCTCAAAGTTGCACCCCAGAGTGAACCAGTTTTGAGTCCAGCTTTCGGAGATGACAATTGAGATGATGGTGATGATTATTTTCCCCACAATATGAAGATGACAGTCTGTAAGCTGGACCGCAGGAGGCTAATGGGTTGACACTTGCCTGGACACTGGCTGTCATCTATCGAAGTATTGACTAACGTGTTAACAGACGTTTGCATCCTGGGCATGTTTCCTCTGTGCCTTTACTTCCATTCAATTAAGCAGTTACTGACACCTGAATGGGCAATTGATCTAAGCCTTGTTCCTGTCCTCCAGTGAACAGGCAGATAGCTGGGTGCCCCAGGCCGGCATCAGGCAACCCTGATTTCTTGACATAGCACCTTTAGCCAGAAAGTCTGGTGATTCAGGGTTCCACCCACAGGGTTAACCCTATTATATTCCCTATGACCCCCACAGACAGAGAGACAAAAAGAGTTGAATCATTCATGAAACAGATGTTTTATTGGCTAGCCTAGCCCTGCCGTCAGTCAGTGGCAGGTGTTTGCTGGGGAGATATTCTCATACTTTATGGGGCATAGTTAGCGAGATCTTGCTGGCAGTCCCTGAGGAATTTCAGGCCAACCTAGCTCAAACCACCCATGGTGATCAGGATGAGATCAAATATATTATCTATTCAGGACTAGACATTGCCGACTGCTTAGGAAGCTCAGTGGGCACTAGCATGGTACTTCAGAGTCATGCTTGGATGAGAGCCACAGGCTTCTATGGTGTTGTGCAAGCTTCTCAGGAGGATGTGCCATTTAATGGATCTCAACTGTTTTCCGTGCTGGAACACCTCAAAAAAAGGCAGGCCACTGCATGTTCTTTAGAACTTTCTACTGCGGCAAGACAGTACTCTCAGCAATTTCTGCCATTTCGAGGCTAATCCAGGGATTTGCGTACCGGCAATGCCAAGGCTCACTGCTCCTGCAATAGACACCCCAGCCATTTCGGGGCATGGATGAAGCAAGCACTGTCCAGACCAACAGGGACCACAAACTTCCCAGTGCCCCGCCCCAGTGGCATCAGCTTCCAATACACTTTCATTCAAATGCTTTATTTCGATTACAAGAATCATAAAAGCAACAAACAAAATACACAGACAAACATTTAAAAAATATACAGTTTGTCACATGAATATTAAGACATGATTGGACGGAATTATCAGGATGGCTAAAAAGATACTAGTAAAACGGATAAAGCCTAGAAATTGATTAAAAAGTTAAAAAAGTTAAGAACAGCAATATAAAACCTCATAGCAGGATAAAGGAATGGGCTTTGGGCGCACAGCCAGACATAAAAACGATCTTAAGGGTTAAAACAATTATGCAAGCATATACAGACAAATGTACAAGGACAATCACAATAAAGAAGTATGTCTCAGTGTGAGGTACTCCGCAAGACACGAGCATCTAATCAGTGGTACTAAATAAGTAAGCTCTACAGATTGTTACAGTACTTAGATGGTAAAGAGTAAGCTGACATGGGTATTTATCCCTCAGCAAGCGTACTAGTACCCTTCAGTGCTTTGTTTCTGACAATCCAAGCACGACTCAGAAACTTCGCCACCCCACATGAAAAAAGCACGCTTGTGTCAGATTTAAGAATACGCAGGGCAATCCTATGGTCGCGTGTACCCATGATTTTGCAGACCGGTTTTATCCAGTTGGACCTGGCAACGGAATAAGCCGGACAAGCAAAGAGAAGATGGGACATGCTTTCCAACGGAGCTCTGCAGCAAGGGCAAGCCTTGCTTTGATGTTTATAGGAGTGCCATTTGCAGGTGGTTGCATGAATTGGAAGTGTGCCCAGCCTGAATTGCATGTATAGCTGTCTGTCACGTGGAATCTGGATAATATCCAGATAAGGCTCTAAGCCTCTACACTGTTTGTGGCGAAAAAACTCTTCTGTCAAACTCCCCAAATCTGGGTTGCTCAACTCTTTGGTATCAACCCAGTTCCAATAAGTATGCTTAAGCTCTGCCTTGTTGGGTGGAACTTGGGTGTCCCATGCTTCCGTGAGACCCAGCTTGGACAACAACCTTCTAACATTGGATATCCACTTGACCCTGTGCCCCGTGTCTAAGTTAGTCACCTCTGTTAGTGCCGCGGCATAGTTAGCAAGCTCCGGGGTACACATCACTTGTGCCCAAAAGAGAAGAGGGCGCAGTTTTGCAATGTCCCTGAGCGGCCGTCTGCCCATATCAAACATCAATGGAGTTAATGGGGTGTTGCTGGGAAGCATCACCAGGTCCCTCAGAAACTTATTTTCGGACCTGCCAATATCCTCAATGTTTTCGAAGCCCCACAGCTCCGCCCCGTACAGCGCAGCAGCAACTGCTTTCGCTTCATAGATTGTGAGTGCTGGAGCTACTGGCCTACTATAGGAGACCCGGTGTTCTTTGCTAAGGGCACCAGCAACACGTTTGTGGTTCAGTAACATCTTAGCTAGATGCGGCTTCCAATGCATTTTATCCGAAAGGCGGATACCTAAATAGTCAAACACATTTACCCTCTCTAGTCGAGTATTGTTTAAAATTAAGTCGTTTTTAAAAGTCTTATGGGGGTTAAAAACCATGAATTTTGGTTTATCTGTGTTAATAACCAGGCCCCGAGAGTCACAGAATAATCGGTATCGATTGAGAAGTTTTTGCAACCCTGACGGGGTTTTCGACACCAGAAGGGTGTCGTCAGCAAACAACAATGTTGGAACTTTCTCGCCCGCCAGGGTTGGTGCGTCTGCCGGGGTCTCCTGAAGAAATTTCACCACCCCATTGATGTACAAGGAAAACAGGGTGGGTGCCAAGACACAGCCCTGGCGGACTCCTCTGCTAACCAGGATCTTATCCGTAACCTCCCCTTGGGGGCCCCACCTGACTTGGGCGAAGTTTCCTTCGTGCAGTCGAATTAAAAAGTTAAGAAGAGGGGGAGGAATGCTTAAGTCCCTCAGCGTTTGCCACAGTCTTGATCTAGGTACGAGATCAAAAGCTGTTCTCAAGTCGATAAAAGCAAGGTAAAGGCTTCCCTTGCCGATAACGACGACCTTCCAGTATATGAGTAGTAACCTGAAGACTTGGTCAATCGTACCTGTATTACTTCTAAGCCCAGCATGGTATTTGGAGAAAATGTCCTCCTCTTCAGCCCATGTTTGTATTCGCTGGAGGAGGACCCTACCTACCAACTTTTGCATAGCGTCAATTAGGCTTATTGGCCTGAAATTTGATGGATCTTCCCTGTCCCCTTTTTTAAATATCGGGACCACCAGCGCTCCTTTCCAAGAGTCGGGAATTGGGGATCCATTGGCTATGCTATTAATCAAAAGTTGGATATAACTCGACCAGTTCTTGGGATCAGCCAGAAAGAGGTCACCAGGGAGACCGTCTGGTCCAGGGGCTTTGCCCGGCACTATCTTTGTTATTGCCATTTCAATTTCGGTCAACGAAAAAGGATTGCTCGTATTCCCCACCGGAGGAATGTCTGTGGAGTCGCTTAACTCCTCCAGACATTCATCATCAGGGGCGGAATACAGTTTCCTGAAGTGATCGTGCCAATCGTGGCTTGTAATATGGTTAGGCAGGGAAACAGAGTCTCTGCTAATGCCCTTACTTACAAGGGACCAGAACTGGTTTTTATTTTTCTCCAGACTGGCGTCTTTCAGATTCTTCCAGTGAGATTCGTCCCACTCTATTCTGGCCTCATGGAGAGCTGCCCTATATTTCTTTCTTGCTAGTTTGATCGATTCGGAGTTCTTAGACCTAATTGCTGCTGCCAATACTTGTCTATTTAATCTACATTTTTTGGTGTACCACAGATGGTGTCTTTGCCAGAGTGCCTTAGTATTAGTATAATTATTGGTGGCTAAGAAGAGAGTGCTCAGCTGATCTATGGTACGGGAGTGGGCTAGAGAGGCACCTACATAGGGTTCGGCAGCCAAAAGGGTTGCCTGCAAAGCTTGGATACCAGATGTGACAACTTCCTTGATACGAGATAGTTTTATTTCGTGGGAGCTAACCTTATGCCATTTCAGGTATCTTTTGCAGTTTGAAGGAACGATATCTATAGCAGGAGCTATGGCCCTCAAAGTTTGGTGCGAGGACAGGGTGCCCCAAAGCAATTCTAGTGTCAGACAGAGAGGATTATGGTCGCTGTCTGTTGTGGTGCCCACATACATATCTGGCATTAGGGCCCACAATTTTACGTCCACTAAGATGTAATCTATCCGTGAGGGGCAACCTACTCTGTTAAAAGTATTTGCACCATGTGTGTCTGAATGAGTTCTGCCATTGGCAGCTCTGAGACCGTGTTCAATGGTTAGTGCATTGAGTTGAATTGCAAGCGGGGTCCACTTGCTGATAGGGGGAATGTTAAGAGGGGGGATCGCCCATTTTGCATCACCGTCCTCCAGCTCCAACATGTCCTCTGAGCTCAAAGGCTCAAAGGTACAGTTCAAATCTCCTGCTACTATAATTCTGGCTTCAGGCTTGCAACTGGATAGGGAATGATTTAAAAGTGTAAAAATGGGTGATTGTTGTCCTCCTTTGGTTCCTCTGATATAAACATTAAATAACTCCAGTGTGCCTCCTCCCGTGGGACCTTTGATGGTTAGTCTCAAGATGTCTGGACTTGTTGTTGGTTGAACGGTGATTTGGCAGCCTAATGAAATGCTCACCCAAATAATCAACCCTCCTGATGGACACCCTCTACCCTTTGTGGTTGCCAGAATGCAGTAGCAAGCGTAACCCGATTTGTAGAGTGGGACCATACTCCACGTCTCCTGGAATAAGCATATGTCAAAGCCTTCTACCAGATTATTCCAGTGCGGCAGCAGTAGCTTGTTTAGTAGGCCTGCCACGTTCCATGATAGGATTTTTAGCTGTTGTGGGCGTGAGGCCGAATCCCCCTCATGAGTGCAAATCGGGATTAAGGTGCAGGATGGGTCTAAAGGGTCTGGTGCTGTTAATGAATCGAGGAGCGTGTAGGGGACAGTCTCATGCAGGCCCTGTGAGAAATAATTCAACGCCCCCCCTATTTCCTCCAGTGAGCCTTTACTGGGAAGGGGAACAGAAGGTTCACACAGATTCTGGTTTTGGCTGGCCACCACCGTTTCTTGCCATATATAACTGCTAGGCTTATCGAACAGTCAATCTACCTGTTTCAAGCGTCGAACCCCCCTCAGGTTGAAATTGCGACCCATCCCTTGGAAATACTTGAGCTCGCCTAAACTGTATAGCCAAGGTAGCAGGGGAGCAAGTTCTAAATTCTAAAGCTAACAGGTTCTCTGCCAGATCAGCATTGGAGAAGGTGAGCTCAATATAATCATAAGGTTGGTCAGGGATAGTGCGTCTGCGTGCCCGAGTGATATCTTCGCGAATCACTGAGCAGCAGCCTCTAGTGTAGCGTATCCAATGTATGACCTTATTGGTCAAAGAGTCCGCACTTTCCGTGTCGCTATGAGGGACAAGTTTGGGTACGTTTATCATATAGATATTAGGGCCTTGCTTTGGCGGTAGTGAGTATTCATATCTCCGTTGTCGGAGTTGTGGTGGGACCTTCGCGGGCCTAACAGTGTCTCTTGCTCGGCAAGGGCCGCCTGAGACAACATGATCTTTAGTTGGAACAGATGGTGATGTGAATGAGTTGTTTATTAACTTGGGCTCAGGAGTATTCGCACTTGTGAGTGTAGAGCCAGACGGCATGTGATTTGCAGAGTTTTTTAGGAGTGTGAGTGCACTTTGCCCCGAATCTGCCCCTACAGTACTTAGTGGACCAGCCAAAATGAGAGATTGTCGATTGTACAAGTGCCTGTTCCTGGTGTACAGGTTGTACCAAAGGAAGTAGTGTTTTCACCAGGTGTGTGAGCTCTTTAATCAAACTTTTCAAAGATGTAATCTCAGCCCTAAGGGAATCAATAGGCCCAGATGTATCAGGAGGTGATTGCTCCGCATTGCTACCTCCTTGCAGAATGCTCAATGGTGTGGCTTGCTCGCATATTACGTCAGAAGAGGTTGCAAGCAAGGCAAATCTGTTTGAGCATGGGATATTGTGCTTCGTTAGGCTGACTTGCTTGCAAGCTAGTTCGTCAGAGTCAAGAACTACCGTCTCTTGTGCCCCGACCAGGTCACGATCCTTATTGACACTCGAGTTGGTAGTTCTTTTGCTAGCATATCTATGGAACATGGGAGCAACGGTAAGTGGGCGAGCAGGAGATTTTGGATCAAGGGGAGCTTGGCTACTGTTGCTATGCGGGCCCACGGGATCTGACACCAGTATGGTTTCACACTTGTTGATTAATGTATCTATTCTGTCGAGGACACAATTACTGGCGGCATGTTTACGGGGTTTCTTAGCCTTTTTCCCCTTGCCTGGGCCACGACTCCCAGTCCCCCCCACCTCTATACTCTCCATAGTTTTCCGTTTTCCCATACCTTTTACAAAGACAAGCTTTTTCTTTTTTTAGTGACCACAGTACAAATAGTGCGATTTGCCCAAAACTTACAAATCGGCAAATCGACCCAGGTGAAAATTGTGAACAGCTAATCGTGGCAATGAATCTTACACATCCAAAAGTCCAATAGTGCAATCTAAAAGCAAATAGGCCAGAGTCCAAGTCTACCAGTTGGCTATTAGGGACTGCGCTTGTAAAACCACAATAAATTGAGGAAACAGTACCTTCAGTTCAGGGCTGGGGAGCTCTTGTTTGATGAAATAAAAAGGGGGGGTGGCCCTGCCCTGCCTCTTCCTGGCGATGACGGGCAAGGACGGGCCCGCCCTTGGCCCGGGTGCCGCCCGCGCGCGTCCCGCGATGCGGGAGACCGGCGCCCCTCTTAACGCGCCTCCTGGCGCGCGTGATGACGTCGTTGGCAGGCGTCAGCACTGGCCTGCTGGGAAATGTGGTGCCGTTACCCTCACGGCGTGGAAACAATGAGGCAAGCCGTTGCCCTCACGGCTGGAACTGAGGGAAGGATTGGTGAGCAGGAGCCGTTCCCTCACGGCGGTCTGATGGCCGGAATGCGCGTCCCCTCTGATGGCCGGAATGCGCGTCCCCAATACACTTTAGTTTGCCCTTAGTGGCACACCACCACTCGGTGGAAGGCAGGAGCAGACATTTCCTTAAAGAGCAGCAAAATATAATATTTGACAGGAGGATCCTTCAGATCGTTCAAAGGGGCTATGTCCAGCCATTCCTTTTCAACCTCATCTTCCATCCAGATTAGAGTGGCTTTCAGAGGAGCACCTCTCCATCATGCTCCAAAAGATGCAGGCTCTTCTGTCTAAAGGAGCCAAAGATAGAGTTCTGGCCCCAGAAAAATGACCTGGCTGTTATTCTTGATATTTCCTTGTGTCTAAGGAGGAAGCAAGCTTTCATCCTGTTTTAGATCTCCGTCCTCTGAACGCCTTCTTTCTGAAGAACAAATAAAAGATGCTCACATTAGTCAAGGATCTGTATGCCCTGAGTCCAAGTGACTGGATGGTGACTATAAACCTGTAGGATGCCTACTTTCATGTACCATGTACTGGCAGTTTTAGGTAAGACAGGAGCATTTTCAATTTGCAGTGCTCCCTTTTGGCCTCACCAGTGCCCTCGGGTGTTCACAAAAGTGATGGCAGTAGTCTCAGCTCACTTTCCGTGGTTGGGTAATCCAGTTTTCCCCTACCTTGATGACTGGCTGCTGAAGGAGGGCTCACCACAGCCAGTTGTAGACCATCTCAGATGACAGCAAACCTCCTGACTATACTGGAGGTTACCATTGACATGCCAAAGTCACACCTGACTCTTTTCCAAAGGCTCTTTTTTATTGGGGCCACTCTGGATGTGGTGTGGTTTCTGGACTTTTCTTCATCACAGCTCTTCCAGGACATTCAGGCTATGATCTTGATGTTTCAGTGTCAGTTTTGAGTCTCAGTGACAGTGGCTCTGAGGCTTCTTCCCTCTGGACTCCGTCAGCCTGCTTATCGCCTATGCTAGGTGGCATATGCTAGCTTTGTAGTGGACCCTGAAATATTCATGGGCCCAGCACCAGGGGAACTTGTTGGATTCCATCCAGGTTTTGGAGGAGACTGCAAAAGAGGTGCAGTGGTGGCTTTTTGACTGCAATTCTTACAGCGTCAGACCCCTCTCCCACCCAGAGCTGGTGGTTAGGGTGGATGCAACATTGCTGGGATGGGGAGGTTGTCTGGAGGAGTTGGTGATCAGAGGGCTCTGTTCTCTATTGGAAACACATCTCTACATCACCCTGTAGGAGTTGCAGCCATTTGTCTGGTGCTGAAAGCCTTCCCATCTTCTGTCAAAGGGAGACTGGTTCAAGTTTTCATGGGCAACACCATCCCAATGTGCTACAGAAACAAAGAGCAGGGTGAAGTCTTGAGTCCTATGCCAAGAGACACTTTATCTCTGGAGTTGGCGGGAGTGTCAGGGCATTTCCCTGGTCATGAACCACCTGACGGGAACTTTGTACGTCAGGGCAGAAAACTCATCAGACGATTCCTGGAGGATCAGAAATGATGGTTACATCCCGAAGTGCCACAGGGCTTCTTCACGCAATGGAGAGTACCCTAGCTAGATATTTTCTCTACTGTTGAGAACGCACAATCTCAACACTTTTGCATGCTGGAGTTTCCATGAAGGCTACCACTCGGACATGCATTCCGAATAGAGTGAAACACAGGACTCCTGTACTCCTTTTCACCGTTATCTCTCCTGCCCCACGTTCTAAAGAAGATTAGGAACAACTGAGCCCAAGTCATCCTACTGGCTCTGGATTGGGTAAGGAGAGTGTGGTTTCTGGAACTTCTGTTTATGAGCATCTATCCTCCCATCAGACTACCTCTTCGGGGGATCTCCCATTGGAGCAGCAGGGCAGCATCCTGCACCCAAACCTGTTAAATCCACACCTCCAAACATACATTGAGTGGTGGCAGTTGACTGCATTTGATCTTCCTACCAAAGTTGTGGATGTCATCCTTGCTGACAGGCACTCCTCTTCACAGTCTGCCCAAGCCGAGTGCTATAGCAAGTTTGTGGCCTGGTGTGTCACCCACAATATGGAACTGTGAGAGGCCAAACTGTTGGATGACTTGTTTGTTTTATCTTGGTTTCAGCAAGGATTAGCAGTGGCCACCATTAAAGATTACTTCTTGGTCCTTTCGGCTTTTTTGCTTTTACAAGACCAGCCGTCCTTATTCAAACCACGTGCTGTGAGAAGGTTTATGAAAGGTTTGACTCATATGTTTCCACCAAAACCCTTTGTGATGCTACAGTGGGATCTCAATTTCATCCTCAATTTCTTCATGTGTACTCCTTTTGAACCAATGTACATCTGTCCACCCTGTCTCCTGACTCTGAAGACTGCATTCCTGGTCATGATAACTGTGGCTCATTGCATGAGTGAACTCCAAGCTCTCTTAGTGCATTCGCCTTAAACCAGCTTTTTCCCAGATAAAGTGGTGTTCAGGCCATAGTGACCTTTCTGACAAAGGTTGTGAATGCTTTTCGCATTGGGCAATTCTTCACTCTTGCAACATTTTTTGCTTTGCCTAGCCGCTCTAAAGAGGAGGAGAAACTCCATCAGCTGGATTTTAAGAGAACCTTGAGCTTTTACATCACACCATCAGCTTTTTGTGGAGTTCTCTAGGGTAAAAAAGGCTAGGCAGTGCAGAAAAGGATTCTGTCAATGTGGTTAGTTCTCTGCATCAATATTTTTAATGTTTTTTTTTTTTTTTAACAGAGTTTTATATAGCGCGAACTTGACCCGAATCGGGTATCAGAGTGCTTTACATAGCACCAGTTGCATTACATGAGGACACATTCATTTTTGTTAGGCACGGGGAGATTAAGCGATTTGCCCAGAATCACAGGATGTTCAGCGTCATTGCCGAGACTCGAACCCAGTTCCCCAGATTCGAGGTCGAATGCCCTAGCCGTTAGGCCAACTCCTCTCCCAATATTTGCTCCACTGTGCCAAAAAGCAGCCTACGAAAGGACTAAGGACTCATTCCACCAAGGCCACTACAACTGTGCTGGCCTGAAGAGTGTTTGCTCTCTTGATTTGTTAGGCCGCAACAAAGGGCGGCCATACAAACAGTCATGTAGCACTACTGCCTTGTCAGTCAGGTAGAACGGGAAGGAAATTCTGCCCATTAAGTCCTGTAGAACTTTTTGATCTGATGCATTCCACAGATGCACCAGCCTAGGAGGCACAGCGTTGGTATCTGTGCTAAAGGTGAGGAATCTGTGGTTAGAACTATCCATCAAAATAACAAGTTACTTACCTTCAGTAATACTCTTTCTGGTGGATGCTCTATCTAACTGCAGATTCCTCACTGCTCTCTTGCCTTCCCGCTCTGTAGAATGGTCTCCTTTTATATTTGAAAAGTTCCCAAAATAGAGATCTGCTCACTGGTATATCTGTTTATTGTTGGGCACCACGTCTCAGGGTGCAGGAGAAATCAAGCAAGAAACTTACATCGACACACAGAGGCAGCATTTATATGTATCTCCACCATCACATCCGGGGCGGAGCAAAGTCAATACTGAGCCACACAGTGCCAAAGACCGACACATGAGAGCAATGCTGTTTGAATCTTCCAGATCTTGTCTGGTGCCTGTGGGTATCCTAAAAGTGAGGAATCTGAAGTTAGATAGATTATCCACCAGAAAGAGCGATACCAAAGGTGATTAACTTGTTAATCTGGCTGTTACCCACAATAGTTGATGAGATGTCCAAGGAGATGTCCTGCCTCTGACCCCACCCTTGAGAGCTCACCCTGAAGTATGCAAAAAAGTGATGGACAGAATACTTGAATTAATTTCAGCCACTGGTAATTACTTGGGTCGCATCCCAGTCCATCACTATTTTTTACACCATGCCACCTCAGTTTGGGCCCAGCCGTATGCAAATCAATCCTGACCCTGCTCAAGCGGGAACAGTCCAGCTTAACTGCCAGGTCAGGTCCTCCCTAAACCGGGAACACAAGCAACCCAGGACCGGCTTCACCTTTATTACAGCTCATCAGCCAGGTATAGCTTTGTTCCAGTGGCACAGTGTGCATGGAACCCATGTCTGGGCATACCTGTCTCACTTAGGGCGTCACACTGAAGTATACAAAAAAAGTGATGGATAAAATGCTTGAATTAATCTCAGCCACTGGTAATTACTTGAGGCTGCATCCCCGTCCATCGTTATTTTTCCCAACATGCAACCTCAATTTGGGCCCAGACATATGCAAATCAGCCAGGACCCTGCCCCAATGGGAACAGTCCAGCTCAAACTGCCAGGTCAGGTCCTCCCCGAACTAGAACACAAGCAACACAGGACTGGTTTCACCCTTATTAGGGCTCATCATCTGGGTATAGCTTGATCAAAGTGGCATGTCTGGGCATACCTGTCCAACTCAGGGCGTCACACCTAAGTAAACAAAAAAGTGATTGATAGAATGCTTGAATTATTCTTAGCTACTGGCAGTTACTCAGGCAGCATCCCAATCCATCATTCTTTTGCGCACCATGCCACCTCCATTTGGACCCAGCCATATGCAGTCTTGACCCTGCTCCAATAGGAGCAGTGCTGCCAGAACTGCAAGGCCAGGCCCTCCCCAAACCAGAACACAAGCAACCCAGGGCCGGTTACACCTTTATTAGGGCTCATCATCTGGGTATAGCTTAGTTCTAGTGGCACAGTGTGCACAGGACCCGCATCTGAGCATACCCATCACATTTAGGGTGTCACACTGAAGTATACAATAAAGTAATGGATAGAATGTTTGAAAAAGCTCACCCATCACACAAAGGCCCAACAAAGATGGAGCCCAAGGCTGTCAGACTTGAGACTATGCCTGCTCCACTCTAGTCAATTATATTCTATGCCACTCTACGCCACTCCACTCTATGCTACACCACGCTACTCTATGCCACTCCAAGCCACTCTACGACCCTCCACTCTATGCCTCTCTTCTTCTTGACACTCTACTCCATGCCACTATATTTCACCCACCCCACTCTATGCCACCAGACTCTATGCCACTCTACTTTATGCCACTCTATTCTACACCACTCCACACCTCTCTACGTCGCTCTACTCTATGCCACTCTATTCTACTCAACTCTACTCTACGCCACTCTACTCTATGCCACTCTACTTTACGCAACTATGCACCATACAAATGCACTCTACGCCACTCCACTCTACGCCACTCCACTATATGCAACTCTACTCTACACCACTCTACACTACACCACTCTATGCCACTCCCCTCTATGCCACTCCACTCTATACCAAATTAATCTGCACCACTCTACTCTACGCCATTCTGTGACACTCCGCTCCACTCTACTTCACCCCACTCCACTCTACGCCACTCCACTCCACACAGTGCCACTCTATGGCACTCAATGCCACTCCACTCTACACCACTCCACTGCGCCACTCGACTTGACTCAACACCACTCTACTTATTTCACTCCACACTATGCCACTCCACTGTGTACCACTCGATTCTATGCCACTCCACTCTATGACACGCCACTGTATACCACTGTACTCTACGCCACTCCATTCACCTCTAAGTCACTGTACACCACTCTACGGCACTCTACTCTATGCCAGTCTAATCTGTGCCACTCTACTCTATGCTACGCTACTCAACGGAACTCCAGTCTATGCCACTTTACTCTAATTCACTCTACTCTATTCTGTGCCACTCTACTCTATGCAACTCTACTGTATACCACTCTACTGTATGCTGCTCTTCTGCACGCCACTCTACTGAATGCCACTCTATGCCACTCCACTCTACACCACTCATCTCCACGCTACTCTACTCCACTCTGCACCACTCTCTTCCACTCTGCTTTACGCCATGCCACTAACTTTTAGCCATGCTGAACCGCAGCCATTCTTCTGTACAACTTGGCAAAAAGACATTGGCAATGCCAACAGCTCTCAGATAGGTGAGACATATTGGCTTTGCCAATGCTTGCTGAGGTCTGACTCAGCAGACTGATGTTAGTTAACCCTGATCAGTGCCTCACAGCAACTGAATTCTGTCAGGAGCTACTTAAAGCAGAAGATCACATTTTTTAAAACATTTTTTTCTTCCAGAGCAAATGATGACATGTACAATAGAATACGTGCAAGTTTTGGTGAATAAAGTGAGCAAATTTCAACAAACCTGTTATTTCCTTACCACTATTGTCAAATCTTAAGATGAATAATCAATATGCTAATAAAAAAAACAGGCATGTTTTAGATGCTTTGACCCCAGTGGTGTCGCAAGGCATTCATGGGCCCTAATGCAAGTAAGTAAAAGGGTCTCATCTGGCCTTTGAATGGGTACTAAAGGATGACCATGATTGAGGTGCTGGGGGCCCTTTGCCCCGGTGCCATTACAACAACAGCTATACTAATGATATCAAAGACAGTGTTCTAACTTTCAACTTCAGCAGACATTGAACACTGGTGGGGCCCACCTGCAACCAACAAATCAAATTAACCACTGTATGCTGTGCAACCACTCAAAAAAGCGCAGCTGGGTGCCACAATAGCTTCAGGAGAAACAGGGAGAGAGGGTAAGCATTGTTAAGTGTGGAAAGGATATCCATTAGTGTATCATTTTGATTCCAATGTGTCTGCCAGTGTTTCACTCGTCATGACATGTTTATGCCTCCAAGTCTGCTGTGGTCATGCATGTGGAGCAGCATAAAATTGCCTCTACCCTCATTATTATTGATAATATGCCACAAATGTATATTGAGGCCTTATGTATTCATGAGATATAATGTAACTCACAAAACAAAAGTCCACTTAAAGCCACATACGAAGTGCACATGCTATGTAATCACGACATTTATAAATGTGTGTGTTTGCTAATGCTTTGTTTTCAGTAGTAACAAGTTATTCTCTATATGCATTCACAAGAAGAGGCTTTCTTTTTGATATAATGGAATATGTCTACATGAGAAATGCATTTATTTTTAAATGTGACTGTTTGTGTACATTTCTTCAGTTGTAACATATGTTGAAGTTCTGCATTTGTTAACTTGACCAAAGGCCTTAAGCATTTGGGTTTCACAATGTTTAAATTCAATGTGAATGTTTTCTCGGATGGAGTGTTTGTCTCCCCTCTCTAGATGCCTGGTACTATGACCTAATGAATGGAAAGAAGGCTCCTTTATGTGTAACAAATAAAAAAGTGAGAAGGGAGTCAAGGGTGAATAAAAATACAACTAGAGGGGAGGCTTACTGTCTGTTTGGAATGAAGGCATAATTTCAAGGTCGTCTTGAGATATATGGATCAAACGAGAAAGAGTTATCAACGTGTTTTCGAATCATACATCAAATAAGAAGAAATTGTGACTGTGTCTTGCTATAGAAAGTATTGTTTGAAGGTGGTCTTTAATTGGGTCCATGACAATAGTTTAGTAATGTCTTTGAGAGTATAACTAGGCAATGCTTGTGTCTTTGAACGCACACTACGCTGAGACTTCTTTAGGAAAGAAGAGGTTTAGACCTCTGTGCCTCACGTTTCTATGCTTTATTCTCGTTGCATGGCTTCATGCTATGCAATACTTTATTTTGCAAAACTTCTACTGAAGTTTCATGCTGACACCTTTCTCTTTATCTTATGGATGTAATTGAAGCTTAGTTTAGCATTTTTAGTAGTTTATATCAGGATTTAGAAACCTTCATGCTTCATAGACAGGAGGATCGGACTTTTAAAATTTCTCATTCTGCTGTGTTTTTAATTATTTGGTACCATTGCTAATGAGGTTCTCATTGGTTACTTACTATTAAGAATTTATTTTGTGCACAGAGTTGGAAGTTCTTTGATAATTCTGTATTTTCTATGCCATGTTTCTGAGACTGATTTATATTTCGCTGGCTTTGAATTTGTAATAAATCCATGTTTAACCTTACTTCCCGACTTGGAGCTTTACTGTGTAGCCAAGTGGGTTGCACTGTATTTTTGAATTTGAATTGAATCTAACTCCTTTATTCCTCAAGCTCCCTAAAAAGATCAGAATCAGAGGGAACAAAAAGGTCCCAAATCATCACCACTGGGGCACACGTTACACGTTTCACACTTCCGTATATTTGTGGCTGTGTTGATATTTAATAAGCAGCCACCTGTAACTGTAGTCTTCAAATATGCAGCAGTTGCTAAATTCTGGAACATGCAACTGACATGTTTAGCTCCAGCATGATCAGCATACACATGCACGATGTTCTACTAGGCGCCATGGAGGATTTACAGACTGTCAGTGCCAGCAGTGGAAATTGCAAAACATATGTTCTATTGGGGTTGAAATACAATCCATTAGGTCCAACTGCTGTACCTTAAGCTGCCTTCTAATGGCAACAGTGACTTGTTGATACAGTCATTTGCTGATGCTGCAATCCTACAGCACCCAGCAGAGATATGCTAGGCTTGGATTGGTCTGCTGCAATGCCAGTGATTGTCTGATGGGATCTGATGGCCAGGAAGTGCAGTGCAACTAGTTCCTAGACATGCATGTGGTGCACACCAATCCAGAAGGGCAACATAGCACTGTTCGTGTTTGCCCTAAAAGAGTGTATTCGCCCTAGGCCTGGCCTATTAACCTAGATGGTGACATGAGCAGAAACTTATGCAGTGATGTCAACCTTTACTTCAAAGACCTTAATGGACGGAGGAATGGAAGAGTTTTTACTTCAAGTAGTGCAGGCAGGGTCGGCATGACCTATCGGACCATCAAGCTGTGCCCGAGGGGCTAGTCTGACAGGTCGCTGTGTGCGCCAGTTTTGTGGGTGTTTGTGGGCCTGTTTTATGGTCTGCTGGGCCGGTATATACTGTTGTTTTCACTGATATTACAACAAACAGTGCTTGCAGCAAGCACGAATATTTCCAGTCTACCCTATCTTGCAAAACACCTATAGAACGTGTCTTCACAAGCTCAAAATTGCCCTATTTGCAAACGTGGGTCACATTTTTAGCTATCTAATTCGCTAATAGGCCACTTTTTTTTGTGTTCCCGGGACAATTTTCTGTTCCATTCCGACCCTGGGTCCAGGGACGGAAGAGTTTGCCTGTCTGTATGTATTAACGCTGGGATACCCTTCAAAGTCAATGTCGGGTATAAAAATGTTCAACCCACTTACTTACACAATGCAGCTAAATACAATAATGTGAACACTTGACACAATAAAACTGCAAACACACACACATTCGCTAGTACTTGTTAGACCCAACCTCCCGCATATCACTGACAGCACTGATCATGTCATCAAATGATTACTCAGACTCGATGTAAACTTCAGAATTGGAATGTAAAGACTGCTTGGTATTGGCTTTGGGAAACATCATAGACACAAGCTCTGCACACTACACGCATCAGTCCTAATGATAACACTGAATAACAACCCCTGATAATAAAGTTTACATTCTCACAATCTAGAATATTTTTCGTTCTCAACAGCAGGCTGATAAACATATGACTTCTACAGTAATAAAGCAATAACATCGTTTTTATCTACGCTGTATCTATGTATCTAATTACTGAAGACAAAAGTAGAAAGTCAGATCATTAATACCCCTCCTCCTGCGACATTTATGTTACAGTTTAATTGTGTTAGTTTTGAGCTAGAGCAAACTTAATTTGCCACATTTTAAGTACACATTGCAAAAGGGCAATGCAAATATTGTAACTGGGTGTAATCCGCGTGGCATGAGTGCAAAGATAGGTAGTATGTTGATGGGAGTGCCAGCAGTCACAAACGGTTTTCTGGCTAGTACCACCTTCACCAGCAGGGAGTGATCGTTTAAAATTAAGCGGCACAAAAAGATCCACTGGCTGTAAGTCAGGGCCGGACTGGCCCTAGCGGGCACCGGGCGTTTTCTTGGTGGGCTGGAAGGGTGAGGGCCGGTTTAATTACAAGGTGCCGTTTTTGCAACAGTGCTGCAATATTAGCCCCCTGTAACAAAAGTGGCAACAGTGCTTCACTTTAGCACCCCCCCCCCCCTCGGGCCGGTGCTTCTCACTACCACCCCACCAACCCCCGACCACCCTCCTGGGGCTGGTCTAGCTGAATTCCCAGGGCTGGTTTGTGTTCCCAGTTCCCTCCTGCTGTTAGTGTAAAGTAATAAAGAGTACGGTCTCCTTAGCATTGTCACTTGACTTGTAATGCCTGAGGTAAGATGACTCCTATTTTCCTATAACTACAGCAGCAGCTTTAGCTGGGTCTGGTGTCTCAGTAAACTAATGTAGCCACTCCCAAAAATCTGTATTTGACTTCACGGTCACAGGTTTGAATCCCAGTAGGTCCACTCAGCCTTTCACCTTCCTGCGAGTGAACAAATGACTACTGTTGGGTAGCAATCAAAATCTGCTATCTCAGTGCCAAGAGACCCAAAAGAGCATGTGTGCATTACATGTTGTTTTATTATATTGCATGGATTACTTACTGGTAGTCTTCATTACTTTCAGTCGTCCTTCCTCCGTCCCAGCATTTACTGTAATGAGTAAATGGTTTGTTTTACCCTCACAGTCACAATTTCCCCAAGCTATCTTTTATTTCTATGAAAATCACTGAAAGAGTCTCCTATAAACTTTCTCCCTCCCAGTTTAAATTCCTGTATCTAAGCCCTTCTTTCAGAAGGCTGATGAAGGAAACAGGACAGGGAGGGAGGTTTGTAAGTACTGGGACGCGGAAGGAAGAAACCCATAATGAAGATTACTGATAAGAAATCCAGACATTTCCTTCTTGTCTCCTTCCTTGCCCCATTCCATACTGTAGTGAGTAGTACCTAAGCAGTATGCCTTCATCAAAGGTTGATAGATAATTTAAAAATATAACAAAGAATACATGATGCTCAGTGCAGTACCCCAAAAACATTTTTTTCTACATTCAATAAGTATAATAGACCAAAATGGATATTAAGTACAAAACCTCATTCAAATTAGCCAAAGAATAAAAAGTTATCTATTAGACACTGTTTTGACAAGGATCTCTTATCCAAAAATTGCGATCCCTCAGCTATTTTTAGCCAAAAAAGTTGTAGGACTTGGCCCTATCTGCAGGGTCATCCACACACGTTTTGCGTTCACTCCACCTGGTTTTAGTCAATTCGTTTTTGTTGGCCTTAGGACTCTGCACACTTTTCCACTGCTAACCAGTACGTAAGTACTTGTGCTCACTTCTCTAAACATGGTAATATTGATTTATACCCAATTGACACATTTAATTTATTTGTAAGACCCCGTGCCCAGGACCTGTACATTAAATGTGTTAAATGCTACTTGTGTGTCTGAAGCACTTATTGTGTTCCCCACTTAAGTAGCCCTTTTAAACATGTTTCAGGCCTGACACTGCAGCCTGTGTGTGCAGCCTTAAACTGCCAACCCAAGGGTAGGCCCTGAACAGCCCATAGGGCAAGATGCAGTGTATTTAAAAAGTTGGACATGTACTTTTAAGTATTACATGTCCTGGTAGAGAAAAACACCTACATTTGTTTTTCATTACTGGGAGGCCTACCTCTCCTGGAGGATAATATTGGGTTACTTTATTACATTTAATAAGTGATAACTTTCAGATGAGAGCAGGTAGGAATGTCAAGTTTGGTGTCCATAGAATTGTCGTTTAAAACCCTCTTTAGTGCTCAATTCAGATTTTAAGTCACAATTCTGAAAATGCAACTTTTATAAAGTTGTCATTTTCTTGTCCCAACCATTTATTGCCTGCGGTCTGTATCCTGGCTATATATAACAATGTGTAGTTGGCAGATGGTCTTTGTGTATTCCACTCAGACAGTGAGACAACGGGGGAATAAGCGTTGGCCGGATGTCTGAATTAATAAATAAAATGAGGTTCCTGAAAACATTCCTGCTGCAAATGTCTTCTTGCAGAAACTACTCCTGTTGGAGCCATTGCGGAAGCACTTAAATTATCAAAAACAATATCCGATAAAAATTTAGCCTGAATTTCCATATGTCCCAATAATTGCAAGCAATATTCTTATTCTTGGATGCTAGATGACAAGGTCTGAAAGTCTTTAACTAGGGAATGGGAAGCATATTCAGCATAGATCTCAGATTTTATCATGAAGCTAAGATCATCATGAGCTCTTTTCAATGAACCTTCAACCTTTTTGTTGACTTGGTCCGCCACCACAATATCTTCTATCAGCAGAGAGGATTTCCCACGTACGTTTGTCAAAAGAGGATCAATAGCCAGGGACAGTGGAAGTTCAGTTTCACCCTTTGCCGGAGGATATATTATGCCAATTAATCTTGGTATTGAGATTCTGTCTGGATCCTTTCACTTATGCTTTAGTAGGCCCTGGAGAGCTGGAATAACAGGAGCCTTAGGGCTAAAGGGTCTCTGAAACTGTCAAAACCATTCCTGTTAGTACCAGGCTGCTTAACCTACAGAGGAAGCTGTAGATTGGATGAAAAATAAAAGATGTAAGACTTGAGGTCTCCCTTCAAAATATATTTTCCTTTGGAAGTTGAAGAATCTCCGGAAATCCAGACTCCTCTCTCTTACAATCAGGAGATGCCCATGATGAACATGTATAAGGAGATGAAATAATAGAAATATGACCCTTCTGATAATGCTGGAGACTGATGAAGAGGAGAGCCCTGGTTCCATTGTAGATTATATACCTCAGATAGGCATCTGACCATTTCTTGGAGGTCTTTTTTAGTGATAGAAGGTGAGTGGGATTTTGTGTCCGCCTGACTCCTTACTCAATGCAAGTATCTCTTCCCCAAGAATGAGGGAGAAGTATTGTTAGAAATGACAATCATTTGAGTGGCACCACCCTATATTTCTGGCTTGGCTCTTTTTGCTGGCTGGAGAACTCTGTGCACTTTACCCCTGCAAACCAGTGGTACAGTGCCTGTGCCCCCCCTTTCAACATGATGAAATTAGCATACCCCTAATTGGAATATTTAACTTACCTAGAGGTCTCTAGTATATGGTACCACAGTGTACCCAGGGCCTGTAAGGTAAATGTCACAAGTGGACAGCAGCACTCATTGTGCTATCCACTGTAGTGACAATGTAAATCCATTTTCACTGTAGCAGGGTTAACTGTTGCATAGGCAAGCATTGGGATGCAATATTACATGTAATATTTTTATATCTACATAGGAAACTGCTACAGAGTTCATTTTTTGTACTCTTTAAAATATTTATTACAAGCCCAATTCATTTAAAGGTTGGATTTGTAATATATATTTCAGAATAGATACTTTTAGAAAAGTTACCTATTCCCTAAATAAAGCCACTAGTGGCCCATTTGCATGAGCGCCCTTCAAGAGCTGAATAACCCCCTCTTATGAGGTGTGAAATTGCTCCCAGAGTTGAAACGCCCTGGGTGTGATGAGGTGGTCAGTTTCTCTGACAGGCTGGTCATCTGGGCTGTGTCCAGGGATTTAATTAACTTCTAAAAGGCCTTTCCAGCCACAGGTAGATATAGCTAACACCTGGGCCTGTCCCCCTCCTTTGTCCCCATAGCCAGTCAGGCCCAGTGGTTCAAAGTAACCACAGTGGAATGGTTGCCTATATTCCAGCCCACCCCCTTGTGATGGGCACAGGAGTTCTTCACAGGGGATGAAGGTTTGTGCCATGTTTTTTGGGACAAAGAGGGGCACTGTGGGATAGTTTACAGTAAAACACACTGAAGTGCTGCAAAAGTAGGTAGGGTTACCCATGGGAATTTTTACCCAATTCGTTAGGGCTTTTCCAGGGGTCCCCCCACCCAGGGGCTAGCACTGGATATATATATATGGCAGCCCCAGTGCCCTTCTCAGAACACTGCTGGACCTGTGGAAGAGCAGAAGAGGAGTCAACCTGCTGTCTGTGACTTGAGTAGAGCCTTGAAGAGTGAACCTGCCCTTCCTCTTGTACCCAGGACAAAGAAGTTGCCTCTAACGGTCATAAGCCTGACCTCCTGTTTGGGCTACAGGATACAACAAGCTCCAAGAGTCCTATTTCCACATTCCCAGCTGACCAGTTTCAATTGGACTTATCTTGGATCCTGCTTCTGGTCTCTGCTGGAGTGAGTCCTGACTCCCAAGTGCTGTTCCAAGCCCTGGACCTGTGGCTGGTGTCTGAACATACTCCTTCTGAAAACTTGGGACTTAGAAACATTCTGTGAACTTTATCCCTGACAAAACCGTACGGAGACCTGGGATCAACCTGCCCAGCTCATCCGATGATAGAGCATCGCTGCTGGGCCTGACTTCACCGTAGATACTGCTACACTCCCCACTCAGTGTTGAGGTCTGTTGAATCCGTGGCTTCATTAACTCCTTCCCGCAGCTCCTTTGACACTGGAGTCGAGTCTGACCCGATTGATGCCAGAGACTTCCAAAGTGAGAAGAATTGAACCTCTCACACCCAAGCGTTCCCTGCCAAAGCTCAATGGTTCTGCCAAGGCTCCGTCCTGACACTAAAGTTTTGGAAACAAGCCCTTTCTCATCATCGCCCACTTCCTACTCTGACCAAAGGCTGTCGACAGTGGGAGGAAATTTTTCAACTGGAATAAACCTGGTCCATGAATCGGACCTACACTCAATCATGGTCGGTCTAAAACAACCCTTGTCCCAGTCAAATGCAAACAGATGATTGTGGTTGGCCCTTAATACTTTTGAATCCATACTTTAAATATTCATAACTGCGGCTTTACAGATTGGGTTTTGTTGGTCCTGTGCCATTTTATTTAATAAACTTTACTCTATTTTTCTAAATTGTTTTTGATTTTTTTCTTTTGCAGTGTTTTGATTTTATTACTGTTTGAGTACTGCATAAATACTTTACACGTTGCCTCTATGTTAAGCCTCCCTGCTCTGTGCCACAGCTACCAGGGGGTTGAAATAATTTAGTGGTTTACCCTGACAAGGATTGTGGTTATTATTTGAGCTGGGTACTCACCTCCCTCATATAACACCCCCATTTATTACAAGTGTGATGCTTCTTTTGTAGGTGTATATCCATATTTCCACTCCAAAAGACACACACAGAATGAAGGCAATACAGAGGTGAATTAATATATACCATATAGGCAGACAAAAAAAAAAGCCTACAAAAAGAAGACAGGAAACTTGTAAAAGAAGACTTTTTCCAACAAAACACCATGGGGGCTAATTAGGATGTCGGTTGGAAAGCCTCCGACCGCTGGTCGTAGGCTTTCCGACCAACATCCCTGGTTTGACATCCGACCGCTGTATTACAATTGCGGTGGTCGGAATTCAAACTGGCCGGTCAATCCGGCTGGCTTCTGACGGGCTCGAGGAGCCCGTCGGGCAGTTGAAAGGCCTGCATAATCCCGTGAGGAAGGCGTTTCCGCCTTCGGGATTATGATGGCACTTTCCGAGAGCAAATCCATGTCGGCCTTTCCTAAATGGATTCGCTGTTGGAAAGTGCCTTTAGGGGCCCCTAGCTGGGCCCCCTTCCCCTGTGGCCCTCCAGTTGAGGGCTTGGGGGGCATCTATGGTGACCCACTGTAATTCCATGCACCATGTGGCAGGCACCGTGCAGGTATTTACACAGGCTCCCATTTCTCTATGTGAGCTTGTGCTACGGCCAGTTTACCGCCGTAGCCAAGTTCCCTTAGAGAAATGGGAGTATGGGACCGCACCATGTGCGGTCGCATTGTAATTGTGGTGTTGGGACCGTCCACTGGAGGTCGGTCGGTCCCGGGACCGCAACAGTGTCGTCCGCCCGACATCGTAATCATGACCCATGTGTTTTATTTTTAAGAAGAAAAGAAAAATGTCACCTCATAAACTTTCCAAGGAAGGAAAGTCTATGACTCTAAACTTTAAAGTTCAGGAATGTTTTTTACTGGCAACCAACAAAACCACCTAAATTCTCTTCTTCTTTTTTTATCTATATATACTTTTTGATCCCCCCTCGTGCAAGCTAAGAAGGAGACAGCAGGATGACAAAAATGCAAGGGAGATTAACACTATCCGCACATTACCATGACCTGTTGCTGCCCTACATATTGTTCATCAACATAGAAAAAAAGGATGTCAGATAAGCAGTAATAATAAAGCACTGCTTCCTAAGTGGGTGACAGCACTGTAGAAACAAACCTAAAGAACCCTGTTTAGAGGAAGGCTTCCTGCACTGTGTATTTTCAAGGCCATTCAACTTATTTATATAACTGTTGCGGGCCCAATGCATCCCGAGTAAGGAGAGACAGAAATAAAACATGGGCCACCAGATAACATGCCGTTCGTTGCGGGAAACTTTGCGCTTGGAAGCACATTCTCTAAAGAACCAACGTTGAAACTGGAGTTGGGCGGGCCACTGAAAGCTCGAGCCAGGCTCGAGCTTGAAGTCTGGCTCAGGCTCAGCTCGAGGTCCGATTGGAACCTCAAGCCCAAAACTAGTCAATCTTTCATGTGACTTCTGCCTGCCACCCACTCTCTACCCAAGATATGGCCTTACTGCCAGGGCTGTTGATTTTGGATCTGGGGTACCAGCTCTATTACCTTTGGTTTGAGTTCCGCTACACAAAATCTGCAGAAAAATGCACAAAGAGATAAAAACAAAGCCTTAACATAAGGAAAGACAAATAGATAGCAGTATACTGGCTGATTTGTACAAAGTGAACCAAAAACACCTGGTAAAATTGCGGCGCACCCGCTTAAATTGTGTGATCTGAAGCAAATATTATATTTTATCAAAACTTTTTTTCTTCATTTTTGCATATGAAAACACTCTCAAACGTGAGTTCACAATACCAGTAGTACAAAAACCTATTGTGTTTGATTCAATAGACTATAATGTCGCTGTATGATATTCTGGGCGCGTACAGCGTTGACATAACAATTGCCTTCTTAGTTCACTAATGATTCATGTTTAAGAATGTAATCACTTTTTTATTAAATATTTCTTAGTGCAGTGCTATAATGTGACGTATTAATGTCAAAGCTTTCACATGTTAAAGAAGTAACCTTTTTTTGAATTTTGAAGAGACTTTATCATAATTTACGTGCTGCTTGTTGTATGTTTTACATAGCAAACTTTTTCAGGGCTCTGATCAGCTCATGCCCGGGCTCTAAGTTCCGAGCCAGACCCCTGGCTCTGCTCTCTATTAATTTGTTGACTCGCCCACCACTGGTTGCAACTTATTTTGCAAGGAGCTTCTGCACCTCTGCGTTCCATAAATAACAGTGAACACATTTTAAAATAATTAATAGAAAGTGCCCAAACAAAGCAACCCTCCAACAGCCCTAGGGAAGAAAAGGACACAAAAACAAAACAGGAAAGTAAACAGGGAGAGGGTATAAAGGAGATACTTCCCCAGATTTTAACAGAAAAGACAGCTTTGGTAAATGTTGAGATTGAGGTAAAAGAAACACATTTACTTATTACATTAAGGAATAAGAGGAGGAAGGAGATAAGAAGGTAATAGTTGTAGTGGACAGACATTGTACTGCCAGCTGCCAGCATTGCAGATTTCACCCATGAAATCCTGCGGTACTATGCCTGCTGACAGCAGTTCATCAAGCACCCAGTGGCGGCTGCCAGCTATCGCAAGTGGTGTGGCGGGTAAACTGCTGCTGGAACATACACTACACACAAAATATACATAACAATATACAAATATAAATAACAAAAATAAAAGAAAAAAGCCACTTACCTTACCGCGCTCCTCACTCCGGACCGATCTTCCTCTTTCCTGCAGCACGTGACCAGCCAACTTGCTTAACCAATCATGGCGCTTGTCTGCAGCACCAGGATTGGATAGAGCGTCCTGGCTGGACACTCCTTCAGGCCCTTTAGGCCTGTGCTTGGTCTCCACCCAGCTGTCTAAGCTTCAAAGTGCACGTCACTTTGGACGGCGCAAGACAGCGGTCCAAAGTGATATGCGCACTTTGGAGCATCCAGCCTGCCACTGCTTCTGTCATCTTCTGCCAATCAGCAGTAAAGGACACGCCCCCTATGTCTCTGGGCTTGGGGCAGGCTGCTTGGTACAGCGCGCACCACGGTAAAAAATAAAATGGCAATGAGATCTTTTCATTGCCATTTTATTTTTTTCTGCGCAGCTCGCAGTGGGCGGGGGGGGGCGACCTCCCCCGCCCAAGTGAAGAAACTGCTGCTGCAAGCACCACGGTGTAATGTGCCATAACTGCCTCCTTAATATGCCAAGGCTGCAACCACTGCCTCCACAAGTGTAGCAACCGGTTGCCCACCACCTGCAGACATCCATCCATTTCTGAGAAATTCCTGGGGCCTCAACTAAGGGCCTCATTACAAGTTACACATTTTTTGGTGTGGCCAGAATTTCCAATTCTGTCAGCTATCCCTGCAACAAAATTTTGGTCACTACAAGTTATTCCACTTGAGTTAGGGAATGACAGGCGGACCCAGGAATACCTGGTCCTTTTCCCTGTGTCATCCCCCTTCTGGGCCGAATAATGAACCATGTTGGGCTGACATTTACCATCTGACTTGAGAAGGTGTTAAATGGTAGCAGGGGGAGAAATGAGGGTCAGACGGGAGACGGGCCCTCCAGGGCATGGCAATGCTGGGGGAAGTGTTATCTCCTTCTCCTGTGGTGCAGAAGAGAGGCATGTGAAACTGGGTTGAACATGCCCGTAGTTTCACAGGATGCAAATCCACACCTGGTGAAACCTGGGGCCGTATTATGCATACGGCACACTTTCCCTGTTTGCTTGAGGTGCACCTTTCAAAAAGTATGCCAGGTGCAAACAGTGACAGTGCACCACATTACAAAGAATGAACTTGCGCTTCCCTCAGGTTAGCGCATTCAAGTGAAATATGAATGGCTGCTTCAAAGCCCCCCCCTGTGTTTCACAGTGCAGGCGGTATGCTTCCTGCACTTTAAAGAGGGGAGAGAGATCTCCTTGCAGGCAAGTGCAGTGAGTGACAGCACTCGCCTGCATGTGGGTTTCTGGGGGGGTCCACGGGACCCTTTTTTCTCCCCTCCAGAGGGCTGCCCTCAGGGGGCGAACTAACAGTGTGCCACCTTTTTGTGGTGCACTGTCAGTGCGCCTCCTGAAGGCTTCTTTGCCTTTGCGCCACATTCATAATATAAAAAAAAACTTGATGGACACAATGCAGAACAATGTCATATATTCACCCCAGTACAGAGATCTGAGCTTAAAGCCATCGTTTTTTTGCTCCCCATGCCATTCCAGTTTGAAACCAGCCATATGCAAATCAGTCTTGACCCTGCGCCCAATGGGAACAGTCCAGCCCGAACTGCCAGGCCAGGTCCTCCCTGGATTGGAAACAAGCATCCTAGGACCAATTTTGGGGTTTCACTCCTCATCAGCCAGGATAGCTTGACTCCAGTGGCATGGAGAGCATTGGACCCATGTCTAGGCATACCCGTCCCACTCAGGGTGACAAATGCAAAAAGAACACTTGATGGACAGAATGCAGAACAATGTCATACATTCACCCCAGTACAGAGATATGGGCCTAAATCTATTGTTTTTTTGCTCCCCATGCCATTTCAGTTTGAACCCAGCCATATGCAAATCAGTCTTGACCCTGCGCCCAATGGGAGAAGTCCATCCCCAACAACTACTAGGCCAGGTCCTCGCTGGACTGGAGACAAGCATCATAGGACTGGTTTCGGGGTTTCACCCCTCATCAGCCAGGATAGCTTGACTCCAGTGGCATGGAGAGCACGGGGTCGACATCTGGGCATACCCGTCCCACTCGGGGTGACAAATGCGAAAAGAACAATTCATGGACAGAATGCAGAACAATGTCATACATTCACCCCAGTACAGAGATCTAGGCCTAAATCCATCGTTTTTTTGCTCCCCATTCCATTCCAGTTTGAACCCAGCCATACGCAAATCAGTCTTAACCCTGCGCCCAATGGGAACAGTCCAGTCCGAACTGCCAGGCCTGGTCCTCCCTGGACTGGAAACAAGAATCCTAGGACCAGTTTCGGGGTTTCACCTCTCATCAGCCAGGATAGCTTGACTCCAGTGGTATGGAGATCACAGGACCCACGTCTGGGCATACCCGTCCCACCTGGGCTGACAAATGCAAAAAGAACACTTGATGGACAGAATGCAGAACAATGTCATACATTCACCCCAGTACAGAGATCTAGGCCTAAATCCATTGTTTCTTTGCTCTTCATGCCATTCCAGTTTGAACCCAGCCATATGCAAATCAGTCTTGACCCTGCGCCCAATGGGAACAGCCCAGCCCGAACTGCCAGGCCAGGTCCTCCCTGGACTGGAAACAAGCCTCCTAGGACCGGTTTCGGGGGTGCGCCAGGTATGCCCAGTCGTGGGTCCAGTGCTCACTGTGCCACTGGATTCAAACTATCCTGGCTGATGAGGGGTGAAACCCCGAAATCGGTCCTAGGATGCTTGTTTCCGGTCCTGTGAGGACCTGGTTTGGCAGTTCGGGCTTGACTGTTCCCATGAGGCACAGGGTCAAGACTGATTTGCATATGGCCAGGTCTAAACTGGGGTGGCATGGTGAGCAAAAGAATGATGGATTTAACCCAGATCTCTTGACTGGGGGCAAATGTTTTGATTTGTTCTGCATTCCGTCCATCAATTGTGCGTCTTTTGCTTTCTCGCCCTAAGTTTGCCGGGTATGCCCAAACGTGGGTCCCGGGCTCACTGTGCCACTGGATTCAAGCTATCCTGGCTGATGAGGGGTGAAACCCCGAAACTGGTCCTAGGATGCTTGATTCCGGTCCAGGGAGGACCTTGCTTGGCAGTTCGGGCTGGACTGTTCCCATGAGGCAAAGGGTCAAGGCTGATTTGCATATGGCTAGGTCTAAAATGGGGTGGCATGGTGAGCAAAAGAATGATGGGTTTAACCCAGATCTCTTGACTGGGGGTGAATGTTTTGATTTGTTCTGCATTCCGTCCATCAATTGTGTGTCTTTTACATTCATAATATGGCGCGGGTCAAAGGCAAAGAGATTTCCTCATTTGCATGAGGCCATACCCCCATGCAAATGAGGGAATGCCCTCTCAATATAGTGCTGGCACTACATGTACAGGCAGCTATATCAGTATTACAGAAGAGGACGCAGGAGCCTCTGTGGCTCTTTCTATAATAGCATTGTGCCCCGGGGGCGCACAAAGCGAGCACACATATCCATTGCACCCGCTGGGGCACAATGTATAATTACGGCCCCAGGTCTGGACTTGGAATTACTGTGTCTGGTATTAATGAAGCAGGTAAGGCCAGGTCTGGAAACACCAGGCTGCTCATATAGTCCCAGAACAGTATAGTGCTCTGAGCATCTTGTAGTGAGGCCCATAATGCTCCAGTTACATTTCTTTATTATAGAATCCATTGCATAAATCAGGTCAGTACGTTTCCCATTTCTATTTTCTACAGCTTAGTGTGTTTCATTATTTGAAAAAACATTACTGCGTTCCAACACATAGTACCTTACTTACTGTGTGCAGCTGCTTCATTTATTTACAAGCATTGGAAGGAGACATAATAGGTACGTTATAAAGGGCACACAATGAACTGATAATTTTCAAAGCAGACTTTTTGACAAGCACCAGTGCAAATTATGTCTCTGCTCTGACAGACCATACTTTGCAGGTGAGAAGGGCACGCGCTAATCAGCTTGGCAGGCCTGCTTTTTGTGATGGTGCCACCACTAATAGCTCCACTGATGCTTGTTTGATGGAATTTAAAAATAGCCGGGTTCTCCTACGTGCTCAAGGGTTACATAAAAGTCACCCTTTATAAGGCCAGCTGCCTGTACAATGTGGACAGTATGTTAGAAACCTTGATTTATGTCAACAGTGGGATCCTTCCTTACTGATAATGCACAAAATGTCATTACTGCCAGTCAGGATATATTCCCTGAGATCGCCAGCATTACTGTCCATGCGCTCTGTATGATGATTAGGAATTATCCAGTTACCAATAACAAGGACCTTATATTGGTGGAAATAAACATGCACCATTCCTACTTTAATCAAAGTTAAGAGATGTGTGCTATTTTATCCGCACAGCAGTGCTCTTTAGTAGGTCTTATGAGCGCAATTTAACTTCTGTCTTTTCAAAGCCTCATGGTACACTAAAAGCACGTGTTCAATTTCTAAAAGAAATATGTAAGGGCCAGGGCCCAAAATAATTCTTGGCAGACCCCACCTCCTGCTGTGATTATAACTGTCTCTGCAGGGGTGGTGCCGCCTGCAGATGCCCACTACCAGGGCATTTGACAGCACCACCCCTGCAGCTGAAACGTTTTAGGGTAGAGATAGGAGAGGGCAGCAGGATTAAAATGTGCCTTATTGGTTAGTTTTAACCTTTACATATATTAAATGTAGGAGAACTGAAAGAAGAAAATGAACATTAAATTGAGAAGACACAGATATGCTTGAATGAACCAGTCTTTAGTGGAAGCTTGGGTGACCACAGTCAAAGCCATTTTGGTAGGGGGCCAAAATATATTTTAGATAAGCAATTATAAAGGAGGTTACCGTCGCATCTCAAACTAAGGGGTCATTGTGTATCTGGGGGGAGGCTGCCAAGACGCAGGCTAACGGTTTCAGACAGCATAGCCACCCAAGGCTGCATCTTTCGAAACAAGGCTGTCCCCTCGCTTCTAAATGAGGTAGGGAACTGCAAGTTCGATGGGGAGTGAAACCTGCCCTTTTGGAGGTGATTCTCCTATGACGCAAACCCACTAATCCAAAATATGTGTGGCACTTTTCATTCATTACATAATAATACCAAGTGTGAAGCAGTTACAAAAATGAAAATACTTTTTTTATATTTATATTAATACTGATTCACACAATTACAAAGTGATAAACAACAGAAAGTCTTAAACTTAACGTTATTTTTTGATGAGTATCTTGTTTAGTATGAACCTGTCAAATCCGGTAAATCAGAAAAGCAATTTGCAATGCATTGCCTTTTACACTAAATAAGGCTTTGTTGGCACCCAAAAGGTGATAGAGCCAGTGAGTGGATGACAATGAAACATGTTAAAACAGTCTGTGACTTTTTAGGAAAGTGTGCTTCTAACATCAAATAAATGGAGTCAAGAAAACTGTAAATTATGTTATGTGCTTCAGTTAACCTTTTTATTGGAAGCACACAAACCCCCCTAGAAATTAAAAAAACAGGTTGCAAGTGCCAAGAAGCCTGTATTTACTTCCTGGTGTATGTTTGCACTCATTGATGGCCAGTCAATTTCCTTTGAACACCTCTGTACACGTCATCTGGCTGTCCATTAACGCCAAAAGGGGACATTAAGTATTAAGGGATTTTGCAGTTGCAAAATCACATGCATGTGACCTCAAAATTCGATGTCACAATGCATCAAACATATAGTGTGATTCACAAATGTTGCAATGCATACCTTATGACCCATAAAACACTGCTAGGGAAAAGGACAGTGAAGTGGGCGTTCACCCTTCCTGGTGACTCACTATGGAATGTATTGAAGGTTTGCCATGGCAATTGTGGCCGCAAACCCTTCATTGGATAAAAACCCCCGAAAGGGGGTGGTGTCAATAGCAAAGTGGAAACTATGTGACATTTGGAGTGAATAAAACAGCCCTCTTGTAGCACTATTTTACCTACCTTTACATGTCTTTGTGAATTAATCCCAAATACCTAAAATGGGTATATCATATGCAAGGAATATTCACATTCAATGAATACAAACAGAAATATTTGCGGTCTCTTTCTACTTTTATAAATAGGAAGTTGGACGTTTCTGGACCAAAGAGTTTCCCATACTAAGTATGTTGTAAGTAGTACTTTTGTCTGTAGATAAATAATGTTTTGCAAAAGTTCTGCAAAACTAGAAATAAACTGTTTCAGTTCACTTTTTTGTTGTTGCCCTCCATAATGCAGCGTCAGATTGTGCAACTTCTGTTTTACTTTTATAAATTTTTCACATTGAGAAATATTTCAATTGCTTTTCTACTATTACATCAACAAATAATGTTTACTGACTGGTGTATCAATGTTCATGAATGACCAATTAGTAACATTTATGTTGCTGAATAGATTTCTCATAACTGTTTAAAAGGATCGTGTATGATGCCAGGGGCCACTTTACAATAAGGGCTCACTCTCCCTGTATGTGCCACGGCACACCTTTCACTAGGTGTGCCAGTAGCAAACAAGGACAGTGCACCCTATTACTGATAATGCGCTGCCCCCAGGGCAGCCGCAAACTCATGCTACCTTAGGGGGAAACGCATTAGTGAAAGATGGACTGGTTGATTAATGCATCTGGTCCACCTTTCATAGGTGCAGAATCCAGCAGGCCTGAACTTTCAAGGGGGGCAGAGATCCCCCTGCAAGCAGGTGCAGTGAGTGACTGCCTGCAGGGGAATATCTGGGGTGTCCACGAAACTCCCTTCCTCCCCTCCAGAGGGGAGTCCTCAGGGGCCACACTGACTGTGCACCACCTCTTTGTGGTCACAGTCTATGCTGCTCCCGATGGCTTTTTTGCCTCTGCGCCCGCATCCGTAATATGATGCGTGAGGGAGTCAAAGGACCCGATTCACAAAGGTAAAGTTACACTTTTGTGTAACTTTACAATTTTTTGCAATTCACAAATTTTATCTTCATGACTGCGGGGTCTCTGCACTTGTGGAGGAGACTCCACACATAAAAAGATAGGCAGTCATAAAGATACAGTTTCTATTCGTTCCCGAGGTTGCTTGGATTTCGATGACAGCGTACTCGCTTGAAGAATGACAGACTTTTACGGCAAACTCTGGCCCAATTACTTGTTTGCCTGACCCGTCTTGACTCGCCTTCTGCAATAAGACGTAGTTTTTTAGACGATACCCTTTTGAATCTCAAGAATCACGAGGCGGTTTTTCAGAAGTTTTATTGTAGCTCTTCCGATGCCCTGTAGTTTTGGACTCATCACCGGCTTTTAGATTGACGAAGTCTTTACTACAAAGATCAAATTGGCCTTGAACATGACCGGCCGGGTTGGAATTATCACCGGCTGTGAGGTCTAAGCTATATTAGCTCACACGACAGCCCTGAAGAAGTCCAGGGTCACTACCCTTTGGACGAAACACGTGTTGGCTGGACCCTGTGTTTTCCATTGAATTAAACAAGAAGAACATCTTACAAGATTTCATTTGCCTGCATTTTTCATGTTTACACATTTGAACTTTCTCTTAACACTATCGCGTGTGCATAGGCTTTGTTTGCAATTGTCCGGACCTAGGTCCGTATGTAGGGTTTTTTTAGTGGTTTTCCCTCACCTTGTGCACCGCAAGGACTTTTGTATTGTTTACTTAACGACACTCAGCGCGCGCCAGTAGATTCCCTGTGTTTATTAAACTGCCATCTTTGCTATAGTCATAAAGATACTACTTGTAAAATTTACGAGAATTCAAACACAAAAGTGTAAGTTTACAATCGTGAATCAAGCTCAAAGTGTTTCTCTCATTTGCAAGGGGCACGCCCCCATGTAAATTGGGAAAAAGGTGCATCTGTGGTGGTGCTATCTTTACTACAGAAGGAGTGGCACAAGTGTCTTTGTCCCCTTCTGTGAAACCAAAGCGCCCTGGGGTGCAGGAAACAGGTGCAACCACCTGTTGCACCCCCGGGGCACTTTACATCATATGGCCCCATGGTGGCAACACACTGGGATCCTCATAATCACATACCCCTGAGTATGTTGCCTGATGTGCTATCATGAGAAACATCCACAGATCCTACGCTAAAGTGTTTGTATGCAGCAGGATAAACACCCCCCCCACCACTATATAAGAATTTGACTATTTTACAAAGATATATTTCAAGAACTTAAGCACATTCTTTAACTACAAAATCCTTTTCCAGGTGTGTTAAAAGGGAATCCTGCTTGTCTAGCAAATGTTATAAACATTTGTTTATGACATTACGAGTCAAATTGTTGAACAATGTCAGGCTACAATATTGTGAGCAATTGCTCGCAACTTTCTTCATATCTCCAGAGCAGTTAAACATTGCTTACTTCACTTCGGGCAGTAAATACAAGCCATTTTGTGAGAAGGACCTATTTTTAAAGGTAATTAGGTATTTTTGAGAGCAGACAGTAAATTGTTTACTATCCCTTGAAAGGCACAATGCTCAGCTCAAAGAGGTCAATTAGTTAGTTATTATTTGGAGATTCTATGCACTATGACTCTCGTTAAGTGGTACTATATTATAGTAACATGGTGGGGTTATGTTGTGATAAGGTAGTACCATTGTTGGCACGGAAAAGTCCTCTGCATGTTTAGAGACGTATACCACTGCCCTGAGTGCCCAACTGTACAGCTATCTGGATCCCTAGTGCTGATTTTTGTCATAGGTAGACACAGATCATGCATTTGCGCCATGAAATAGGCCTGTCTCATGGATTGCGATCTTGTTGGACTGGGAGGGGTGCCCAAAGCGCTATCCTCATAGTGATGGAAGGCTACCACCCACACCAAGAGTTAAGCAGCACGAGCGCAGTGGTGGCAGCATACCGCATAGTGATCACTAGGAGTGAATAGGTCCTTTTTATCCTGTGTCAATGGAAGGAGGCCTACAGGCTCACTCAGCTTTTTAAAAGTTGTGTGCTTAAATCACCTTTGGCCTACATCAGGTAGATGTGGAATGCTGCCCAAGACAGGAGTGTGCCTGGGAAGGGTACAGTACAGTGATAGAGCAGTACTGTGCAGTATGTGTGTGATTAGTGCATGTACTGAGTGTATGTATGCCTGCTGGGAATACATTACATGAGAGAAGTAGTGCTGTGCAGTGCATGCCCAATGAAAGCATGTGCTAGTTATATGTGTGCTTGCGTGAAGTACAATACATGAATGGTGAAGTGTTGTGCAGAGAACACATGCTGAGTGTGTGTGTGCTGTGAGGGTGTGCGTTTGCAAATAGCACACTCTGGTACAATACAGAAAAGCTATAGTACTGAACGGTGCGAGCAGACTGAGTGTGCTGAATGCATGTGTATCTGTAGTGGCACAATGCATGGAGGTAAGAGTACTGGAAGATAACTGTGTGGTGAAGGTACACTGAGTGCAAGTGTGCCTGCGATGGTACATTATATTGAGGACCCTGGGTTCCATTTTGGGAAGCCCAGGTCTGCCTGGTAATCACATGAGGAATACCCACAGACAGATTTGTGCATTGCTGCATTCCTGTGAGCTGGGTGGTGCACACACTGGAGAAAGGGGGGAAGGGACTCTCCCTTTACACTTTAAAGGCTGCTCTTTAAATCAGTGATAGATCACAAGGAAGGGGCCTGGACACATCTCAGGAAAGGAGATGGGGCTAATAAGGGAATCATAAAGAGTAGGGTTGGGCACTCCCATGGACTGTATTGTGAGACAAACAGCTTCTGAGTCTTGCCTGCTGTGACAGACCGCCTTTCAAGAGGAAAGAAGAAAAGGAAAGATTTACACTTTAAAAGAAGTAGAACCGCAACATAAAACTTTGAAGACTCAGATGCTAAATCACATTTGGTGCCTGGGAAAGGACTATAAGAAGGGGAGGTTGAGACCCCAAAATTTGTCATCTGCCAAGCAGGCAGACAGGCTGTGTGAGGAGGGGAAGCTCTGCAAGACTTCTGCCTGTGACCGGGACTGGGGGCCAAGGTCTGCTAGTCTCCCTGCTGGGTGAGGTTACATCATTCAGGGAAACCTTGATCACCTGCCTTGTAGCCAGAAGCATCAGTGCCTGCCTTCTTACCAAGATCAGTGTGCCCTGTTGAGGAAGGGGAGAGTGTTGGAGGGAGCGACATCTAGTGGGGAGCCATACCTCAAGGACTCCCTGAGCAAGGTGAAAAGAATGGCTGAGCACCAATCGAGTTGTTGCCCGTGTGCAGGAACAGCCCGGCAACACCTATACACCAGGAGTTGACCACCATGATCTGAACCGTGCAAGCAGAGCAGTGCATGTAATGCAAGGCCCACACCACCTCACCACAGTGACCACGTATGCCAGAGGGTCCCGCCTGTAAAATAAATTTGGGCCAGGAGCATGAGACTTGTGTCCACTGATATTGGCGACCCCATATACCAGGAGATACTGCAGCAGTGAGGGTGATCACACCAGAAGAGTCTGCGCCCAGATGGTGAGAAAGTGACAACACAGTATGCCAGGAGAGGCTACCAGTACCACTGTGGCCAAAGGTCTGGGTCTTTGCCCAGACAGGAGGATTACTGCTGTACTCAGTGGATCAAGCCTAAACACCTGCACCTGACAGATTTCCTGAAGACCGCAAGAATGCCGCTGAAGACGTCGTACCCTCGCTGGGGCTCCATTCAGGAGCCCTAAAAATCGAAACCTCCCCCCATCAGTGGAAAAGTGACTTACCTCATGTTTGACGAGCAGGAACAACTCGGATAACTGGAACAAACCTGCAGCACTGCTCGAAAGAGTCTGCACTGCCAGGTGCTGCCACATGAACCACGAGCTGCCCAACTTCACCGAACAAGATCAGGACTCAGGGCACCTGTGTAGAGGACACTTGCTGCACCGCTGAATGCTTCCATACCGCCAGAGTGGGTAAGACTGGAACTGGGCCTTTGGAGCCCGGGGGACTCACTGTAGCACCACAGACACTTTTGAGTAAACCCCAAGAAGTCAAAGGGGAACCATTGAGTACAGCCAGCTGGCGAGAATTCCCTGGATGAGGCCACCAGTGCATGGGGAATAACCCTAACTATGTTATACGAAAGAGGGTGAGACACAGCTTTACCTGACGACTAGTGCCCTAACCTTAAGGGGATTGTGTTATTGCTCATGAATGTCATTAATTGCATGTGTAGAATTAGAAATAAAATAGAGATTTTTCTTACAAAAGTAAGTATTTGACTGGACATTTATTTATTGTTCGTACTGTGTGAACTTTGAGTTATGTTCACTTACCTGTATCTACACTTCTTCCCCCCCCTCCCGAGGAAGCCTTTGACTGTATGTCCACAGCTACCACTGAGATTCAAGTGCAGAAGGGCTACTTGGCCCAGTTACTCAGGATCCTTAGTAGGTCGGCCCCCAGGACATCAGGAGTAAAAGGCATCAACCACGACGGTTGGGCCCAGTAACCACTGTATGCCTTGTGGCCCTCTGAAAGGGGTTCTGACAACCACACTTTTCCAACTGTTCACACAAACAATGTCCTACTAGGTTACACCATTCCCATTTTCACAGCTCTACTAATTAACTTTCCATAAGGCCTCATCAGGCCATTTCACTTGGCATACTATTTTACATGATCATTTTCCACAATGCCATTTTGATCACACTTTGCAGACTTGTGAATAACGTATTTAGGGCACTTCCAGTTATCTTGATGCATGAATATGCATGCCCTCAACCACTGATAGCTAGGTTCCACTTATCCTTGCAATTTTACTTAATACCCCTTGGACTTCTTGGCTTATATGTATTATTCCCTTAGACACTTGTGTACCTTTCCTCTGTTACCCACGCAGCATCCATGTCGTAAGTGAGCCTTTTCACTACTTTTAATTTTAATTAGCCATCCTTTCCTCTAGACATTCTGCCCTTGACAACTCCGATGATGATAGTTGCACTGAGGATGCATATTTAGTGTCCTCTAATTACTCAAACTATATCAAAGAACCTTTGCCCATAGTCAGACCTGACTCTAGTCACTGTATCTTGTAATTACAATTGATCATTGCCAAGCCTGCATCTCACTATCTCTATTGCTTTCTCTGATCCAAGCTGCATCTTATCTTTTACTTTTGCCTATCTGGACGCCCCTGGACGCCCACATCCCTAGATATCCTGCAACAGCACAATGCTGCCCATAGTCATCCTTCCCTAAAATATGCTGCTCCTAGCCATATTGCCCTAGCGACACTGGCCATAGGCATCCTTGCCATTACCACACCTAAACTGCTTTTCCCCTAAACACTATTGCCTGCAGACAACCTCAGCCCCATGCCCTCAGCCACACTCATCTGAAATGTCACATTCTCTCCTAGGTACTTTTTCTCATAGCCACCTTTTCTCCTTGTCACTTCTATCCAAATCCAAAATCCCATTTGTCACTGATGACTCTAGACATTCCGCCTTTAGGCCCCTATACTCTTAGTACAGTTTCCCCAGGCCATCTCTTCTCCTAGGCACCCATGCACCAAGCCTCCTGTTCCTCTATTTTTCCTTCCTCAATTACCCTTTGCCATTAGCAACTGTTTCCCTTAGCCAGCCATTTCCCTAGATACCACCATTACAAAACACGGTCCTTAGCCCACTAGACACTTTTTCCAAAGCCACTCTGCACCTAGCCACTCTTCTCCCTAACAACAAGTACCCCTTATCACAGATGTCCTTAAAAACACCTGCCCCTAGACACCCGTTGTCCTTGTCATGTCTAATGGAGAGTACTAGTACACATTGTGCAGGAGACAGTGCAAAGAGGTGAATTACCTTTAACCCCTTTGGTGCACCGCCCTTCCTCCCCGATGCAGATGACAGCCAGTGGCCAGCACTAGGGAGGGCTACATGGGATCCTCGGGAGCAAGAAATGGAAGATTCCTTTTGTTTTTTTTAAATAAGGGCTGGGGCAACATGGAATCGCTTCCGCGTTAGGCCCTGAAAGCCCACCCCCACCCATCTGTGGCATCAGTGCATCACAAGATGTTCTGACCCACAGATTCCACACCCGAGTCGTGAGAGGAGCAGGTAAATGCTCTCTCCCGCTCCGGTGGGGAAAAATGCGTGGCAGGCCTCC
The DNA here is from genome assembly GCA_963921515.1 of Calotriton arnoldi. Taxonomy (NCBI): domain Eukaryota; kingdom Metazoa; phylum Chordata; class Amphibia; order Caudata; family Salamandridae; genus Calotriton; species Calotriton arnoldi. The sequence continues at coordinate 1,369,385 of CAWUFW010004193.1, forward strand.
CCAGGTTTCAGGGAGGCCTCACTCATTGGAAAGGGGAGATTCTCCCCTTTCCAATGAGGCCTTCCTGAAGCAGTCTCCTGGCTGTGGATCGCAATAGCGCTGCGATCCACAGCCAAGAAACCCACTAGGCCACCAGGGACAAGTGTTTGGGGGGTCGGCCCTCATGGTGAATGAGCCAACCCCCCTCCCCCCCCCCCCGCCCCAGGGAGGCAATATTTTTAAAAAATCATGTGGTTTTTCCCAGGGAAAACACAACTTCCCTCCCAAAATATAAAAAATGTAGGAGGGGGTGGGCCCTGAAGACATGGGTTGACCCCCTTTAGGGCTCTTTTTTTCTATAAATGTGTGTTTCCCCTGGTGGGGTGTTTGCGCAAAACACACATATATATATTTTTTTAAAACACGCCATATGTGGCAATATTTTAGAATAGATAAGTAGGTTGTATTAGAAAAATAATCTCAAATATACCAAAAGTCACTAAAGATGGGGCAAAGTGTATGCATGCAGTGGAAGGCCCAGCACAACGGTTGACTGGTCATCATTCAGTTGCTTATTTCTGTATTTGGTTGCTATACTGATGATAATGAGGTGACATCCTTGCCCAGGCAGTATTATCATGTTTTCAAATCATAAAATAATGATGTAACACTATCAAAAAATGTGCCCCATAATGCAGCATAATTTGCCTTTTTTTGCCGCATAATTTAGTCAACCCTGTCCTATAATTAGGTGCTGTCCAGCCGCATGATTCCAGTGACCCTGGTGATAGCATATTGTGTTTTCACAAAGGGTACACCTGCACACAAAGTTGCAGGGTCTACTATGTGAATGTGTGCTTCTTGAGATCAAAGGCTGATTTATGGCTTCTGAAAATTAGTTTTATACTGGCAATAGCCCTGCAGCTCCCCCAACAGTAAAGTGTTCTATTAGCCATTTGAAAAGTATGCTGTGTTATTGGGTATGTGGCAAGTTGAAGTAATACTGTGTCTTTTTTGTCTTTTTCTAGTGTCTTTAGAGAACCTGTGGATTCAGGAAACCAGATAAGTAATTTTGTGTTTATTTACTGTTGCACACAACTCACACGCACACTCCCACTGACTGATTTAGAACAATACTTCTGCCTCCTACGTAGGACAATATTTTACAAGGACTGTTTCAGCCAGTCAGCAGAGAAGGCATCTCTGTGGTGGTCTGCTGCTCAGACCCTAACTCGGGTTATGAAGGACAGCTCTGAGACGGGATCAGAGACTGAGGCAGCATCAGAGGGAGAGGAAAATGGAGCAGAATCTGGAAGTGATTTTTCAGTCGGTGGAGTTCCACCCAACGACTCACTTCCAGCAAACCTGAGGACGTGATGATGGCAGTCATGCTGTCCCTTCGCAAGCACAGTCTGTGCGGTGGAGAGACGGTAGCAGGTTAGACCAACCCAGAGAGCAGACACGTGCTGTGGCAACCACAGACGAAGTGCTCTCTGGCAGCCCCCCAATTTAGTTCAACCCAAATTCCGCCTTTCACTGGCGACGCTGGATGTAAACTCGATATGGCCAATTTTTGGCCAATTAACTACTTCCATCTCTTCTTGGATGTTGACTTCCTTGAGTGAATTGTGCAGCAAACAAATTTGTGTGCCGAACAGTTTCTGAGGGAGCATGAAGGCACTCTAGCGCCTCATTTTAGGGCACACCAGTGGACTCCCACTTCACTTGAAGAGTTGAAGATATTGTTAAGCCTTATGCTCAAAATGAGGTTAGTGCACAAACCAAGCTTCCAGTCCTACTGGTCTTCTCGCACAGCTTGGGTAACCCCCATCTTTGCACCGTACATGAGCAGAGACTGTTTTTTGCTATTGCAGCATACACTGCATTTCAATGACAATTCTGCTGCATTGCCTGACATAACAGGTTGCTAAAAACTGGCCTGTCAAGGAACATTTGTCTGCCAGGTGTCCAGAGATTTCTACTCATGGGAAGAATATAGCAATCAATGAGTCTTTGATCCTGTACAAAGGACGGCTGCTGTTCAGGTAGTACATTGCGAGCAAAAGAGCTTGCTATGGTATGAAGTTGTACATGATGTGTGAGAGCTCTACTGGCTATGTTTACAGCTTGAGAGTGTATACAGGGAAGGACTCCACTCTAAACCCTGTAGGTTGCCCTCCCACACTAGGAGTCACAGGAAAGATTGTATGGAAGCTTGTCCAGCCACTCCTTCACAAAGGTTATAACCTTTATGTGGACAACTTTTATACGGGAGTAGAGCTGTTCACTGAGCTGTACAAAGCTGGCACTGTGGCATGTGGTACAGTTCATTGTTGCAGCAAAGGATTCCCACAGGAGCTTGCCGGTAAGAAGCTCTAGAAATCCAAGAGCACTACGTTGTATTCCAACAAACTGCTCACAGTCAAGTTCCCTGATAGGCGTGATGTGTACCTGCTCACTACAATTCATGATGAGAGCGCTTCCCAATCATGTTTTGGGGTCAGATGGCCGAAGTTCACAAGCCCACCTGTATACTTGATTACAGCAAGTACATGGGCAGAGTGGATAAGAATGATCGGGTTCTTCAGCCATAAAATGTGAACCACAAAACTCGCACTTGGTATAAGAAGCTGTTTGCCCACCTGATCCAGATGGCAACATACAATGCATATGTTGTTTATCATCAGACCACCACAGGAAGACTCATGTCTTTCCTTGACTTTCAGTTGACTGTCATTGAAAGTCTTACTGTTACAGAAGCAGCAGCCTCCACTTCATATGCTCTGGAGGACGTGGCAAGGCTGCAGGATTCACACTTTGCCAATCGCATTCCTGAAACAGTTAAAAAGACTCAACCATGTTGTCGTTGTAGAGTCTGCTCTAAGCAAGGAAAGAGGCAGGAGAGTCGTGTTTACTGTCCCCAGTGCCCATCTCAGCCAGCCCTGTGTTTTCCTACTTTCTTTATGTTGTACCATACAAAAATGAAGTATTGGGAAATTGACTGATGTGGAGCTGCCGTAAGGTAAACAACCTTTCAATGGCTGTGCATGGATACGTACCTTCCATAGGCCTCTACTTCACTAGGCAAGCAGCCGTAGAATTTTTGTTCCTCTACTTGGAGAAATCATGGACTTGCTTATGGCTTGCTCGACACCTTTATCCACTGTTAAACGTGGTAGGTGTTCTGCTTACCGAATGACGTGCACTATAGCCCCCACATTGCACATAGTGGTGGACGAAACATAAGCCCCGTTGTCATGGAGTACCCTGAGTGGCAAAAATGTGAAGTCTTGACTAGATTTGGAAGTTTTTAGGGAACTTATTATACAACACAAGGACCACTCTGATTGCCCACGATAACCAAAGTAAGTGTAATAAGTCAAACAAATTTCCTGTTGGACTTATTCACCATCACTTCTACTTGCTTTGAAAGTGTGCAAACTCAATTAGTAACTTGTATTGTAATCAGTGTTACTGAAAAAGGATACAGGACACAATCTCTTGCATGATGATTGTTAGAAATGGGGGTCTCTAGTTGGCAGCGGTAGGTACCTATGTCCAAATAGGGACCCTTGCTTCTAGTCAGGGTAAGGGCGATACACTCCTAAAATAACCCCTGCTCACCCCCTTGGTAGCTTGGCACGGGCAGACAGGCTTATCTCAGAGGCAGTGTGTAAAGCATTTGTGAACACATACAGTAATACAGTGAAAAACACTACAAATGGACACCACACCAGTTTAGAAAAATAAGTAATCTTTATCTAAACCAAAACAAGACCAAACGACAAAAATCCACAATAAAAATATGACTTTCAGATGGTAGAAATAGTTCAGTTCAAGCAAAATTGCAGACGCAACACTTTTCTCACAAAGTACCTGGGATGCGTCACGCAAACAAACAAAATGAGCCACAGGGAAGGTGATGCGTCGGTTCCTTACACACAGGGAAGGTGATGCATCGGTTCCTTGCTTTGGGGGAGGTGATGCGTCGGTTCCTTACTGCAGCGCAGGGGAGGTGATGCGTCGGTTCCTTACCGAAGAGGAGGTGATGCGTCGGTTTCTTACTGCGTGGGGAGGTGATGCGTCAGTTTCTGACTGCATCCCCCAACGATGCGACAGACTTGGCGCCTCGATGCGATGATCCGGTGACGATGCGTGAACTCGTGCAGCTGCACAGCAGGCCTTGCTTCGGACTCGGTGCAGTGATCTCGGACTTTGGAGATCGTTGCACTCGATGCGGCGTGCAGCGATTTCTCGAGCTGCGGCAGGCGCTGCAACGGTTTCTTGAGCAATGCGTCGAATACAGGTGCGGATGCGTCTCGCTTCTTTGAAGTTACGTCGATTTTCCAGCTCCCAGCGGAAAACAGTCTCTAGAGGTCCAGAACAGCAGCAGGCACCTCTTGGCAGATTAGAATTCCCAGCAAGGCAATTCAGGGGAGCTGGTGGTGAAGTCTTTGTGTCCCTGAGACTTTAGAACAGGAGGCAAGCTTAGTTTCAAGCCCTTGAAGATCTTCTTTCAAGCAGGTGACAAAGCAAACAGCAATGTCCTTTTCTCCTTTCCTAGGCAGCAAGTAGCCACTGCAGGCCAACCCGAGCAGCAAACAGCACAGGGGCAGTATTGCTCCTCAGCTTCTCCGGCTCTCCTCCTTGGCAAATGTTCCTCTTGATTCACAGAAGTGATCTAAAAGTCTGGGCCCCTCTTTTTATACACCCAAATACTTTGTTCTCTGAAGGCAGAGAGTGTCTGTACCCAGCCAAAACCAGTTCTGTACTCACTGGTGCAGCTTCCTGGCAGGAGGTGGAGACAGCATTGTTGAAGGCAGACCAGGCCCATTCAGGTGAAAGGAAATCTCCTCCCCCTACTCTAAATGCAGCCCAGGTCTATTCAGCCCAGCCCTGACTCATCAGACTTCTGGAGCCACTGCCCCTCTCCAGCCCCTGTCATCCAAAAGCCAGACATGCAATACACAAACCTAGCAGAGGCACAATGGATGGTTAGGCGAGAAAATACCTACTTTCTAAAAGTGGTATTTTCAAACACAGAATGTAAAAATCACCCTCACTAAACGATGCACTTTAACATTCTGAGTTCAGGCATACTAAACTTTATTTTGCTACCTTGTTCCCAGGGCCAGTTATGTTTATAAGATGTTATAAACAAACTCCCCATTCTGTCCTATGGTAACAGGCAGCCTTGCAATAGTGAAAAACCAAATTGGCAGTATTTCACTATCAGGACATGCCACACACATCAGGGCATGTCCTACCTTTCACATACAATACACCCTGCCCACAGGGGTACCTTGGGCCTACCTTAGGGGTGACTAATATGTAGAAAAGAGCAGGTTTAGGGACTGGCAAGTGTGTGCACTTGCCAAGTCGACATGGCAGTCCCAGACTGCACACAGGCTCTGCAATGGCAGGCCAGAGTTACATTTTACAGGCTGCGTCTGTGGGTGGCACAATCAGTGCTGCAGCCCACTAGCAGCATTTGATTTACAGGCCCTGGACACACACAGTGCATTATACTAGGGCCTGACAAGTAAATCAAACAACCAATCATGGAAACACCAATCCATAACAGTAATTTACAAAGGGAGCACTTGCACTTTGCCACTGAACAGCAGTGGCAAAGTGCCTAAAGCATCTAGACCAGCAAAACGGAGTCCAACATACAGCAAAAACACAGGAGGCAAAGGCAAAAAATGTAGGGCAGATCCACGCCAGGTCTAACAATGATGATTTTCACAATTTTAGGATTTGGATAAAATACATTTCAGTATGTATCAAAATTAGTGCAAACGATGCAGTGCTCTGACAGTGAACTAATATCTATACACCAACATAGAACAAGGCAGTGAACAGATTCCAAGGTTGTATTTTATTTCAAACAAGCGTAAGCAGAGATCCTGTCTGTTCATATATGGTATATCCTGGCAAACCATAATATGTTAGGGAGGGGACGTTGACGATTCGAGTCTCAGGTCTCATCAGGACAAAAGTCATCTGACTAAAGTTCCCTAGAAACAGTGGAATCTTGGGAACTTCAATAGGGCATCCTGTATGCAGTACATGCAAGAATACTTCAAGACAGAGTCTACAATGTATTTCAGCCCACTCGGTTAGTCGGACAGTTCCGGGTGGGGTAAACAAATTATTCAGGAGAAGCACACCTTTGTATTATGTGGAGAAAGTGGTCACACCTACACACACAGGAGTACTCCTAGACAAAGCCAACAATACAAATTGGGCCTCTCGGTTCCTTAGACGGTCCCATAGAGGTAAATGGATTAGTCGGGATAAGCACACCTTTGCAGTGGGTCATGCCATCAACATGATGGCAGATCATTACATTACAGAGAACTCTGCACCCAGCGTTACATGTATGGGTAAAATGTTTGTCCTGTTTGCCATGTTCATCCTCCGTCAGAACTTATTATATATACAGTTTACTGTATGACAAGTGCATTACAGTGAGACAACTGGGGGGGACTAAGGGCCAATTAATAGGTCCAGCATACAGGCCCACGGAAACCACAACAAGAAAGGGTATGCTGTTCCTAAAGAATCCTACAGGTCTATGTGTGTAAAGAGAGCATATGAGTGCTAATGAAGGTCGGAGAAAATCTGTTCTCCTTTCAGAAAAAGACCCTCACACACTCAGCCAGCTAGGAGTCTTGCTTCATCACTGGGTCTGCTCCTTATCGGGTCGGCGCTGCAATACCCGATCGGCGCCCGTGATGGGGCCTTCTTGGCGGAGATCTTTTTTCTTAGCCGTTGGGTGCGGTGCGTGTAAGGGCCCTCGTGAGTGTAGATGTGTAGGTGTGTAATGTGTGAAATATAAAACAGGAGTTAGTGATCCACCCAAAACTATTTTAATGACTGTGGTCACTATCCTGATTAAAAACCAAAAGAGGCGCGCACGCCTGCTCTAAGGTTGCAGGGTTGTGCGCTAAAACTCAGGCCAACATGTTTCTTGCCTAGTGTCAGGTTGACGGCAATTCTTCAGGACCTATTATTGATCATTCTACACTTCTTGGTTGGTGGTCTGTTAATTACACAGTTAAGTGACCACCCATACAGCACCCTAAAAAGTGGTACCTGTCGATCAACAACAATGCCCAGCATGGGTCAGCTCAATGCATCAAGGTGTCGTGGCAGGTGAAGACACTGCAAGGTTCAGTGTCGTTGTTCGATCCGTCCGATCACGGTCGACCTACCCCTCACTCTGCCGGACACACATAGACCTGTAGGATTCTTTAGGAAGTGCATTACAGTCACAGCACTGCACATAACAGTGGACGTGACGTATGCTACGTTATCACTGTCTGCCCTTTGTGTCAAAAACTAACTTTCTCATAGTTTAAGACATGCTCTTTAGGGTACTTAGGCATGTTTGCTGTAGTTTCAAAGGTAGATATGATCACTCAGTTTGAGCAATGTAGGCCACGGAAGGCATTCTCGGACATCCCCACCTTGCATCCACAAACTGGAAGGAGTTGGATTTACCACAGTGAGTGCGCTAAAGACACATGTAAGACATTGTGGGTAAGAAAACCTCATGAGACCCATGCAAGGCACACCATCCTGGAATCCCCTGGTTCAGTAGCATTAAAAAATGTCAGTGTGTAGCTTTGCATGGGTGGCACCACAGCTCGGCCAGAAATACAGCAGCTACCCCTATTGCTTATTTCTCAATGCAGCAATTTAGGGCCTTTGGTGTCATTTTCTCTTGGCCCACCCACACAAGTGGGGTACCATTCTTATCGGGAGATGTGTGGGAACCCAGTGTAGTAGGAAATTTGTGGCTCCCCACTGATTCTAGAACTTTCCTTCACAGAAATGTGAGGAAAATGTGTTTCTTGCAAAGGTTTGACATTTGCAAAGGCTTCTGGGTAAAATAACCTGTGAGAGCCACGCAGGTCATGCAACCCTGGACTCCACTGTTGTCGAGTTTAAAAAATGTGCAAGTTTGCTCAGTTTCCCTAGGTGCCGGCTGAGCTAGGGCCAAAAATCCACCGCTACCCACTTTGCAAAAAAAGGACAGTTTTGAGTGGGATAATGTGATGTATCCATGATGCATTTTAGGCCATTTCCTGTCACGGGGACTAGGCCTACCCACACAATTGAGGTACCATTTTTATCAGGGGACATAGAGGAATACTGGGTGGAAGCAGATTCTAGAACTTTCCATCACAGAAATGTGAGGAAAATGTATTTTTTTAGTCAAAGTTTAAGGTTTGCAAGGGATTCTGGGTAAAAAAAACTGGCGAGAGTCATGCAAGTCACCCCACCCTGGCTTTCCCTAGATGTGCTGCATCCATGTTGTGTTTGGCCCAGTTCCTGTCATTGGTACTAGGCCTACCCACACAAGTGAGGTACCATTTATATTGGAAGATATGTGGGAGCATAGAATAGTAGAACATTTGTTATTAACAGTTGTATTTTGCTGCATTTGTGCCTTCCAAATGTAAGCCAGTGTATAAGAAAGAAGACATTTTAAAAAATACCCTCTAAATTATATGCTAGTACAGGCACCCACTAATTCAGAGATGTACAAATAACCACTGCTCCTAAACGCCATATCTTCTGCCCATTTCAGAAATACATAAGTTTCCTTGATACCTATTTTTCACTCTACATATTTCACCATATGAATTGGTCTATACTCGGTACACCATGAAAAACCATTGTCCAGTGCAGCTCAGTTGTTGGCTATGGGTACCGTTGGCATTGGTGACAAAAAGTTAAAGATGAAAACATTTGTCATAAATGGCCTACACATATGACCCCTTGCTGTATTCGGAATTTTGTCTACTTTTCAGAAATCTATAGGTTTCCCGGATCACCCATAGGTTTTACACTGGTTTCTACCACAAACTGGAAGTAGGTTGAGAGCACGAAAATAGGAAAAATAGGCTATCTCTTTGAAAAATGCCAAAGCTGGTTCAAAATTCGTTTTATTGATTCAACTCTACATGTTCCTGAAAGCTGTGAAGAGGATGACTTTAGCATAGAAAATCATTTGTTGATGCCTTTTTTAGGAGAAAAACCCAGACACTTTTATCTGGAGCACATTTTTCCTATTTTTCTCGAAAAGCTCAAACTTTTGCTATATTTTACCTATTTTCTCGGTCCCCTCCAGGGTAATCAACAAAACCCTGGGGGCAGATTTACGTTCCCTGGTGCATCCCTGCAAATCAGCAGGGATGCGCCAGGGAAGATGCGTGACGCAAGTTTACCCTTGCGCCACCACAGATGCGCCGCATTTACAATGCGGCGCATCATGACGCTAAGGATAAACAGATGCGTGACGCATCTGTCGGCGAGAGGTGGCGCAGTACTGGAGTCGTGTCGCAAGTGCGACGTAACTCCAAGTACTGCTCAGGGGTGCCCTATACCTAACATGCTGTGTCACTCCTTACGCCTGCTTGAAGCAGGCGTAAGGATTTGACGCAGCAGGGACGTAAAAGTGACTCTGTGAAATCTTGTAGATTTCACTGCGTCACTTTACGGGGCTTCTTGCGCAGGAACGCCCCCTGCGCGAAACGCCCACATGAAACCTGACGCATGTTTCATGTGGCGCAGGGCTTTACAACGTGACGCATCTCCCTAGATGCGTCACGTTGTAAATCCCCCGCAGCATGGCGCATGATTTGCGCCGCCGCTGCGTCACAAAAGTGACGCAACGGCGGATCAAAAGTGGCGTAAGGGGCTTGTAAATCTGCCCCTGGGTACCTTAGGAATCCCAGGGATGTTGGATAAAAGGTCAAAGGTTTGGCAATGGATACCTTATGTGGAACAAATGTTATGGAGCCCCAAGCGCTAACTACCCCAACTAGCCAAAACTGGGCTCAGTACTGGGGGGGGGAAAGCCCAGCAGTTAAGGGGTTAATGGGTGCACTTTTCCCAGCTCCAACTGGCGGCATCTTTTTGTGCTCCAAGCCTGAATAAGCAACACTCAGGAAAGAGGCTTTTCTCCCTGAACCTTTGAAGAATGTTTTTTCATGCTTCCCCACATTCTCCTTTCTTGGAGATCAGCCCAGCATAGGTGGGAATGAAAAACGCAGTAAATGTGTTATTACCTTGCTGGTGACCTGTAACCTGTTGCTACAGAGATCTCTTCGATGTTAAATCGCTCAGTTCTTGTCCGTCCTGAAAAGTTTCAAGTGCTTCTTTTGTAATAGTTAGTTGAAGTCGCTCTTTCCCAGAGTTAATCTGCTTATATTTTTTGCAGCGGATGGATGAAGAGATATTATTATTAGGGGCGTTTAAGATGTGCCCAGCGCAGTTCATGCATCCATTAATACCCATACCCATAAAGACCCATAATTTCAGTCTGGAATGCGGGAACTTGGTTTATGCCATGTCTGTGTTATATTTCACAATTTAAGTAACAGCTATTAATATCAACATATTTAAATGAATCCTGTTAGACTTGGCTCTTTCTGCAGAGTTATCCCCAAAATGAAGCCCCCCAATTTTTGCTGAATTTGTCTTTGTTGGCCTTAAGTGCACTTTACCACTGCTAACCAGTGCTAAAGTGCTTGTGCTGTCTACTTAAAACATGGTAGAATTGGCTTATACCCAAATGGCATATTCAATTTCCTTGTAAGTCCCGAGTAAGGTGGCACTTCATGTGCCCAGGGCCTATAAATTAAATATTACTATTGGGCCTTCTGCACTGATTGTGCCACCCACTTAAGTAGCATTTTAAATATGTCTCAGGCCTGCCATTGCAGAGCCTGTTTGGGCAATCTTTAAACTGCCATTTCGACATGCCAAAATAAACCCTTTGCCCGGCCAAAACTTTCCTTTTTAATGTGTTTGTCACCCATAGGTTAGGCCCTGGACAGCCTAGAGGGCAGGGTGCAATGTGTTTACAAAGTTGGACATCTACTTTTAAGTTTTACATGTCCTGGTATTGAAAAACTTCTAAATCAGCTTTTCCCTCCTGCAAGGGCTACCTCTCCCATAGGATAACTTTGGAGTTACCCTATCACATTTTATAAGTGTAATTTCCAAATGGGAATAGGTAACAAGATCATGTTTGGTGGCTCGGGAATCACACTTTAAAATCCTACACACAAAGGGTTGCATTCCCCGTAGTAAGCCTGGAGACAGGGCCAGGAAGGCAGGACATCTGTGCACTTCAAAGGCATGCCTCTAGAAGCTTCTCCCCACTTCAGATGCACAACTGTGCAAAAATACTAGACCTCAGACAGCAATACTTCAGTATACTTTTGGACCTGTGGATACTCTGCCAGGAAGAAGGACTGCTGTGCTGCTGAAAGGACTACCACTCTGCATGACTTCTACTCTGAAGGAGCTATTGCCCTGCTGACCTGCTACATGCTGTCCTCTTGCCTGGGGAGGAAGAATTGGACCTGCAACCTCACAGCTCCTGAACCCAGCTGCAGCAAGTTCCTGACCCCAAGTGGTGCCTCTCAGGTTGTGGACCCTTGGTGTGGGTCAAGGGTGCTGAAATCAAGCTTTTGGGCTTGTTGCGACCATGAATGTGCCCATTCGCACAGAGAACACACTGCTGGCACTGAAAATCAGCTTGAAGTCCTTCCAGTCCATCTCTTTACACTGCAGCATCGACCTCTCATGGGAGGCCCGCAACACGAAGATCGGCCCGCCCATTCACGACGTCCAGTCTGCTCTTCACGCCACTTCAACAGCCTCCTGTGAAGCTCCTCATGTTCCTCACAGTCCTCTCCAACGCAAATGGGACTCTTGGCACAAAACGTGAGAAGGTAAAACTTCAGTGGGACTAATCTGGGACTTTATGCGTCCTGCACTCCATCAGGGTTGGCCTGAACTTTTGACTTTGACATTGTCCAGCGCAATCACATAGCCGCGGTTGGCGCTTTGTGCTTTCAGGCACTATTTTACACTTTGAAACAAAGTCCTGGGCACACGTTCAAAGTATAAATACACAATTATGTTTTTTCTTTTTTGAGGTAAGGTAAGCTGTGGTCGACACCAGTAGGTTCTTTATGCTGATTTTTTTTTTTTTTTTTTTTTTAATCCTTGGAATAAAATAGAGGAAAAACAACCAGCCGACACGTGTTTCGTCACCTGGGAATTATCCCATGACTCTTCAGGGCTGGGAAAGACATAAGAAGTGTAGTATAGTACAGGGAAATATGCACACTGTTTGTAGGTCATTTGAACTAGGCATATGTGCTAAACAAATAGAAGGCACCCATATAATGTGGAAACCCTACAAGAATTGTGGAAAGGCGAAATTAGTGACTTCACAGCAAACGGGAGAAAAGTTTAGTGGGGAAATAAAGTGATCATTATAAAAAGAATGGTCATAAGCGTATTCACAGCATACCTAAACCAAAAGGGGCACTATTGGAGTGAAGTGTGGGTGAGTGAGAAAACAGTGAATAGGAGAACTAATCAGTCGATTGCATTTAGGCACATTACATAAAGTACAATATTTATGAGTAAGTAACCTGTATATCATTAATAACCGTGTTTCAGAAAAGAGTGGAGGACGGAGTTACAGGAGATAAATGGGAGCAGAATCCCAAGAGGAAAAGGATATATCTAAAGGAATTCCCCAAAAGTTGAGGCTAAGTTGTCATGAACTATGCAATTGTCCCAACGGGAGACAATACTGAAGCACAAATGAAATGCGAGGGTTCGGAAGTGATAATAAAAGAAGCTACCTGTACGGGAAGATTCTGATTGTGCGATATCTGGGGAGAGAAAGGGGGGAGTGTCGGGGTAAGGAAAAAGGGCAAGGAAAAAAGGCAAACGAGGGACGTTGAAATAATAACACACAAAGGGATAAATAAAACCAAACGTAAGCTCACCGCTGGACCGGTGATAGTTCCAACCCAGTCTGAACGGGTATCGTGAGCACAGTATCGATGATTAAACCGGTGAAGATGCAAAAGTAAAAAGAAACGGGGAGGACGGGTAGGTCACAAGCCCCGTTTGCCGGATCCAACAGGAGTGAACGGGCGGGTGCGTCCGTCTAAAGAGTAGTCCTGAATGAAAAAGGGGGTCCAGGTCATAAAGCATGGCTTCATTACTAAGTCGATGGATGCAGTGAAAAGGGAACGCTGTGGCAGAGCTTACCTATGTCCGTGGTGGTCCGTGGATAACCGGATCCAACAGGAGTGAGCGGGTGGGTGCGTCCGTCTCACGAGAAGTCCTGTATGGAAAAGGGTGTCCAGGTCATAAAACAAGGCTTCACTCACAAGACGATGGATGGAGTGAATAAAGGAACGCAGCAGCCGAGCTTACCTATGTCCGTTGTAGCAGGGGAGTATGCGAAGGATCCGTCTCGCTTTCCGGTTCCGGAATGAGCAGACAAGAACAGGAAGTGCTATATGTAGCACCATGTAGAGAAAAAAAGGCTAGAACGCCCACCAATAGGTGACCATTGGTCACAAAATACCAGGATTACTGGGCCGGAAGTGAGCGTTCAAAGAGTCAACCTAGTAACGAAAAAAGCTAGAACACCCACCAACAAGTGACAGTGGGTCACAAAATGCAAGGATTAATGGGCCGGAAGTGAGCGTACAAGGAGTAAGCTTGGTAACGAAAAATGTAATTAAAAGCCTGAAGTAAAAGAAGAGAGAAGCGAGTAAAAGACAGCAAAAGAGGGAAAGGAACAGAAAGGGGCCTGTGTAAAAATAGACTGATGCAATCAACTGCTATGTGTAGCAAAATAACGTAAAGATATGCAAACAAACAAACGAAAGTTCCTAGAAAGATCTAGGGTTCAGTACATTGCATCATGGTACAGACAAAAGACAGTTACTGGAATGATGAAGGGTGCAGAACATGGCATCCGGAAATTGAAACATATTAAGATTCATGGTCACTGTTGAAAGAAATTCACAGTTTCTTGAGCGTTGGACAGCACAATGCATGGCATCAGGTGTCTAAGAAGTATTGTCGTTCCTGGCATCAGGTGCCCAAGAAATATTGTAATTCGTGGTCAATGTTTAGCCCGTGTCTCACGGTGTGGAGACGCATGATCCAGGTTGCCTCCAGCCTCCTGAGTCTAAGTTCGCGGTTTCCGCCTCTGATGCTTGGCTGAGTCACATCAATACCAAAGAATGTGAATCGTTTCTGAGGACCTTGTGATGGACATGAAGCTGCGTGTAGAGCCATGGGGTATCTAGCATCTTGGTGGTGGATTGCTCTAGCATGCTCACTGATTCGTTCCTTCAGGGGTCTGATTGTGCTCCCAACATATTGGCTCTTGCAAGTACATTCCAGAACGTACACAACATACTTGGTGATGCAGTTAATGTTGTAATTGATTTGGTAGTTCTTTTTGTTAAAACCAGTGAAATTCTTGACTCCATTCAGAGCCCATCTACAGACTCCGCAGCAACCGCATTTAAAGAAACCTTTCAGGTGTGAGCCAAGAGTTAGAGGTTGTGGCGTGTGGCACTGTGGGGCTTAGTCTGTTTCTCAGTGTTCTGCCACGTCTGTAAGTGATCTGGCGTCTAGTGGTGATGACCTCCCTTAATGATCTGTCAGCAAGTAGAATGCCCCAGTGCTTGTTGAGACTTTTTCTAATCACTAAGCTCATGTCATTGTAGTCTGTGATGAGTCTAACTGGTTGCGTTTGTGACTGAATGGGGTTTTTTTCATGAAGTGTCGTGTCCCTCCTGATCTTACCAATTCTTAGTACAGCTTTGTGTATGGTGTGTGGCCTGTAACCTCTTCTTGTGAACCTGTTACTCATGTCTGCAATGCAATTCTGGAATTCAGTTTCCTCGCTGCAGTTTCTTCTGGCTCTGACAAATTCGCCGTATGGAATGGCCTGTATTTGATGGATTGGGTGGGAACTCTCCGCATGTAGGATAGCATTACATGAGGTTTCTTTGCGGTATAGTCGGCTGTGTAACATGTTCTCTTTAACATATAATTCAACATCCAAAAATGTAACATTGGATCTGCTGGAGTTACAAGTGAACCTCATATCCATGTCATTGGAATTGAGGTGGTCACAAAAGGCCTCAAATTTCTCCTGGGTGCCTGACCAAAGTAGAATACAATCGTCAATGTACCACCCCCAGTATATGATACAGTCAATCCAGGGGGCACCTCTCTTGCCCCAAATCCATTCAGATTCTAGTGCGCCCATGTACAAATTGGCAAAAGAGGGCGAGAATTTAGAGCCCATGGCTACACCCTTAATCTGTTTGTACCACCGACTGTCGTACATGAAAAAACTGTTGTTAAGGATGATGTCCATCATGGATACGAGCATGTTAGTGTGTTGCCAAAGGGTAGCAGGCCTATTGTGTAAGAAGTGCGTTACTGCCTCAAGTCCTAAATCAGGTTTAATGGAGGTATAGAGGGATACCACATCCAAGGTCGCCATAATCATGCCCGGTTGCCATTGGACATCGGCAAGGACACTCAGAATCTGTTTAGTGTCCTGGATGAAGGATGGTAGGTTCTTGACCATAGGGCCTAGGAACAGGTCAACATACTGAGCAAGTCTCTCTGTGGGACCCCTATGCCAGACACAATGGGTCTGCCCGGTGGAAATGTAGCCCGTTTGTGTACTTTAGGGAGGGTATATAACCATGGGAAGGTGGGTCTCACTACTTTCATGTAAAGGACCTCATCTTCGTCTATGAGACCTAGAGTGTACCAATTTGTCAAATGTTTATTAATCAGGAGAGTCAAAGGGCCTGTTGGGTTACTCTTAAGTGTTTCATAACACGAGGTGTCTTGTAGTTGTGTCATTATCTCGTTGTGGTAGTCTATTTTATTCATGACTATCACATTTCCTCCTTTGTCCGCCTCTCTAATGATAATGTCCCGGTCTGTACTTAGGGTTTTAAGGGCCAGCCGCTCACTTCTGGACAAATTATCCCTGGTTTTACGTTTGGTGTTGACAGCCTTGTTCTCATATCTATCTATGTCTTCTAATACCAAGTTGTAGAAGGTGTCTACAGGGTTGCCGCCTGGTAGTGTGGGAGTCCATTTGGATTTGACTTTAAAGCCACTGGCAATGGTCATGTCAGTCTCTATATCTAGTTCATGCATAAGATGTTCCATGGTAATAGGTGGATCGTCTATGTCCGTAAGTGACAAAAGTAAGTGTGTGTCTCTGATATCCTTAATACTCTGGAGGTTAGAGGGATTATCACTATGAATGTTCATAATGCGGCTTCTTGGGGTTGGGATTCCTAAAAAGTGTTTTTTTAATTTTAGTCCCCGAATAAATTTGAATAAATCAATTTTAAGTCTACATAGATCGCCCAATTCATGGGGATTGAAGTTTAAGCCCTTGCTCAATAAGGAAATCATGTCACTGGTGAGTGGTTTGGAGGAAAGATTGACTACCTGGACCTCCTCCTCCCTGTTTACTATTGTTTCTTCCCGTCCCCGGACCTCAATTTCCTTTTGTAGTCTTCTTTGTCCAGATCTCTTCCCTCTGCGGGTTTTCTGTCTAGTGTTCCTTGTCTTTGTTGTGTTCTGTTCTCCCTCCGTATTGTTTGAACCTTTCGTAAGAAATTGGATGTGGTCTGTCCTAGTCCCTGTGTTGTGCTTCTCTGATTCTCTGAATCACTGTCACTCATAAGAATAGTGTTGAGTGAGGAGGAGCTGGAAGAGACGGAGAATATTTCTACTCTTATTGTCTTGTCGCTATGTTGTGCGTTGCGAACAAGTTGGTCGTACTTCCTAGCAAAAGTGAACACTCGTCCCTCTCTATAGTCTGCTTCGTCCCTCTTTAATTGTCTCGTCTTTCTGTCTTTAATCTCATTCTGATGTTTGCTGAGAATCTCATTAAGAATGGTGTAGTTCTTCTCGGTAGCTTCCTTGAGATCTAGATCCCTGATTTCTTTTTCTAAATTAGAAATGTCCAACTGTAGTTTGACTACCTTGCGTTCAGCATTCTCAATTAGTATGTGAATCAGTGTGTTGGAGTTCACTGTGAGAGCCTCCTCCCATTTACCTAATAGGTCATCATCAAGATCATCAAAGGTAGGGAAGATCTGTGAGCGTAGTCCTCTTGGGACTCTATTTAACCTGAGGTACTGTTTAAGAGTGGCACTGTCCCACCATCTGGAGTTTTCGGTCTTTTTCAATCTATCTAATTTTATAAATTTCTCTTTGAGTCCTTCTTTGCGTTGTGGGTTCCCACTCGTGGATGTACTGACTATTGGGATTCCTTTAGCTAAATTATCAAAAAGTTCTGATGCGACCTGATCTCTATCCATAACCAAAGATCTGAAGTTGTTGTGGTGTGTGTGGATGTGCGCTGCGGCTGCCCTTCCTGAAACAATAGAGTACTGATTCTGCGTGGGGTTTTGAGTAAGGCAGGAAGAATGGCGCTCAAGCTAATTCGCGGCAAGTATGGGAAACAAGAAAATTATTACGGTGCTGCCAGGTCAGAGGAAAACCCAAATAACCCCTGTAAATGTGTGGGTATGGACCCACACTGAAACATGAAACAAAGTCCCGGGCACACGTTCAAAGTATAAATACACAATTATGTTTTTTCTTTTGAGGTAAGGTAAGCTGTGGTCGACACCAGTAGGTTCTTTATGCTGAATTTGTTTTTTAATCCTTGGAATAAAATAGAGGAAAAACAACCAGACGACACGTGTTTCGTCACCTGGGAATTATCCCATGACTCTTCAGGGCTGGGAAAGACATAAGAAGTGTAGTATTGTACAGGGAAATATGCACCCTGTCTGTAGGTCATTTGAACTAGGCATATGTGCTAAACAAATAGAAGGCACCCATATAATGTGGAAACCCTACAAGAATTGTGGAAAGGCGAAATTAGTGACTTCACAGCAAACGGGAGAAAAGTTTAGTGGGGAAATAAAGTGATCATTATAAAAAGAATGGTCATAAGCGTATTCACAGCATACCTAAACCAAAAGGGGCACTATTGGAGTGAAGTGTGGGTGAGTGAGAAAACAGTGAATAGGAGAACTAATCAGTCGATTGCATTTAGGCACATTACATAAAGTACAATATTTATGAGTAAGTAACCTGTATATCATTAATAACCGTGTTTCAGAAAAGAGTGGAGGACGGAGTTACAGGAGATAAATGGGAGCAGAATCCCAAGAGGAAAAGGATATATCTAAAGGAATTCCCCAAAATTTGAGGCTAAGTTGTCATGAACTATGCAATTGTCCCAACGGGAGACAATACTGAAGCACAAATGAAATGCGAGGGTTCAGAAGTGATAATAAAAGAAGCTACCTGTACGGGAAGATTCTGATTGTGCGATATCTGGGGAGAGAAAGGGGAGTGTCGGGGTAAGGAAAAAGGGCAAGGAAAAAAGGCAAACGAGGGACGTTGAAATAATAACACACAAAGGGATAAATAAAACCAAACGTAAACTCAACGCTGGACCGGTGATAGTTCCAACCCGGTCTGAACGGGTATCGTGAGCACAGTATCGATGATTAAACCGGTGAAGATGCAAAAGTAAAAAGAAACGGGGAGGACGGGTAGGTCACAAGCCCTGTTTGCCGGATCCAACAGGAGTGAACGGGCGGGTGCGTCCGTCTAAAGAGTAGTCCTGAATGAAAAAGGGGGTCCAGGTCATAAAGCATGGCTTCATTACTAAGTCGATGGATGCAGTGAAAAGGGAACGCTGTGGCAGAGCTTACCTATGTCCGTGGTGGTCCGTGGATAACCGGATCCAACAGGAGTGAGCGGGCGGGTGCGTCCATCTCACGAGAAGTCCTGTATGGAAAAGGGTGTCCAGGTTATAAAACAAGGCTTCACTCACAAGACGATGGATGGAGTGAATAAAGGAACGCAGCAGCCGAGCTTACCTATGTCCGTTGTAGCAGGGGAGTATGCGAAGGATCCGTCTCGCTTTCCGGTTGCGGAATGAGCAGACAAGAACAGGAAGTGCTATATGTAGCACCATGTAGAGAAAAAAAGGCTAGAACGCCCACCAATAGGTGACCGTTGGTCACAAAATACCAGGATTACTGGGCCGGAAGTGAGCATTCAAAGAGTCAACCTAGTAACGAAAAAAGCTAGAACACCCACCAACAAGTGACAGTTGGTCACAAAATGCAAGGATTAATGGGCCGGAAGTGAGCGTACAAGGAGTAAGCCTGGTAACGAAAAATTTAATTAAAAGGCTGAAGTATAAGAAGAGAGAAGCGAGTAAAAGACAGCAAAAGAGGGAAAGGAACAGAAAGGGGCCTGTGTGAAAATAGACTGACGCAATCAACTGCTATGTGTAGCAAAATAACGTAAAGATATGCAAACAAACAAACGAATTGTTCCTAGAAAGAGCTAGGGTTCAGTACATTACATCATGGTACAGACAAAAGACAGTTACTGGAATGATGAAGGGTGCAGAACATGGCATCCGGAAATTGAAACATATTAAGATTCATGATCACTGTTGAAAGAAATTCACAGTTTCTTGAGCGTTGGACAGCACAATGCATGGCATCAGGTGTCCAAGAAGTATTGTCGTTCCTGGCATCAGGTGCCCAAGAAATATTGTAATTCGTGGTCAATGTTTAGCCCGTGTCTCACTGTGTGGAGACGCATGATCCAGGTTGCCTCCAGCCTCCTGAGTCTAAGTTTGCGGTTTCCGCCTCTGATGCTTGGCTGAGTCACATCAATACCAAAGAATGTGAATCGTTTGTGAGGACCTTGTGATGGACATGAAGCTGCGTGTAGAGCCATGAGGTATCTAGCATCTTGGTGGTGGATTGCTCTATCATGCTCACTGATTCGTTCCTTCAGGGGTCTGATTGTGCTCCCAACATATTGGCTCTTGCAAGTACATTCCAGAACGTACACAACATACTTGGTGTTGCAGTTAATGTTGTAATTGATTTGGTAGTTCTTTTTGTTAAAACCAGTGAAATTCTTGACTCCATTCAGTGCCCATCTACAGACTCCGCAGCAACCGCATTTAAAGAAATCTTTCATGTGGGGTGTGAGCCAAGAGTTAGAGGTTGTGGCGTGTGGCACTGTGGGGCTTAGTCTGTTTCTCAGTCTTCTGCCACGTCTGTAAGTGATCTGGGGTCTAGTGGTGATGACCTCCCTTAATGATCTGTCAGCAAGTGGAATGCCCCAGTGCTTGTTGAGACTTTTTCTAATCACTAAGCTCATGTCATTGTAGTCTGTGATGAGTCTAACTGGTTGCGTTTGTGACTGAATGGTTTTTTTTTCACGAAGTGTCGTGTCCCTCCTGATCTTACCAATTCTTAGTACAGCTTTGTGTATGGTGTGTGGCCTGTAACCTCTTCTTGTGAACCTGTTACTCATGTCTGCAATGCAATTCTGGAATTCAGTTTCCTCGCTGCAGTTTCTTCTGGCTCTTACAAATTCGCCGTATGGAATGGCCTGTATTTGATGGATTGGGTGGGAACTCTCCTCATGTAGGATAGCATTACATGAGGTTTCTTTGCGGTATAGTCGGCTGTGTAACATGTTCTCTTTAACATATAATTCAACATCCAAAAATGTAACATTGGATCTGCTGGAGTTGCAAGTGAACCTCATATCCATGTCATTGGAATTGAGGTGGTCACAAAAGGCCTCAAATTTCTCCTGGGTGCCTGACCAAAGTAGAATACAATCGTAAATGTACCGCCCCCAGTATATGATACAGTCAATCCAGGGGGCACCTCTCTTGCCCCAAATCCATTCAGATTCTAGTGCGCCCATGTACAAATTGGCAAAAGAGGGCGAGAATTTTGAGCCCATGGCTACACCCTTATTCTGTTTGTACCACCGACTGTCGTACATGAAAAAATTGTTGTTAAGGATGATGTCCATCATGGATACGAGCATGTTAGTGTGTTGCCAAAGGGTAGCAGGCCTATTGTGTAAGAAGTGCGTTACTGCCTCAAGTCCTAAATCAGGTTTAATGGAGGTATAGAGGGATACCACATAAAAGGTCGCCATAATCATGCCCGGTTGCCATTGGACATCGGCAAGGACACTCAGAATCTGTTTAGTGTCCTCGATGAAGGATGGTAGGTTCTTGACCATAGGGCCTAGGAACAGGTCAACATACTGAGCAAGTCTCTCTGTGGGACCCCCTATGCCAGACACAATGGGTCTGCCCGGTGGAAATGTAGCCCGTTTGTGTACTTTAGGGAGGGTATACAACCATGGGAAGGTGGGTCTCACTACTTTCATTTAAAGGACCTCATCTTCGTCTATGAGACCTAGAGTGTACCAATTTGTCAAATGTTTATTAATCAGGAGAGTCAAAGGGCCTGTTGGGTTACTCTTAAGTGTTTCATAACACGAGGTGTCTTGTAGTTGTCATTATCTCGTTGTGGTAGTCTATTTTATTCATGACTATCACATTTCCACCTTTGTCCACCTCTCTAATGATAATGTCCTGGTCTGTACTTAGGGTTTTAAGGGCCTGCCGCTCACTTCTGGACAAATTATCCCTGGTTTTACGTTTGGTTTTGACAGCCTTGTTCTCATATCTATCTATGTCTTCTAATACCAAGTTGTAGAAGGTGTCTACAGGGTTGCCGCCTGGTAGTGTGGGAGTCCATTTGGATTTGACTTTAAAGCCACTGGCAATGGTCATGTCAGTCTCTATATCTAGTTCATGCATAAGATGTTCCATGGTAATAGGTGGATCGTCTATGTCCGTAAGTGACAAAAGTAAGTGTGTGTCTCTGATATCCTTAATACTCTGGAGGTTAGAGGGATTATCACTATGAATGTTCATAATGCGGCTTCTTGGGGTTGGGATTCCTAAAAAGTGTTTTTTTAATTTTAGTCCCCTAATAAATTTGAATAAATCAATTTTAAGTCTACACAGATCGCCCAATTCATGGGGATTGAAGTTTAAGCCCTTGCTCAATAAGGAAATCATGTCACTGGTGAGTGGTTGGAGGAAAGATTGACTACCTGGACCTCCTCCTCCCTGTTTACTATTGTTTCTTCCCGTCCCCAGACCTCAATTTCCTTTTGTAGTCTTCTTTGTCCAGATCTCTTCCCTCTGCGGGTTTTCTGTCTAGTGTTCCTTGTCTTTGTTGTGTTCTGTTCTCCCTCCATATTGTTTGAACCTCTCGTCAAAAATTGGATGTGGTCTGTCCTAGTCCCTGTGTTGTGCTTCTCTGATTCTCTGAATCGCTGTCCCTCGTAAGAATAGTGTTGAGTGAGGAGGAGCTGGAAGAGACGGAGGATATTTCTACTCTTATTGTCTTGTCGCTATGTTGTGCGTTGCGAACAAGTTGGTCGTACTTCCTTGCGAAAGTGAACACTCGTCCCTCTCTATAGTCTGCTTCGTCCCTCTTTAATTGTCTCGTCTTTCTGTCTTTAATCTCATTCTGATGTTTGCTGAGAATCTCATTAAGAATGGTGTAGTTCTTCTCAGTAGCTTCCTTGAGATCTAGGGGGCCTATTAGCAATAACCGGCGATAATTATCGCTAAGCGCAGTTAGCGCTAGGATAATTATCACCGGCTATCGCAGGTTTCTATCGCGGAGATAGCGTGCTATCAGCAACGCTTATCTCCAAAGCGATAGAAACCCTGGAGAACAGTGTGAATATCGCTTGAAAACAAGCGATATTCGCACTGTGACCAGTGTTAGCTTGGTAATAGGGCGTAGGGGGATTTAGCCATGTAATCCACCTCCCATTGGATTACATGGCTAAGTCAGGTTTGGACCAGGCGTTAACAAACAAGAGCTAAACGTGTTTAGCGCTGGTTCGTTAATCACCTCCCTGCCTCGCTAATAGGCGATAGCGACCTTAGCGACTGTTTCCAGTCGCTTTTAGGTTGGGAACGCCTACTTTGCATGCCATTAGCGATAAATATCGCTGGCATGCAAAGCGGCACCCAACCCGGTCGCTATCGACGAAAGCTGTCGCTAACAGCAGTTAGCGACAGCTTGCTAATAGGGCGATTGAATTATCGCCGCTTTAGCGGGAAAAAGTCTCGCTAAAGTGGCGATAATCACGTTGCTAATATGCCCCCAGATCCCTGATTTCTTTTTCTAAATTAGAAATGTCCAACTGTAGTTTGACTACCTTGCGTTCAGCATTCTCAATTAGTATGTGAATCAGTGTGTTGGAGTTCACTGTGAGAGCCTCCTCCCATTTACCTAATAGGTCATCATCAAGATCATCAAAGGTAGGGAAGATCTGTGAGCGTAGTCCTCTTGGGACTCTATTTAACCTGAGGTACTGTTTAAGGGTGGCACTGTCCCACCATCTGAAGTTTTCGGTCTTTTTCAATCTTTCTAATTTTATAAATTTCTCCTTGAGTCCTTCTTTGCGTTGTGGGTTCCCACTCGTGGATGTACTGACTATTGGGATTCCTTTAGCTAAATTATCAAAAAGTTCTGATGCGACCTGATCTCTATCCATAACCAAAGATCTGAAGATGTTGTGGTGTGTGTGGATGTGCGCTGTGGCTGCCCTTCCTGAAACAATAGAGTACTGATTCTGCGTGGGGTTTTGAGTAAGGCAGGAAGAATGGCGCTCAAGCTAATTCGCGGCAAGTATGGGAAACAAGAAAATTATTACGGTGCTGCCAGGTCAGAGGAAAACCCAAATAACCCCTGTAAATGTGTGGGTATGGACCCACACTGAAACATGAAACAAAGTCCCGGGCACACGTTCAAAGTATAAATACATAATTTAGGGGCATATTAGCAAGACCGGTGATAAAATTATGGCCGCTTTAGCGGCAGGAAACTGTCGCTAAAACGGCGATAATGGGCTTGCTAATATGCGCTATAGAATTCCATAGAAGCCCAGGTTAGATGTGCAGGACATCTAACCTGGGCTTCTATTGAATTCTATAACGCATATTAGCAAGCCCATTATCGCCGCTTTAGCGGCAGTTTCCTGCCGCTAAAACGGCGATAATTTTATCGCCGGTCTTGCTAATATGCCCCTATGTTTTTTCTTTTTTGAGGTAAGGTAAGCTGTGGTCGACACCAGTAGGTTCTTTATGCTGAATTTTTTTTTTAATCCTTGGAATAAAATAGAGGAAAAAAAACCAGGGAAATATGCACACTGTCTGTAGGTCATTTGAACTAGGCATATGTGCTAAACAAATAGAAGTCACCCATATAATGTGGAAACCCTACAAGAATTGTGGAAAGGCGAAATTAGTGACTTCACAGCAAACGGGAGAAAGGTTTAGTGGGGAAATAAAGTGATCATTATAAAAAGAATGGTCATAAGCGTATTCACAGCATACCTAAACCAAAAGGGGCACTATACTGTACTGTATCATATACTGGGGGCGGTACATTGACGATTGTATTCTACTTTGGTCAGGCACCCAGGAGAAATTTGAGGCCTTTTGTGACCACCTCAATTCCAATGACATGGATATGAGGTTCACTTGTAACTCCAGCAGATCCAATGTTACATTTTTGGATGTTGAATTATATGTTAAAGAGAACATGTTACACAGCCGACTATACCGCAAAGAAACCTCATGTAATGCTATCCTACATGCGGAGAGTTCCCACCCAATCCATCAAATACAGGCCACTCCATACGGCGAATTTGTCAGAGCCAGAAGAAACTGCAGCGAGGAAACTGAATTCCAGAATTGCATTGCAGACATGAGTAACAGGTTCACAAGAAGAGGTTACAGGCCACACACCATACACAAAGCTGTACTAAGAATTGGTAAGATCAGGAGGGACACGACACTTCGTGAAAAAAAAACCTTTCAGTCACAAACGCAACCAGTTAGACTCATCACAGACTACAATGACATGAGCTTAGTGATTAGAAAAAGTCTCAACAAGCACTGGGGCATTCTACTTGCTGACAGATCATTAAGGGAGGTCATCACCACTAGACCCCAGATCACTTACAGACGTGGCAGAACACTGAGAAACAGACTAAGCCCCACAGTGCCACACGGAACAACCTCTAACTCTTGGCTCACACCCCACATGAAAGGTTTCTTTAAATGCGGTTGCTGCGGAGTCTGTAGATGGGCTCTGAATGGAGTCAAGAATTTCACTGGTTTTAACAAAAAGAACTACCAAATCAATTACAACATTAACTGCAAACCCAAGTATGTTGTGTACATTCTGGAATGTACTTGCAAGAGCCAATATGTTGGGAGCACAATCAGACCCCTGAAGGAACGAATCGGTGAGCATGCTAGAGCAATCCACCACCAAGATGCTAGATACCCCATGGCTCTACACGCAGCTTCATGTCCATCACAAGGTCCTCACAAACGATTCACATTCTTTGGTAATGATGTGACTCAGCCAAGCATCAGAGGCGGAAACCGCGAACTTAGACTCAGGAGGCTGGAGGCAACCTGGATCATGCGTCTCCACACCGTGAGACACGGGCTAAACATTGACCACGAATTACAATATTTCTTGGGCACCTGATGCCAGGAACGACAATACTTCTTGGACACCTGATGCCATGCATTGTGCTGTCCAACGCTCAAGAAACTGTGAATTTCTTTCAACAGTGACCATGAATCTTAATA
The DNA here is from genome assembly GCA_963921515.1 of Calotriton arnoldi. NCBI lineage: Eukaryota > Metazoa > Chordata > Amphibia > Caudata > Salamandridae > Calotriton > Calotriton arnoldi. Next base: position 1,394,823 of record CAWUFW010004193.1, read on the forward strand.
TGTTTCAATTTACGGATGCCATGTTCTGCACCCTTCATCATTCCAGTAACTGTCTTTTGTCTGTACCATGATGCAATGTACTGAACCCTAGATCTTTCTAGGAACTTTCGTTTGTTTGTTTGCATATCTTTACGTTATTTTGCTACACATAGCAGTTGATTGCATCAGTCTATTTTTACACAGGCCCCTTTCTGTTCCTTTCCCTCTTTTGCTGTCTTTTACTCGCTTCTCTCTTCTTTACTTCAGCCTTTTAATTAAATTTTTCGTTACCAGGCTTACTCCTTGTACGCTCACTTCCGGCCCATTAATCCTTGCATTTTGTGACCCACTGTCACTTGTTGGTGGGCGTTCTAGCTTTTTTTGTTACTAGGTTGACTCTTTGAACGCTCACTTCCGGCCCAGTAATCCTGGTATTTTGTGACCAACGGTCACCTATTGGTGGGCGTTCTAGCCTTTTTTTCTCTACATGGTGCTACATATAGCACTTCCTGTTCTTGTCTGCTCATTCCGGAACCGGAAAGAGAGACGGATCCTTCGCATACTCCCCTGCTACAATGGACATAGGTAAGCTCGGCTGCTGCGTTCCTTTATTCACTCCATCCATCGTCTTGTGATTGAAGCCTTGTTTTATGACCTGGACACCCTTTTCCATACAGGACTTCTCGTGAGACGGACGCACCCGCCCGCTCACTCCTGTTGGATCCGGTTATCCACGGACCACCACGGACATAGGTAAGCTCTGCAACATCGTTCCCTTTTCACTGCATCCATCGACTTAGTAATGAAGCCATGCTTTATAACATGGACCCCCTTTTTCATTCAGGACTACTCTTTAGACGGACGCACCCGCCCGTTCACTCCTGTTGGATCCGGCAAACGGGGCTTTTGACCTACCCGTCCTCCCCGTTTCTTTTTACTTTTGCATCTTCACCGGTTTAATCATCGATACTGTGCTCACGATACCCGTTCAGACCGGGTTGGAACTATCACCGGTCCAGCGGTGAGCTTACGTTTGGTTTTATTTATCCCTTTGTGTGTTATTATTTCAACGTCCCTCGTTTGCCTTTTTTCCTTGCCCTTTTTCCTTACCCCGACACTCCCCCCTTTCTCTCCCCAGATATCGCACGATCAGAATCTTCCCGTACAGGTAGCTTCTTTTATTATCACTTCCGAACCCTCGCATTTCATTTGTGCTTCAGTATTGTCTCCCGTTGGGACATTTGCACAGTTCATGACAACTTAGCCTCAAATTTTGGGGAATTCCTTTAGATATATCCTTTTCCTCTTGGGATTCTGCTCCCATTTATCTCCTGTAACTCCGTCCTCCACTCTTTTCTGAAACACAGTTATTAATGATATACAGGTTACTTACTCATAAATATTGTACTTTATGTAATGTGCCTAAATGCAATCGACTGATTAGTTCTCCTATTCACTGTTTTCTCACTCACCCACACTTCACTCCAATAGTGCCCCTTTTGGTTTAGGTATGCTGTGAATACGCTTATGACCATTCTTTTTATAATGATCACTTTATTTCCCCACTAAACTTTTCTCCCGTTTGCTGTGAAGTCACTAATTTCGCCTTTCCACAATTCTTGTAGGGTTTCCACATTATATGGGTGCCTTCTATTTGTTTAGCACATATGCCTAGTTCAAATGATCTACAGACAGTGTGCATATTTCCCTGTACTATACTACACTTCTTATGTCTTTCCCAGCCCTGAAGAGTCATGGGATAATTCCCAGGTGACGAAACACGTGTCGGCTGGTTGTTTTGCCTCTATTTTATTCCAAGGATTATAAAAAAAAAATCAGCATAAAGAACCTACTGGTGTCGACCACAGCTTACCTTACCTCAAAAAAGAAAAAACATAATTGTGTATTTATACTTTGAACGTGTGCCTGGGGCTTTGTTTCATGTTTCAGTGTGGGTCCATACCCACACATTTACAGGGGTTATTTGGGTTTTCCTCTGACCTGGCAGCACCGTAATAATTTTCTTGTTTCCCATACTTGCCGCGAATTAGCTTGAGCGCCATTCTTCCTGCCTTACTCAAAACTCCACGCAGAATCAGTACACTATTTTACACTTTATTCTTTAACAATGTATACCTCCGGTACTACTGATTGAATTTATATTGTTTTGTTCTTGTTTCATTTATTACATTTTGCTTCTTTTTCTAACTTGGTGGGAGATCCTTTTTCTGTGTTATTTTCATTGTTTTACTTTTTGAAGTGTTGCACAAATAGTTTACACATTGCCTGTAAGTTAAGCCTGACTGCTCTGTGCCAAGCTACCAGGGGGTTGAGCACAGGTTAATTTGGGGTTTGCTCGTGCCTTACCCTGACAAGGATTGTGGTTGCTGCTTGGCCAGGGCTCACACCCCAGTCAGCCAACAATCCAATTTCTCACAAATCCATTTTGTCAAACTTGGAAAGCTCAAATATTACGATGGTTATGTAGGGAAGCAAACCTACCATCTGCATATTATAAACAGAGCTGGAGCTGTGCTTCTCTCCCAGCCTCTGAGCATAATTCAACTTTTTGACAGTAGCACTATTAACAGATACAAGGTGATCTGTGTACCACTCACATCATCCCAGCGTTGTCCTGCAGTGTTTGCAAGCTGTGCCTTGAAGGTAAACTAAATGTTGTAGTAGGCACACGAACACATTGAGCTATCTCATAGTGTTGTTATAATGTAACCTCCAGATTTAAGACATACCTCACTGGAGCTGCAAGTAACCCCTGAGAAATCATCCTAGCAATGGAGCTGGTCATTGGCATGCAAGAAGCCTCTGCAGCGAATACATACCACGTGTACTTATCTCACTGGCACTGGAAAGTGCAACATACAGGTTACACACAGCTATCTGCAACAGGTACATTAACCAAACATGCTCGTTCCAGGATCAGAAGTTTAGGGCGTTAGGTTAAACCTCTATACAGCATATTCATTCATTTAAAAAGCAAATGACTTGGCATTAGAACCTGTGACCTGCTGGCTACACACAGATTTCTGCAGCAGAGACTAAAGCCGTCGTTTTATATGATGAGAACTGAAATCTATGGCCTGCATGTTACGCAGTTCTCTGTGATATGTGCTTAGCTCACTGATAAATACCTAACTTGCCTTTACCTATTTTATGGTACATCGGACAGACAACAACGTCCTATTATATGATTTAAGGGCGGAAACCCCCTAATATCCACATTCTAACCAGTGACTGTCCTAGGTCTATTTGAAACATGTAATGTATGAATGGCATTTTACTGCACATGGTAAGTGTCTCCAGGCAGTTAACTGAAAGTGTTATACATAATATACTATACTAATAGGTGCTCATTTTAAAACATCAGTGATGAAAAGTTGGGTTGCCCCTGATTCAAAGCTATGAACCAGCAGTTTGAGCAAATTTCTGCGTGAACTGTCTCATAAAACGGGGTTTTCTACAACTCCCTGTGTCAAACGCATTTTCAGAGTACTGTGGTCATCTATGCACTAAGATCCCAGCCCACAGTGCCAGTCAGAGCAGAGGTGTTTCAAGAGAGGTCTGTAGATGTGCTAGTGCTGATGTACAGCAGGGCATGATATAATCTAGGATAGAAATGCATTGGAAGAGCTTTGTGGCTGTCTCAGTACTACAGGCCGAGGCAAAGATGTACTGGAATGGCAGTGACTCAGTACTGTTTTTATAAAAGTATACAGTGTGGAACAGTGTAGAGCTGCTTGTAAGAACCCTGGATGTCTTAGTAGTTGAAGACAAGTGCATGAGAAGTGTCGGGAGAGGTGTTGCTAAGCGCTCTGAGGATGTTTCAGTACTGGTGTGTGGGGAGGTGGCATACCTCATTAAGTCCTTGGTTCCCCTTGGCATTTTAATACTTTTTATAGTTATAGCAACAATGTGCAGCTGTGCTGCCAGTAGGTGGCTCTTTAAGGTGAATGTGTCAGATTAAGTGGATTTTTGGGTTGAAGGGGTAAGCCGGAAAACGTGTACTTTTGTAGGATACGATGTGGCGCAGCGGCCAGAGCTGCCGACTCAAGAGCTTGGACTCCGGCTACGAGTCTCAGCGTTGGCTCAACATCCTGTGATTCTGGGCAACTCACTTAATCTCCCTGGATACCCTCACGGGTGATAAGCCGCGCTATATACAAATCTACAAACAAATACAGGTCTGTGGTTATCAGAATGCACAGAAAGAATGAGGTTCAATCAATCAATCAATCATGTCACTTATAAAGCGCACTACATATCCGCGAGGGTCTCAAGGCGCTGGGGGAAGAGGGGGGGTGGTGCTGCTACTGATCGAAGAGCCAGGTCTTGAGGAGTCTTCTGAAGGCCAGTAGGTCTTGGGTCTGTCGGAGGTTGGTGGGGAGGGTGTCCCAGGTCTTGGCGGCGAGGTGGGAGAAGGATCTGCCGCCGGCGGTCGTTTTCCGGATGCGGGGGACTGTGGCGAGGGCGAGGCTGGTCGAGCGGAGCTGGCGGGTGGGGGTGTAGAAGCTGAGTCGTCTGTTGAGGTAGGCTGGTCCGGAGTTGTGGAGTGCTTTGTGTGCGTGGGTGAGGAGCTTGAAGGTTATCCTCTTGTTAACAGGGAGCCAGTGCAGGTCTCTCAGGTGGGGTGTGATGTGGCTGCGTCGGGGGATGTCGAGGATAAGACGTGCAGAGGCGTTCTGGATGCGTTGCAGCCGTCTCAGGAGCTTAGCCGTCGTTCCTGCGTAGAGGGCGTTTCCGTAGTCCAGCCTGCTGGTGACGAGGGCCTGGGTGACTGTTTTTCTTGTTTCGTGGGGATCCACTTGAAGATCCTGCGGAGCATTCGGAGGATATTGAAGCAGGATGAGGAAACGGCGTTGACCTGCTTGGTCATGGAGAGGGTGGGGTCGAGGATGACCCCTAGGTTGCGTACGTGGTCGGTGGGTGGCGGGGCTGTTCCCAGTGATGTTGGCCACCAGGAGTCGTCCCAGGCTGAAGGGTTGGAACCAAGGATGAGGGCCTCCGTCTTGTCCGAGTTCAGCTTCAGGCGGCTGGTCCTCATCCATTCGGCGACGGCCTTCATTCCTTCGTGGAGGTGGGCTTTGGCGGTGTGAGGGTCTTTGGTGAGGGAGAGGATCAGCTGGGTGTCGTCGGCGTAGGAGATGATGTTGAGGTTGTGCTGTCGGGCGACGTGGGCGAGGGGTGCCATGTAGATGTTGAACAGCGTTGGGCTGAGGGAGGAGCCTTGGGGTACGCCGCAGATGATCTTGGTGGCCTTGGATCGGAAGGGGGCGAGGCGGACGCTTTGTGTTCTGCCGGAAAGGAAGGATGTGGTCCAGTCCAGGGCCTTCTCTTGGATCCCGGCGTCGTGAAGGCGTGTTCGTAGTGTGTGGTGGCAGACCGTGTCGAAGGCGGCTGATAGGTCCAGGAGGATGAGGGCTGCTGTTTCTCCGTTGTCTAGCAGGGTCCTGATGTCATCGGTGGCGGCGATGAGGGCGGTTTCGGTGCTGTGGTTGCTGCAGAAGCCGGACTGGGAAGGGTCCAGGATGTTGTTCTCCTCGAGGTAGCAAGGTTGTAGAGGTTGTAGTAAGTTACTCATTATATTCGGGAATGGGCATTATTGGGTGTGCTCGATAGGCACCATGATGGGGAAAGGCTGCACTGGAACCTCTGGACTCAGTGGAAAACCACCAGCACAGCAGGCAGTAATGAGAGACTCTGGGTATGAAACCTGCTGAACTGAGGAGAGGAAATAAAAGAACATATTAAATGGATCCTCTGCACATTCAGCACCAAAAATAAAGTCATAACGTCTGCACTAACAAGCAGAAGAAATTAATATGTACACCTTGAAAAAATAGCAATGTTATTGTCTGTACTGCTTCACAGCCCGTCCCTTAACAGCCCATTGCTTGCTATTTAGTCCTGCCCAATTCCCTCAGTTTAGTGCAAAAATGCATTTATTTTTTTCTTAAAGGCCTTGGAGAGGAATTGAGAACATTTGTAGTATTACGTAAAATTGTCAAGAAGTGGGCAATAGGGTAGAAGCGAATAACACCAGTTTATAAATTTTGTCAATGAACCTCTACCCAGAGCCTAACAAATCCCAGTTCAACACATACTTTTAAATGAATGAGAAGATAAGGGATCTTGGCGAGTTCTCTAGAACCTTAATATTTATAAAGCGCTAAACATGCACCATATTAGTTGAATTGCTGGCTACTCAGAATTACCTCTAACTTGCTTTTCAGGTAATTACGGCATTTATTTGCAGTCCCGTGCTTTCATGTGATGATCTAATGGATTCTGGGTGTTGTAGTCTTATTTTGCTTCCATTGACCTAATTAGACTAATGCACCTGAAAACATGATTGGTATGTGTAAAGTTCAGGACTGGAGAGTTGGCAATGACTGGAGAGTCGGACCCGCTCCCTTCCAGCACCGTTTCCCGGCTCCCACCTCCCAGCTGACCAGCCCTCCCACCTCCCCAACACTACTTAATGGGGGCCGTTGCACTGTGAGGGAACGACCTCACTGACCTTGTCAGTGTGCATTGCTCCCCCGCCGCGCAGCTCCACCTGGTAGTGGTCTGCCCTCCTGACCCCTAGGTTCTGTGTTCGAAGCCCTCCTCCACCCACATGCCCCTGCCTGCGCCTCATCCCTGGTGGCCCAGTGGTGAGCCTGTCTAATGTTTTTGTTCTGTTGTTGCTTCTTTAATAGCCTTTTTCTGTCTTTCATTTCTTACTGTCTTTTTCTCTGTTCAGTTTTACTTCTGTTATGTCTTCATTGCCTGTTCTGTAGTTTTATTTTTGCTCTGGTTCACTTTTTTTCTGCCCTTACCCCTCCTTGGTGTTCCCCCTTCCCTCCCTTGCCACTGCTGATTCCCCGCAGCCCTGCCCCATTCCAGCATTGTTTCCTCCCTCCTGCCTCCCAGCTGACCAGCCGTCCCGCCTCCCCAAAACTACTTAATGGCGGCCGCTGCACAGGCGCGCCATAGGCAAGCTCGTCTGTGCTTGTCCGCTCCTGGACATTTCCCCATCTCCACGGACCCTGGCCTCCAAGGCCTTCACTGCTACGATGCCAGAACCCTCCATGCAACCAACCCCGGACGTTCCACCGCCTGCTACCTCGCATCACTGAAGGACACCCAAGGCCCATTCACCAGCCACAACTGCACCTTCTCCTGCCTCCGCACCCAGACCCACCGACCGCACGACCCACAAGAACAGGATCGGACCACCTCAGCTGCATCCTACTCAACACCCGCTCCCTCAACAGACACACCGTGGAGATCTGGGACCTGCTCGACTCCATCACCCCCCATGTTGCCTTCTTCACAGAAACATTGAAGAACCCCACCTCAGCCCTGGACACTACACCCACCATCCCCGACGGCTACAAAATCATCCACAAAGACCGCGCCAACTGGGCTGGAGTAGGCATTTCCATCGTATACAAAAACACCCTCGTCCTCACAACCAGCCCCAACGACCACTCACATGACACAGAACACCTCCACTTCAAGATCCAGACCAAACTGAACGCCACCCTCCTCGGCACCCTCGTCTACAGACTTCCCAGAACCCATCCCCCCTTCAGCGAAGCCATAGCCGATTTCATCGCTCACCACGCTCTCACCTCAATGAACGACATCCTCCTCACCGACCTCAATTTTCACCTCGACAACCTCGGTGACCACAACACATCATCCCTACTAGAGAAACTCGCCACAATTGGACTGAAACAACTGGTCTCCTCCCCAAACCACTCAGCCGGACACACACTCGACCCCATCTTCTCCCCAGGCAACAACATCTCCATCAGCCACACCTCCAAACTACATTGGACAGACCACCAAAGCATCCACTTCCCCGTCAGCAAACCCACTGAGCACCACCGCACCAACTGCAACCTGCGCAGAAGATGAAACAAGATCTTAAAGACCAACTCGCCACCTCCCTCAGCAAAGCCCCACCGCTGCCCACCCGAACACCAACACCTCAGCACACAACCTCCACCAATGGATCTCCAACTGCGCCGACACACTTCCCCCCCTTAGGAAACCCTCCGGCAAACAGCCCTCTGAGAAAGCCAGATGGTTCTCCCCAGCCCTCCAAGAGTCCAGGCACACCTGCAGACAGCTCGAAAGAAGATGGAGGAGCAGCAAGACCTCAGCGGACCATGCAGCCCTCAAGACCGCCGTCACAGCACACCACCACCTCATCAGATCCACCAGGAATACTGCCATACAGGAACGCATCATCGCCAATGCACACAACAGCAAAGAACTCTTCACCCTGATCAAAAAATTCGCCAAACCGTGCACGACACCACAGACATTCCCCCTCCCAAGATCTCTGTGACAATTTCGCCACCTTTTTCCACCGCAAGATTTTAGACATCTATGACAGCTTCGCAATCCAGGACCCACCCACCCCATCCACAACCACTGCCCCCGAATGCTCCAGATCCCAGCCGACACTGCTCAACTGGACCACCCTCACCGCTGACGACACCCAAAGGATCATGAACAAAACATCCACTCTGGGGCCCCCTCGGATCCCTGCCCCCACCACATTTCCAACCGAGCAGGCTCCACCATCGCCCCTGAACTCTGCCGCACCATCAACTGCTCCATCAAATCCACCACCTTCCCTGAAGATGCAAACACACAGAGATCAACCTGCTGCTGAAGAAACCCTCGGCCGTCCTAACGGGCCTCAAGAACTCCATACCTATCTCTCTGCTCGCCTTCCCAGCCAAAGACATCGAGAAGGCCAACAATGCTCAACTCACAGAATTCATAGAGACAAACCACACCCTAGACTCCTCCCAATCTGGCTTCAGGAGCTACCACAGCACTGAGACTGCACTCCTCACAGAAAATTACAACATCTGCACTCTCCTCGACCGAGGCAAAACCGCAGCCCTCATCCTCCTGGTCCTCTCTGCTGTCTTCGACACTGTCTCCCACCACACCCTCTGCACAAGACTCCACATCGCCGGCATCCGTGGCAAAGCACTAGAGTGTATCCGTTCCTTCCTCACCGGCCGCACCCTGAGTGTCAGGCTCCCACCATTCCCCTCAAATCCTACAGAGATCAGCTTTGGATTCCCCCAGGGCTCCTCCCTGAGCCCCACCCTCTTCAACATCTACATGGCCCTGCTCGCAGCCATCATCAGAAACCACAGACTCAACATCGTCTCCTACGCCGATGACACACAGCTGATCCTCTCCCTCACCGATGAACCTACAGCTGCTAAGAGCAACGTCCAAAATGGGATGAAAGCAGTAGCCGGCTGGATGAAGGAGAGCTGCCTCAAGCTCAACTCCGACAAAACCAAAGTCTTCATCCTAGGCTCCACCCCCTCTGCTTGAGATGACTCTCTGTGGCCAGCAGCACTCAGAGCCCCGCAACCCACCGACCACGCATGCAACCTCGGCATCATCCTCGACTCCTCGCTGTCCATGAACCGCCAAATCAACGGCGTATTGTCCTCCTGCTTTCACACGATCCGCCTGTTTTAAAAGATCTTCAAATGGATCCCCACCGAGTCTAGGAGAACGGTCACACAGGCTCTCATCAGCAGCAAGCTCGACTACGGCAATGTACCGTTTGCCGGTACAATCCAAAAATTCCAAAAGATGTTGCAGCGCATCCAAAACCACTCTGCCAGACTTATCCTGGACATCCCCCACCGAAACCACATCTCCGGTCATCTGAGAGACCTCCACTGGCTTCCGGTCAACAAAAGAATCACCTTCAAGCTCCTCATGCACACCTACAAAACCCTGCACAACACCGGACCAGAATACCTCAACCACTGCCTCTCTTTCTACACACCGACCAGACTCCTCCGCTCCACCCATCTGGCCCTGGCCACTATCCCACAGATCCGAAAAACATCGGCTGGAGGAAGATCCTTCTCCTACCTCGTTGCGAAGACCTGGAACTCCCTACCTCTGCACCTCAGGCACTCACCGTCACTGCCGCAATTCAGGAAGAACCTCAAGACCTGGCTCTTTGACTGAACTGCAGATCCTCCCCCCCCCCCAGCACCTTGGGACTCTTAAGGGTGAGCAGTCGCGCTCTAAGAGAACACTGATTGATTGAACAGTAAAGTGGTCACCCTATTCTAGAATCAGTGCCCTTCCTTGCCTTATCCATGGTCTGCAAATGAGAGGAAAGCTTTTAAATGTGACATAAAATGAATTATTATGATTCTGTGAGCGTTCTGTTTCTGATATTTAGGGCAGAAAAAGGTCATTTGAGTGTTCGGTCCTCTGAGTGGGCTACATTTATGACTAAGTGATGGTTTCTGAGAATTTGCCCCAGCCTTGTGCGAAATATAGGTCTTCGGAAAGAGCTGCTATTACTCTAAACCATGGGTACTCACAAACATTTTCCCAGGGGCCGCAAAGTTTGGTCAATGGTGTGACCGAGGGCCGCACTGATGCCAGCGGGGGGTGGTGTAAATTGAGTGTAAGGGAAGCAAGGCATATATATCTAGTGGCTGTCTTTACAAATGAAGGTGTTCCTAAAGTTAAGGGCCTAGTTTCTTCCTTTCCCTAACTGCAATTAACCTTTAAATAAGTTCTTGCTGTATATTTAAGTTTTTTTTCATGTTAGTGCTGAGTCGAGTAAACAGCAGCCCCCGGGCCGTACTTTGAGTATCACTGCTCTAAACCAATGTTCTTCAAACTGTGGGGCAAGTCCCCAACCCCTGGGTGGAAGGTGAATCGAAGACAAAGTCAAAAAGCGTCACTTAGCTGCCACTGAGGAATGCAGATAAACACTACTACAATGTAGTGAAACAAAACTGACTGTGCACTACTCCGTAATCTGCAATCAGTAATGTCTTTTGTCACTCAGGTCATAACTGGGAGCAGGGGGCTTTTTTACAAGGCCCTTGCGCCACTTTTGCGTAATTTTTAACATGGGAAAAGTGACGCAAAAGTGGCGCAAGGGGCTTGTAAATCTGCCCCCAGGTGTCTAAGGACGGCGCCCAAATTAAGCATGATGCCTCCCTCCACCCCTCCACCACTCCCCGATATTCTGATTATGGATAACGTGGACATTTTTAGGGTGAAAAGTCTATCGGTACCAGGCTGGCAATCATGTATTTGAGAGACATTTTAAAATGGATAACTAACTATAACTACAGTGCTCAAATAGTAAATATGTTCACAGTTGCCTAGTGGCTAAATATATTGGGCGACACATTTAGTCCTGGTATTTTAGTCAAACGAGCAGTGCATTTTGGGACTTGTAGTTTCATGTTTTCCATTGTAAGTATAGACTCAAAAATGCCAGCATGCCAAGGACCTTTGGCTCAAAAGTCAATAACAGGCTGATGGTGTAGCATATGACACGGGCCAATTGCCGGCTGGATATGATAATATGAAAAAATAAAAGCCAAGAATGAACATCAATTTTTGGCAAAATTACCTGGACCTTATCTAAAGTCCCTCACTCATTTTTGTGTCTTTTATTACAATATGCTTTTCATTTTATATATTGGATCTTCTAACAAGGAACACTGCTTTAAGGTTATTCTTTTAAAATTCCTCTCTACCCAGGTATCCAACTAGAAATGTGTGTCTCGCTTACTTTGTTTTACAGCACATTTATGTATTTCGCTAACCTGAAAAGCAGTTCTGTATATCAGTTTTGTCATTGAGTGTGCCCTCAGGCCTATGGGGATGCTTCAGATTACCTGCAGTACTTAACATTTAATGAAATTAAGGTTAGAAAATATGTTATTCATTTCTGCGGTCTCAATTATTTTACAGGAAGGGAGCGGTATTAAACAATGTTAAGATAATTAGTCTAAATTAAAGAGGCTCTCAGCTCTTGAAATTTCCCATAAGGCCGCTGAATCCAGAACCAAGAGAAGTTTGACACGAGGGTGATCACCACATAATTCACAAATAAAGCTACAGTGGATTTTTAATTATTTCACTCTTCCTGAAAATGTGGACATTGACTTACCATGCAAGTAGTTGCTCCATTATCTCCATGTAAATATGTGTTTGTTTCCCCATCTCCTTTCTTATTTTTAAATTTTTTATTTTTCTTTATAGCACTGACCCAGGCAGTTTCCTCAGCACACTACGTTGCATGCTTTTGCAGTGGCTTTGTGCTCAGTTAGATGCAATGATTATATGTTGGTACATTGTGATCATTACTATGTCATCTTCCAGAACTCGGTTATAATAACGGGGAGGTTGATGATCATTTATTTGTGTGGAATGAGGTGTGGTAGGTGTGATACCACAAACTGTGTATAGTATATTCCACTCTGGAAGTGAGGTGAGGTCTGAATTTGGCTTTCCAAGTTACTAACATTTTTCAATGTCGTTTATTGATTTTTCAGGAAGTATGTAAAGTAGAAAATCAAATATAGATCACAGTATTACAGGGGTACAAAACAGGGTGATTGCAGGTATATTGCGGATTGGCTAAAAGATTTTTCCTTTATTCTGATTTACAAATTCATTGAGCTTCACTATACCGAACTGTATGGTGGGCAATATGCAGAATGGAATTTTGATCTGAATGATATAGTGTGGCCGTCCCATATGTTGTAGGGAGGAGATCAGATGCTTCCCGATCCTTAGGTCTAGTGAGAAAAGGGTATTTGTCCAATGATGAACTTCTCTACATTCTATATGCATCCCAATGGCATACACTGTTTTGTTTATCTCTTTTGTCTCCCCATTAATTGTTCCAATTTAACCTCCTCTGAACAAGATTAAATACATTAGCTATGGTGCAAGGGTGCCCGCATTGCGTGCAGGATTATTTTGTGCAGGAAGGGGCACCTTCCTGCATACAAATAATCCTGGGAGGCATATTACTCTTTCTACGGGCGCTGCAGAGGAAGAAATGATGAGACATAGAGATATATCTCCTCGTTACAGCTCCCTTAGGATGCTGTAGCATTTTGGCGCTTTCCCAGGTTTACCAGTACTGCTAAATCTGAGAATGTGTCCAAACCCATGAGAGGTGCACACCCACGCAATTCCCACGCAAAGCAACACCCTTGGAATGCCTTCCCAGGGCAGAGTAATGCAAAGCAGCGATTTGTGTTGCACTGCGTTATTACAGATTTTTTAAGCCACTATGAGCCACGCAAAGTGCCTTTGTGTGGCTTCAAAAATCTGACTTAGAGGTTTGTGTCACACATATACCATGTTGCGTGGTGCAAATGCAATGCAAGCCTCTCATAATTATACCCCTATGTGCTAAGAAATAAATTTTGACCAGGTAAAGGCACTGAAAATATCCAGGTGAGAAATTTTAATTTTAATTTTCCAACACTCTGGGCTTTCCCACTAAAAACCAACAGCTTCACTGGGACCTCATCCGATGACTATCCAATCTCATGGAGCCTTACTCGGGTCCTGCATGCTGCCTTATGTGGCATATCAAGCATGACTCTTATTGTGAAATGTCTTCACTGTCGAGGACACCGCACCTTACCCAGCTGAGGTGTTTGGGCTTCCATTTTTTTGACTAAGGGCCGCATGTACAAAGGCTTTTTGTGGTCGAAAACAGCCCGTTTGCGAATGCAAAATCCTTATTCACATATACAAAGTCCTATTTGCGATTCCGTAACACATTACCGAATAGCAAATTGGGTTTGCGTGTCGGTATTCGGGAGGAGCTTGTTTAGGGCTTCCCTACCTAATAACGAATCATAGTGGTATGCGTGAATGTTTTGAGACCAAAATGCGGTTGCAAAACATTTGCATTTTACCATCTAGTTCAAGGAGGTGGTAAACCATTCACAAATGTAAGGGGTCCCAAAGGGACCCCTTCCCCTTGTGAATGATTGTAAAAACATTTTTAAGAGCAGTCAGTGGACCCACGGACCACAGCCTACTCTTACAATGCATTCCTTTAAGGAAAACGGGCTGCAGTTAAAAATAAAAAGGTTGCTTAATTTAAAAGCAATCACAGACATGGTGGTCTGCTGACCCAAGTAGCTCACCATCACTGTGATTTTAGCGATTTCCAATGGGTCGCAAACCGAGACCTACAGCATTAAAATTCATGAGGAAGGTCTATTTGCGACTGTCTGGAATTGCAAAATGTGTCAAAGACACATTTGTACACTGGTGTTTGCGATTACCAAATAGCAAATTGCAAATATTAGCTATTTGGTAATCACAACCGATTACCTTTGTACATGTGACTCTTAGTCTCAAGATAAAATCTCTGACTGGTCAAACGTGGTTTCTGTATCCAACACGTGCTCCATCACTGTCGGTCTCAAATTGCCCAACTGGTTCTGCTCCGGGTCTACCACAGCCAGTTGACCATGTTTGGCGCACAGAGGTTTCTGGTGCTAATTTTATTTTAAACTTTACAAATTTATATCTCTAGTTCCCCCTTATTGGATTTTTATTGTTTTGCTTTCATTTTATCAATTTAAATGTTTTAAGTTAGTTTGGGATTTCTATTGTGGTGTGTTTTAACTTAATTACTGTTTTGATATTCCATAAATGCTTTACACGTTGCCTCTACATTAAGCCTGTCTGCTCTATGCCACAGCTCCCAGGGGCCTGAACTCTGGTTAATTTAAAGAATTTTAGTGGTTCATCCTTACAAGGATTGTGTTTATTGTTTAAAGTAGGTAGTCACCTCCCTTAACTATTAACCCAATTTCTTACATGTTCTTGGAAAAGATATAGCATTTTTTAGTTTTAAAGCAAATCGCAAGCAAATATTCTATATGACTGAAAGAAAATTTACTATTTCCTCCGAATTACTGTAACTTCAGGATATAATTTAAACAAACGGGGATGACTGAAAAAACGAAGAAGGGTAAAGAATGGAAAGAAATAACAATGGCAACGCTAAGCATTAGCTTACTAACCCTGTCAACAAAGTCAATTACTTTTTAGGCTAATGCGCTCCTGTGAGCACTCAGAATGTTGTTACTCTCAGCGTAAGAAAGCCAATGGGTGTGAGTTTAACTAAAAAAGTAGTACGGGTGGACTTTGGATCAACTCCATTCAGTCACTGACTGTCGTGCAGTTATCAAGGCTTGGTCTTGGTTTCATGGGCTGTCTATTAAGTCCTTATAATTTCCTGGAACATTATAGGACATCAAGAACTAGCCTCCTTCACTAGTGTATTTCCTGGGGGTCCAATCATTACCAACTCCTTTCCCTTGCTACCTCTCAGGGGCATATTCACAAGGAGCCATCGGCGAATTAACGGCACAGTATCGCAGCCAAAGTCGTGATAAATTTACCTCCCCATTCACAAGCCGGTGTTAACAGCCCACAGCACCAGTTTACCCACGATAGCAGCCGCAAAAAACATCGCCACAGAGGACCCCCGCAAATATCGCTAATGAGATGCAGAGTAGGCGTTCCCGTGCCAAAAGCCGAGACAACATCACACCTCAACATTCACAACGACCAGCCACATCGGCGATAAGAACACAAAACAGGCGATAAGGCGCGTTAGCACCAGGAAATTTACACCTGCTCTGACCTGGTATAAAGTCGGACGGCAGCCAGCACCACAAAAGGGAACACAGCCCAGGGCCACAACCGAAGGGCAACAGATGCCATGGAGCCACTCATCATGTGGCCCGGACACCCAAGAGGGCCACAACACCCACCGCCACCACCCCAGGACCCCAACCCACACCCGGAATACCCCCCCCACGGACCACCACAGATGCAGCGCAGACAAAGACAGCGGACCCCCAGGAAGCTTACCAGCCTCACAGACCCAACATCTGACAATGTCACCATCCACTACAGGCTGAAAGTGACAAACATCCTACGCATCCTGACCATCATTGCCTTACAGGCCTACGGTACCAACACAGCGGACAACCAACATCCCACCCCACACAAAGCTGCTGGCTTGGCTGCACCTGTTGGCCCCTGGTACCCCCCAACCAACACCCACCAGAGTCGGAGGAGTCTCACAGCCAGCCACATCCAAGTCCCCCACACCTGTCCTGGACATCACCATCACCCTGGCACCCCAGTCCCCATACGTACAACACAATGCGCAGGATCCGCTGGAGACCAAGCAAGGACCATACGCCCAAGCAGGATGCACGCACGTGTTGGGGGCAATACACAGCACACATGTACTACCTGTGCCCCTGGTGACACAGCACACAATCACCGCAACAGGAAGCACACGTCTCACATCAATGTGCAGGCAATAACAGAACACCGTGGCACCCCCAACAATGTCGCCTTCAAATACACAGCCAGTGTGCATGATACCTTCATCCTCCGACAGTCCATCATCAACCAGTGTTCCCAGGATGGCAACAAGGGAAATGCACAGCCCCTTGGCAATATCCAAATGAACACCCCACACACCTCAACTCCACAACCATGCAACTCACAACTCTGGCAATGCACACGTCACAAAATCATATACAACAGGCACAACATGCCCACCCACCAAACACGACAGAACAACTTACAATGTTCACATGGGCAAGCCCTGAACATGAGCCAGCAACGGCATGGCACCACAGCCACATAATAGCCGAATGTATGGAGAGGTGGCAACCAGGCATATGTGAAGGATGCAGTAGAACCATGATTGGGAAAGTACACAATGCCATGGGTGGCGGAGATGTGCTGGACACACCGCAGTATGCAGAACACACCCCTATCCATGGCGACATACACCGCTGGTGTATGGAGTGTAGTGGACAGTGGACGCCACCACGTCACCCCAGCCAGTGGGGGACCTTGCAGAAATGTTGCCTGTTACGCCCCCCCTAAGCATCACCAGAGTGGGATGGCCCGGCGTATGCCACGCCAGCGTAGGGGTGTGAATAAAAAGCACGTAGGCCTGGGCGTGGTCCTCTTCCGGAAAGACCCATGTCTCTGCCAGGGCGGCACCTCCCCCCCCGCCACGAGGCCGATGCCGTCCTCGTGAGCGGAGTTGCCAGCGATGCTGTGCGCCTGCTGGACCCCGGCACGCTGGACCACGAACCCGTCAGGCCCGCCCCTGCGCAGCCAGGCCACACTGATCACCTGCCGACACCGGCGTGTGTCAAGGAGGGCCCACCATGTGCCGGCGCAAGCTCCAAGCCCGAGTCCCGCGACCTTGGCAGCCACCTCAGACCATCACGGCCTCCACGACACAGGCCCGCTTTATTCCTTTCTCGTTGACGTACTCCACTGCCGCCTTAGGCCTACTCTTCGGACCAGTAGGTCCCATATGTGAAACTGTGTCCTGAGTCATGAATGGCAGAGACCCCAAATCCGGGCCAGCGGCCACAGCACCAGACCCCCCACCAGACCCCCCCGATCAGTGAGGCATAGTTCCATATGGGCATCTTGCGACACGTGTTGCCACTAACCCTGTTCAACGCCAGCCGGCTACACGTGGTGCCACTAACCCTGTTCAACGCCAGCCGGCTACACGTGGTGCCACTAACCCTGTTCAATGCCAGCCGGCTACACGTGGTGCCACTAACCCTGTTCAACGCCAGCCGGCTACACGTGGTGCCACTGAACCTGAACTACGCAGGCTGGTGGGGCCATCCAACCTATGCCGGCGACACTCAGTGAATGGGCCTGCTGACCGCTGCCTCAGGCCTACACCACGGTCAGGTAGGTCACACATTTGGAACTGAGTCTTGATTACACCATGGCAGTGAACATTATTGAAGGCAGAGAACAATTCACTATACACCCTTCGATGTGGTGGCAACAAGTCTGTGCATGGCATCACAACCACACGTGTCTGTGGGCCTACGTGGACTACTGCCCTCGGCCTACGCTGCGCACGAGTGGGATCACAGATTTGGAACTGAACATCGGTAATTCAAAAGGCAGAATACATTTCATTGCACGCACGGAGAGGCGTAAGAGGATGACGCGTTGCAGTCCGGAGGGAACAGGATCATCGTTACGGAGGTGATTGAACACTACCGACAACTGCCACTGTGTCACTAACTCTGTGCCTCGCGAGCCAATGACATGTGGCTGTGGGCCACTGCTGACCGCTGCCTCCGGCCTACACTGCGGTCCAGTATGTCCCATGTGTGAAACTGTGTCCTGAGTCATGAATGGCAGTGACCAGATGTCTACTGCAGGGGTGATATCACTAAACTCCCTGCTATCAGTGAAGCAAACAAATGCATCACAGGCACACGACACATGTCTGTGGGCCCATGCTGACCGCTGCCTCTGGCCTACACTGCGGTCCAGTAGGTCACAGAGTCTTGATTTGGCAATGTTGGAGTTCACATCTGTGTACCAGCATCATCGCAGACTGCATCTCCTCTCAGCACCTGTGCCACTAAGTGTGTTCCCCGACATTCATGGACACTCACTGGTCGCACATTGGTGGCGTTTGAGTCTATGGACTAGGGGCTAGTTTTCATCCTCATGTAGCTGATACCGAATTGTTGGTGAAAACGAGGGTTGCGCTTTCCACTCCTCCATTTGCTGCTTCCAGATAACATCAGACCTTCCGCATCATGCCCTGGAGGACACCTTCCACTGTCCCCCGAAACCCTCCGCAACATACACCTCAGACATTGATGGGGACCCGCTCAGGTCGCATGGCCCATCTGACTGCACCGCAAGTCACCGTCCCGTGGCTGGGTGCCTGTGCCGGCTGCAGTGCATCCGGGGCCACTAATTCTGTGCTGCTCAGGCCTGGGACCCCTTCTTCTGAGACATTGAATGGCCTCTGTAGCGATGGTCTTGGGGTTATCAACGCCATGTGTCTGTGGCCCTGCGCTGTCCACATCCTCCGGCCTCAACTGCGGGCCACCAGGGCCCACACAAAGCATCGAGTCTTGACCGGCCCGGACGTCGCATCACCGCAGGAGGCACACGCCACCACCGCAAGGACCACCTCCAACCGCCATCTGCCAGAGTCGAAACGGTGGTCCTGACAGACCTACGGAGTTGCTCAGACCTGTTGTGGATGCCATCATCGGCCTGATACCCTGCTCAGCACTCCAGGTGCCAGTGACTCAGTGCACTGCAAGCCATTGTCCGTTACTGATTGAGTTTTGTGCTGTTGTGAGGTTGCGCAGCAATGTCACCTCATGCAGTGGGGAAGACCTGGGACCATGATGAGGAGGATGTGTCAAGTGTGCGGACGGGAGAAGGCACAGACAATGGGAGGGCAGGAGGCAACAGCCCCAAGGCAGGAATGCAGACTGGTGGTGGTAGTCAAGCTGCACACCCGGATCTAATACTGGGTATTGCGCTGTGGACTGCGGATGCAACTGTCACCTCAGGCAGTGTGGGAGACCTGGGACGTTGATGAGGAAGTTGATGCAGGTGTAACACACCCCACTGCATCTGCATCAGGACTAACCCAAAGGGACACAATCCTAGCAATTTCTTCACATGAGCGCGCTCTTCTCTAGTGCCCCTACCTCAGTGCACTGCAACTCACGGAACCTCCTGACTGAATATTGGGTGACCTCTGTCCTTACTCCGGATCCCTCCATGTTGCTCTGCAGTTGACTCTGTTATGCTGGTGTTTTCTGTTTCTATTACACTGGTGTCCACTGTTCAGGTTGTTGGCAGCACCAAGCACTCCGTGCGGGCTGGCTTATACTCACCCCACACACATCCAGCACAGGCGTCACTGTACATGTGGCCCTGCCAATAAAGGGGCCGGGCGCACGTGCCCGTAGCCAGTTCAACATTATATGTGCATGTGTCCCTGTGGTCTTGTTGTATGCATGGGGGCCCTGGGCCCTACCACATTACATTGTGCTGTGTACAGCGGATGCAGACATGTCACCGCAGGCAGCGGGCTAGAACCTGGACATGTAGCTTTGTCGTCACCCACTCAATTCGTAAGGGGAGTGGACTGTGCCGTCATATGCAGAGCCAATGTGGGTGTGTGACTGATATGTGCGTGCCCCTGGGCGTGGTTCTGTACTGGGTATGTGCATCTGCATGTGTCTCTATGGAAGTGTGGGTCTCCTTTGTGGGGTGTAGGTGGTCCCTGAAGGGTATTGGACACCCACGTATGTGTTCTAGTTCGCATTCCATGGGTTCGGCAACACCCGCACCTGTTGGGCCACCTCCTTTTGGCGTACTGCCACCTGGCATTGGGGTGCCATGTGTGGGTCGGTGAAGTGTTGTGAGTCAGCCGTGATTGCGGGTGCTTCATGCTGTGTGGTCTGTTGCAGGGGCTGGGTTCTCCTCTGAGTAGCTTGTCTGCCCTGGTCCTGGTGGTGGGTTGTGTGGGATGTCCATGGGCTGTTGTAGGGCATCGGTGTCGGGGGTGTGGTGTTCGTCTCGGGCATCACTGATGGGTTGTCTGTTCTGACCTGCTGGAGGTGTTGTTTGTCCCTCTGCATTGTGAAGGGGAGGTGCATGTTGGCATTGTGTTGGCATTCTTGTCGACATGGAGACTGTGTGACAATGTACATTGTGACTGTTAGACCTGGCATCCTTGGCGTGGGTCTCCCTTCCATTTTTTCGTAATGCCTCCACGGTTGCCGATATGTTTTTGCTGGACTAGATGCTCATGGGCACTTTGCCGCTGCTAATCAGTGCCAAAGTGCAAGTGCTCCCTATCGTTAATTGATACATGTATTAGTGACTCCATGATTGGATGATTGGTTTACTTGTCAGTCCCTAGTACAGCGCACTCAGTGTGCCCAGGGCTTGTAAATCCAATGCCGCTGGTGGGCTTGCAGCACTGGTTGTGCCACCCACAGAAGCGGCTTGTAAAATGTGTCTCAGGCCTGCCATCGCAGAGCCTGTGTGCAGCCTCGGGCTGCCATGTCGACTTGGTGAGTACACCCACTTACCAGTCCCTAAACCTTCCCTTTACTGCATGTTGGTCACCCCTAAAGTAGGCCCTAGGGCAGGGTGCATTGTAAGTATAAGGTAGGACATGCCCTGGTGTGTGTGGCATGTCCTAATAGTGAATTACAGCCATTTTCGTTCTTCACTATTGCAAGGCTACCTGCTCCCCATAGGCCAGAATGGGCAGACTGACTATTACACCTTATAGTCAGAACTGACCCAGGGAACATGGTAGAAAAACGAATTTAGTATGCCTGAACTCAGGATGATAAAATACATCTTTTAGTGAAGTTGGTTTTAACATTCTGTGTTCGAAAATACCACTTTTAGAAAGTGGGTATTTTCTTGCCTAACTATCCAAGCCTGCCTCTGCTAGGTTGTGTATTCCTTGTCTGGAGATTGAGTGACAGGGGCTGGGGGTGGCTACAGGAGACAGGGTGAGTCAGCGCAGGGCTGAATAGAAAGATCTGCATCCAGAGTGGAGGGAGGAGCTGCACCTGGGTCTGAATAGGGCTGTGCCTGCCTTCCACAATGCTGGCTCCACCTCCTGCCGGGCGGCTGAGCACTCTGCCCCACATTCTGAAAGGAAAGAAGGAGTCAGAAAAACAAAGTACTCCAGAACTGACCAGAACTGGTTTTGGACTAGGCAGAGGCCTCTCTGCCTCCAGAGAACAAAGAGAATCAGGGTATAAGAGGGGCACCCAGACCCCAGGAAAATCAGATCACTTTTGGGAACAAGAAGAAACCTTTGCTGAGGAGCGGAACCAAGAAGAAACTGAGGAGAGACTATCCCTAAGCCTGAAGTGCTGCTTGGGGGATTGGCCTGCAGTGGTTTGCCTGACTGCCAAAGAGAGGAGAAAGGAACTTTTGCTTTGCTGTGACTTTCATCAACTTGTGAAGGATCTCCAAGGGCTTGGAAGAGAGCTTGCCCCCTGACCGAAGTCCCAGGACCATTGGACTTCACCCCCTTTGTGAATTGCTGCTGGAAACTCTGTTTCAGTGGCTACAGAGGTAGGGAGCTGTGACCGACTCCCACGACCGACTCGGTGTCCTGTAAGCACCGCATCGAAGCACCGTCTCGCCCTGCAACGCACGGCCCTGGTCTCACCGACTCCGTCAACGAGCCGCTGCCTGCACCGCATCGAGGGACAACGCGTCCTGCAACGCTTCGCTACGCCGAATCGAACTGGTCCGACCGACACGGTCACTGCTGCTGAGTTCGAGTCCTGTGACCGCACCGGAGTTGGGCACCGCTCGCACGCTTTGCGACGCACCGCCCGACTCGCACCGCTGTCCGGACTGATCGACGCCAGCTCCTGAATCCGGCTCCGTCGCCGCACCGCAACCTGCCAGCACCGCATCGAAGCACCGTCTCGCCCTGCAACGCACGGCCCTGGTCTCACCGACTCCGTCTCGACGACGTCAACGAGCCGCTGCCTGCACCGCATCGAGGGACAACGCGTCCTGCAACGCTTCCATTTTTGCATCGCGACCGCGACGAACAGCCATCCGGCTCGCACGCCCGTGCCTGCCGCTTCAAGTAAAAGGTACTGTGACCGAGTCTGTCTATGCTGTGTTGGCCCGTCTCGACGCGGTCAGCTGGATTTGTTAGACTCTGTTTGTTCTCGACATCGCCGTAGCCGGAGGAGGCTACCGACTCGCACAGAACCTTGAATGAAGCCTTTTTGATCAGAACTAAGTATTCTTAACAGTATTGTGGATTATTTTTGTCGTTTATGGTCTTGTGATAAATCTATATAAAGTATACCTATTTTTATAAATATATAACCTGTGTGGTGTCCATTTGTAGTGTTGTCACTTGATTACTGTATGTGTTCACAAATGCTTTACACACTGCCTCTGAACTAAGCCTGTCTGCTCGTGCCAAGCTACCAAGAGGGTGAGCAGGGGTTATTTCGGGAGTGTACCTACTTTCCCTGACTAGACTCAAGGGTCCCTATTTGGACAAAGGTACCTACCTCTGCCAACTAGAGACCCCCAAATCTAACATTGGTGGTCAGCGGTGAGGATTCTGGACTTGCATTTGTGACTCATGTACAGTGATTGGTAAACACTACTTAGTGAGTGCAGACCAAAACGCAACCACATACTTTAATAGCATTTTTTCTGGGATTTCCTATTTTTGCAAATGCCAAGTTCAGTCACTATGGAGAAACCAGCATCAGTAGCCTCTGTTGAATGTGATTGGGAAGAAGAGAGGCTAGAATGCTACACCCTTAAGCAGCTCAAGCAATTCTGCAAAAAGTTTAAAGTGTCCATGACCGGGATCTCCAGGAAGGAGGACCTCCAAAAGGCGCTGAGGGCCTGGGTCGAATCAAGGAGTGCCCCTGTGGAGGGGGCTGAGAATGCAGAAGGGCAGCTGGAGGGGCTATTGGGTCTAGGGGCTAGAAGACCACCTTCCCCAGTAGGTAGCAGTGTTTCTGCCCGAGGACTGTCTCCAGAGGAGTTGGAGGACAGGAAAGAGAGTAGGATGCACGAAATGGAGCTGACCAAACTCAAGCTGAATAAGCAGTTAGAATTCGAAATGCAAACAAGGAAATTAGCCCTAGAGGAAAAGAAAATGCAGTTTGAACATGAGAAAGTTTTGAGGGAGTTGGAATTGAAGGCCAAGAGCTTAGAGATTACTCCCTCTGGTGGCAGTGTACCGCCTGTGCCTGTTGAAGCTAGGGTGTATATTCCCAAAGATGTGGTGAAGGAGTTTTTTAAAAATGACGACATAGGGCAGTGGTTCAAAGCCTATGAGGTAGCCATGTCTTCCCACCGGGTCCCTGAGAAGGATTGGGGAGCGGGGTTGTGGGGACGGTTCCTTAGTGAAGGGCGGGATACCTTGTTGGATTTGCCCTCTGAAGTCTATAATTCGTACAGCCACATGAAGGATGCCTTAATGACTAGGTATGGTTTGACCCCTGAGCTTTATAGGCAAAGGTTCAGGAACTGTAGTAAGATTGAAAGCAGTACCTGGGTTGAATATGTGACCTTCTTTTGCAGAGCCTTGGATGGTTGGGTAAAGGGTAGCAAAGCGACTGATTTTCAGGCGCTCTTTGATTTAATTGCCTGGGAGCACTTGTCCGGTAATTGTTTTCCTGAGCTACGCCAGCACCTGATTGATAGTAAGCTGACTAACCCTAGGCAGCTTGCTGAGGAGGCGGACCGCTGGGTGAGTACCCGGGTCCACAAGGGTCACGTGGGAGACTCCGCCAAGGGTGGGCAGGGTCCCCAGCAGAAGAGTGGGGGGACAAGGGTAAACAGAAGGAGTTCCATAAAGGGCCCCAAAGTAGACCCCAAGGGAACCAAGGGAAAGGTTCCCAGCCTCCCCTGAGAAGAAGCCAGTGGCCCTGACAGGCCCCCTGTTCACCAGGGACCACTGGTATGTTACAAGTGTGGCGCCCCTGGCCACAAGGCAAACGATCCTCGTTGCCCTTTGCATGGAAAACCAGCACCCACCAGTGCAGTCCCCCGGCAGTTGGCTAGTGTAGCCCTGGGGGAGGAGTTGGGTGCCCAAGGTGGGGGGATCCCACAGTGTTTTCCCTTGTCTCATTAGGAGACTCTGAGATGGTCCCTAGGACCCCGCTGCCTGAGAACACTAAGAAATACAGGCAGTGGGTGACCATCAATGGCCATAGGGTGGAGGCTCTGAGAGACACAGGAGCCAGTGTGACAGCTGTCAAGTGTCACCTGGTGTCTAAAGAGCAGGTTATCCCTGATGCATTCTATCCGGTTGTTGCCGCTGACAACACAGAGAGTCACTGCAAGGTGGCTCAGGTTCCCTTTGAGTGGGGGGGTCTCGGGTACTCTTCAAGTAGCTGTGAGGCCAGCCATGCCTGTTGACTGTTTGTTAGGGAACGATTTGGAGAGCTCACCTTGGGCTAAGGTGGAGCGGAGTGCGCATTTAGAAATGTTGGGCTTGCCTGATTGGGCATGTGTGACCACCCGGTCAATGGCAGCTAAAGGTGTTCAAGAGGACCTGGAGCCTGAGAGGGAGGCCCAGGTGCCTGCCGGAGAGAGAGGAGGCAGGGGGCGCGGGAAACCGGCCCCCGAGGTTCCCACGGTCCAGGAGGAGGCAGACCCTGAGGGGGATGCCCTGGAGCCTACAGGGGAACAGGTAGCTGAACTGGGGGACCTACCTGAGCTGACCCATTGGCAGCAAGAAGGAGGACCCTCCAGGGAAGAGTTCTGCAAGGAGCAGAACAGATGCCCTTCTCTCGTGGGTCTGAGGCAACAGGCCACAGACCAGGCAGCAGGTGATCAGTCTGGATCACATTGGGTTTACTGGGAGAATGGTCTCCTGTATTCAGAGCCTAAGGTTGCTGAGCCTGGGTCAGCCCGTGTGCTGGTGGTACCCCAGCGCTTCAGAGCCTTCCTACTGGGGTTGGCTCATGATGTACCGTTAGCGGGACATCTGGGGCAGGACAAGACCTTTGACAGGCTTGTTACCCATTTCTATTGGCCCCAGATGCGCAGGAGTGCCGCCACTCACTGCAGAACATGCCAGACTTGCCAGGCAAGTGGAAAGAGTGGGAGGAAGCACAAGGCTCCTCTCCAGCCATTCCCTGTGGTCAGCACCCCCTTTGAACGGGTGGGTATTGACATTGTGGGGCCACTGGACCCCAAGACAGCCATGGGCAACAGGTTTATCCTGGTCTTGGTGGACCATGCCACCCGGTACCCTGAAGCCATCCCTCTGAGGACAGTGACGGCCCCCGTGGTGGGACGGGCACTGATGGGAATTTTCTCACGTGTGGGATTCCCTCAAGAGGTGGTGTCTGACAGAGGTACCAACTTCGTGTCCAAGTACATGAAGTCCCTGTGGCAGGAGTGCGGTGTAACTTACAAGTTCACCACTCCTTACCACCCTCAAGGAAATGGGCTGGTTGAGAGATTCAACCGGACCCTCAAGGGCATGATTATGGGTCTGGAAGAACCCATGAGGCGTAAATGGGACGTCCTCTTACCATGCCTGTTGTTTGCATACCGGGAGGTGCCACAGAAGTCTCTAGGGTTCAGTCCCTTTGAGCTCCTCTATGGACACCCGGTGCGAGGACCTCTGAGTTTGGTCAAGGAAGGCTGGGAGCAATCTCCCAGGAAACCTCCCCAGGATGTATACAGTTACATGCTGGCCTTCAGGAACCAGACTAGGCGTTTCAGAGAACTTGCTGAGGCAAATCTGGAAGCCAGCCAGGAGGAGATGAAGCGGTGGTACGACCAGAATGCCACTCTGGTAGAGCTTCAGCCTGGTCAGAAAGTGTGGGTCATGGCCCCTGTGGAGCCCTGTGCGCTCCAGGACAGGTGGACCGGCCCTTTTACGGTGGTGGAGCGCAAGAGTCCAGTTACCTATCTGGTGGACTTGCAGTCTCCCAGGAACCCCTTGCGGGTCCTGCATGTGAACCGCCTGAAGCCCCACTTGGAGAGGTCCCAAGTGGGCATGCTCTTAGCGACAGATGATGGAATGGAGGAGGAGACCGAGCCTCTTCCTGACCTCCTGTCAGCCCGAGAGCAAGATGGATCAGTGGAGGGAGTAAACCTCTCTACCTCCCTGACACCTGAGCAGCAGGGTGACTGTCGCCACTTGTTGGGACAGTTCCCTGACCTGTTCTCCCTGGTTCCCAGTGTCACTCATTGGTGCGTCCATGATGTGGACACTGGGGACAGTCTTCCTGTGAAGCACAAGGCTTACAGGGTGACTGACAGGGTCAGAGCCTGCATCAAGGAGGAGGTCTCCAAGATGTTTGCGCTAGGGGTGATTGAGTCCTCTAACAGCCCTTGGGCCAGCCCCGTGGTCTTGGTTCCAAAAGCTGCCGCGCCTGGTGCCACACCAGAACTCCGGTTCTGTGTGGACTACAGGGGACTCAATTCCGTCACCAGGACTGACGCCCACCCCATCCCCAGAGCTGATGAGCTCATAGATCGGTTAGGGGCTGCGCGGTACCTCAGCACGTTTGACTTAACGTCTGGATACTGGCAGATCGCCTTGACTGATGGGGCAAAGAGAGGTCAGCATTCTCCACACCAGATGGGCACTACCAGTTCCGGGTGATGCCCTTTGGGATGAAGAATGCCCCTGCCACCTTTCAGAGGTTGGTCAACCAGGTGTTGGTTGGACTGGAGGATTTCAGTGCCGCCTACCTGGATGACATCGCAGTGTTCAGTGCCCGTTGGGAAGAGCATCTGCGCCACCTCTGGGAAGTGTTGATGGCGCTGCGGAGGGCAGGCCTCACAATCAAGGCGAGTAAGTGCCAGATTGGGCAGGGTTCTGTGGTGTACTTGGGACACCAGGTTGGGAGCGGCCAGGTGGCGCCCCTCCAACCGAAAATTGATACCATTCTGGCTTGGGAGCCCCCCAAGACCCAGACAGAGGTGAGAGCCTTCCTAGGACTCACCGGGTATTACCGGAGATTCGTCAAGGGGTATGGCAGCATTGTTGCCCCCTTGACCGAGCTGACTTCCAAGAAGCAGCCCAGGAAAGTGATTTGGACTGACGCCTGTCAAAAAGCTTTTGACACCTTGAAGACTGCCATGTGCACGGCACCTGTGCTCCAGGCACCCAACTTCTCCAATGAGTTCATTGTTCAAACCGACGCTTCAGAGCATGGTGTAGGGGCTGTTCTATCACAGATCAATGAGGAGGGCCTAGACCAACCTGTAGCCTTCATCAGTAGGAGGTTACTTCCCCGGGAACAGAGATGGAGTGCTATCGAGCGTGAGGCATTTGCTGTGGTCTGGGCACTGAAGAAGCTGAGACCATACCTGTTTGGGACTCACTTCCGGGTTCAGACAGACCACAGGCCCCTCAGATGGTTGATGCAGATGAGGGGTGAGAATCCAAAGCTGTTGAGGTGGTCCATTTCCCTACAGGGGATGGACTTTACGGTGGAACACCGCCCTGGTACAGAACACGCCAATGCTGATGGACTGTCCAGATTTTTCCGCCTTAGCGATGAGAACTCCCTAGGGGTAGGATAGTTCTCCCCACATTTCAGCTGGAGGGGACACGTGTTAGACCTGGCATCCTTGGCGTGGGTCTCCCTTCCATTTTTTCGTAATGCCTCCACGGTTGCCGATATGTTTTTGCTGGACTAGATGCTCATGGGCACTTTGCCGCTGCTAATCAGTGCCAAAGTGCAAGTGCTCCCTATCGTTAATTGATACATGTATTAGTGACTCCATGATTGGATGATTGGTTTACTTGTCAGTCCCTAGTACAGCGCACTCAGTGTGCCCAGGGCTTGTAAATCCAATGCCGCTGGTGGGCTTGCAGCACTGGTTGTGCCACCCACAGAAGCGGCTTGTAAAATGTGTCTCAGGCCTGCCATCGCAGAGCCTGTGTGCAGCCTCGGGCTGCCATGTCGACTTGGTGAGTACACCCACTTACCAGTCCCTAAACCTTCCCTTTACTGCATGTTGGTCACCCCTAAAGTAGGCCCTAGGGCAGGGTGCATTGTAAGTATAAGGTAGGACATGCCCTGGTGTGTGTGGCATGTCCTAATAGTGAATTACAGCCATTTTCGTTCTTCACTATTGCAAGGCTACCTGCTCCCCATAGGCCAGAATGGGCAGACTGACTATTACACCTTATAGTCAGAACTGACCCAGGGAACATGGTAGAAAAACGAATTTAGTATGCCTGAACTCAGGATGATAAAATACATCTTTTAGTGAAGTTGGTTTTAACATTCTGTGTTCGAAAATACCACTTTTAGAAAGTGGGTATTTTCTTGCCTAACTATCCAAGCCTGCCTCTGCTAGGTTGTGTATTCCTTGTCTGGAGATTGAGTGACAGGGGCTGGGGGTGGCTACAGGAGACAGGGTGAGTCAGCGCAGGGCTGAATAGAAAGATCTGCATCCAGAGTGGAGGGAGGAGCTGCACCTGGGTCTGAATAGGGCTGTGCCTGCCTTCCACAATGCTGGCTCCACCTCCTGCCGGGCGGCTGAGCACTCTGCCCCACATTCTGAAAGGAAAGAAGGAGTCAGAAAAACAAAGTACTCCAGAACTGACCAGAACTGGTTTTGGACTAGGCAGAGGCCTCTCTGCCTCCAGAGAACAAAGAGAATCAGGGTATAAGAGGGGCACCCAGACCCCAGGAAAATCAGATCACTTTTGGGAACAAGAAGAAACCTTTGCTGAGGAGCGGAACCAAGAAGAAACTGAGGAGAGACTATCCCTAAGCCTGAAGTGCTGCTTGGGGGATTGGCCTGCAGTGGTTTGCCTGACTGCCAAAGAGAGGAGAAAGGAACTTTTGCTTTGCTGTGACTTTCATCAACTTGTGAAGGATCTCCAAGGGCTTGGAAGAGAGCTTGCCCCCTGACCGAAGTCCCAGGACCATTGGACTTCACCCCTTTGTGAATTGCTGCTGGAAACTCTGTTTCAGTGGCTACAGAGGTAGGGAGCTGTGACCGACTCCCACGACCGACTCGGTGTCCTGTAAGCACCGCATCGAAGCACCGTCTCGCCCTGCAACGCACGGCCCTGGTCTCACCGACTCCGTCAACGAGCCGCTGCCTGCACCGCATCGAGGGACAACGCGTCCTGCAACGCTTCGCTACGCCGAATCGAACTGGTCCGACCGACACGGTCACTGCTGCTGAGTTCGAGTCCTGTGACCGCACCGGAGTTGGGCACCGCTCGCACGCTTTGCGACGCACCGCCCGACTCGCACCGCTGTCCGGACTGATCGACGCCAGCTCCTGAATCCGGCTCCGTCGCCGCACCGCAACCTGCCAGCACCGCATCGAAGCACCGTCTCGCCCTGCAACGCACGGCCCTGGTCTCACCGACTCCGTCTCGACGACGTCAACGAGCCGCTGCCTGCACCGCATCGAGGGACAACGCGTCCTGCAACGCTTCCATTTTTGCATCGCGACCGCGACGAACAGCCATCCGGCTCGCACGCCCGTGCCTGCCGCTTCAAGTAAAAGGTACTGTGACCGAGTCTGTCTATGCTGTGTTGGCCCGTCTCGACGCGGTCAGCTGGATTTGTTAGACTCTGTTTGTTCTCGACATCGCCGTAGCCGGAGGAGGCTACCGACTCGCACAGAACCTTGAATGAAGCCTTTTTGATCAGAACTAAGTATTCTTAACAGTATTGTGGATTATTTTTGTCGTTTATGGTCTTGTGATAAATCTATATAAAGTATACCTATTTTTATAAATATATAACCTGTGTGGTGTCCATTTGTAGTGTTGTCACTTGATTACTGTATGTGTTCACAAATGCTTTACACACTGCCTCTGAACTAAGCCTGTCTGCTCGTGCCAAGCTACCAAGAGGGTGAGCAGGGGTTATTTCGGGAGTGTACCTACTTTCCCTGACTAGACTCAAGGGTCCCTATTTGGACAAAGGTACCTACCTCTGCCAACTAGAGACCCCCAAATCTAACAGTGACTGTTTGGGCGGTGGTGGCTATTTGGTTTGGGACAGTGTACATTTGGCCTACATGGCTGATGTGGGGTTGTAGGGGTAGATATGCATCTCACAGATCCCTGCTCTGTCCAATGCGATTGTTCTGTTTCTGTGCCTGGGCGGACCCAGTTGTGTCCCCTGTCCTGCAGTGTGGGTGTTGCACTTTGTGCCACATTGTCATGGTATGTGCTGTGATTGCTATGTGTGTGTGCTGCAGTGTGCCACGGGGATGGGGGACATGTCCCTGGGTAATTGTGGGTGTGCAGTGTGCTACACCTCATTGTGCATGTGTGCCATTGTGCCCATCACCCCCCCGTCCCCCCAGTCCCTGTTGGATCCTCACCCTGTTGTTGTTGTGTCAGGTCCTCTCGAGCTGTGTCCGTACTCTCTACTCCTTGCACCGTCTCCACACTCATGACTGTGGCCTGGGTTTCCTCCAGCTCCTCCTGTGGCACTGGACTGCTACCTCCTGTCGCCGTTGCTACCTTCCTGTTGGCAGCGGGTTTGTACCTGGTTTAGGTTGTCACGTCCTGCCGGCGCCTCTTGGCCTCCTGGATTGGCCTCCTGGGCACTCCGACTGCATTCGAGGTGGTCTACTTGTGGGTCAGTTGCTGGTAGTGTTCTGTCACCTCCGTGGCGCTGGTCTTGTTTTCCTGCGGTCTGCACCCGGTCTTCCTCTCCCTTTTCTCCTTGGCCTTCCCCGACCCAGTTGTTCCTTGCTGGTGGTCTGTGGGGGTTGTGGGGTTCGCGTTGAGCTCTGCACTGGGTCAGGGTGCATCCATGTTGCTACGTGCTTTGGCTTGTTTCTGGTGTGTTGTTTCCGTGGTTTTTATAGTGCAATTTCCCGCCAGACGCGTGGGATTTGCAGGCCTGAGGCTGCTTTTCCCTACTTTTTGTACCTTGATTAACCTCATCGCATGATTTCTCGCGTTCGAGTTTCGCATTTTTTCGGCGTGGCGTTGATTTTCACGCTGACATTTGACGCGTTATCTGCTGACTATCGCATGCTACCACCTTGTTGTGAATTCCACGTTGACACGGGGTTATTTTCCCGCGCAAGGCTGCGATATTGAAAGTTGCGTTACGCTACTCTTGCGGTAGTTATCACACGTTCTTGTGAATATACCCCTCAGTGTTTTAATTGGTGTTACTTCAGTGGGCTGACTGACCTATGGAAGGAAGGAAAGCTGAGTCTTCACCTTTACCGGGATTCGAGATCAAGACAGGTGTCGAATTGATTCTCCAAGTGGTGGGGGTTTAGCCCTCCTATCTATTCAGCTTGCTTATCAACTATTAGTAGGTTAACTAAAAATGCTGTTTTGGTTTCAAGTAGAGATGCTAGACTGAGAAGAGTGGTGCTGAGTTTCCAAGCCCCTCTCTCTTGCCTCCCACGAGTGCGGGTGCATGAAAGTAGTTGCCAGCCACAGACTCCTTTTCCGTTGGTTATACTAGGTGCACTTGGGCGGGGAAGCCAGGCATACTGCGTACACCTGCTCTGGACTTTTCACAGTGTTGCTGCACCATGTTTAACATAGTACTTTTGAGAAGCATTTGGACTTCTGAAAGGTCAGGGAAAACTCTGCCGGCTTATAATATTTGATAGCAGTCAGGGACCATATCAGGGGTTTCATTTTCAGGCAATTCCTTCATGTTGTCCCATCGGATACTCTTTTAGTAAATACCCTCAATCTTGTTCCTCAATGTTTCTGCATGCATTTATTTACTGTTTCATCAATGAAACAGATTCTAAGCCCCTGCTGCCCTTCCGTTTTGTCTTCCTTCATTTTCTTTTTTGGGGGATTTCACCATTAGTGAAAATGTGTACATTAAATTAACATATGGCACTGGGCATTAGAGGGCGCTAAACAAGTTGGCCGCCTGAGATGTTAGCTCCTTTGGGCCAGCGACAACAATCAATGCATATCATCCCCAAAACAGTCCAGAGACTGAAACTGAGCATCTGCCTGCAGCACATATACACTCGCAACCAGACTGGGACGGTTGTTTGGCTGGGCACCCAAGGCGGCACCTGGTAGAGGACAGTGTCTGTGTTGTCACCGGATCGGAGGGTGGGCCTCCATGCTCCCTCCTCCTTTACTCCGGCTTCTCTACCAGCCAGGAAAGAAAAAGAGAGTGGTACCTACCGTTTGAATTGGCACTTTGTTCTCTGGCAAGTTGGAGAATTGTATCCCTGTCTATATAATTGAGCACTTTTGATAGGATTGGACATGGTAGGGCACCCAGGACAGGCTTGGGAGCTAGTGTTCTATGGGCTCATTCGATCACGAAGAGCGGGGTTAGAATGTACATGCCAAAGATGTTTATCTCTGCCTTGCAAGAGAACAAAGTGCCAATTTAACCTGAAGGTACCACTCTCTTTTTCTTCCCTGACTTCACCCAGGTGGTACAAGAGGCCAGGAAGAAATGCTTCCAACCCAAAACATTGTGAATGCCATGTCATTCCTAGACTCAGGATTGCCCACGCTGGCAAACCCCGAATCTTTAATACACCAGAGAATGCTATTGCCTATATAAAGAAATCAATCAAAGCACAAGCTATGAGCTCATTAAACCCAGCTATGTCCCCGAGATCTCCATCTGATGACCTGGAAAACCAGCTAATATAATATCAGAACAGGAGACCACGCCTTGGTGGTGCGGCGAAAAAGACACCATAATACTGCAGCTATGCCTATGGTGACATCATCAATGACTTGAATGCCCACCTACCATTTGGGTGAGATGAGGTTAAGGGCGCTCCGCATGAGAATAAAGTCATCTACCTGACGTTGCCACAGGCAAACAAACTTTTACCTCAACTTTCACTTCTAAGGTCTGTTATTACTAAGTATGCCACTCTGGCCCCACGACTGAGTGTCAACCAGAGGGGAATTGCTGGATAGATCATCCATACATGACTGTCCAGACTAGATTGTTGGAAGGGAATGTTCTTCAAGAAGTTGGGGGTCGATGTGGGAGGGGATGGGAGTAGGGAATGTTAAAGGGGTTGCAACAACTTGCTACTGCACGTTGACCACACCATGCAACATGAACAGGACTAGTCAGGATAGAAGGTGCGACCAATTCAGATCAAACTCACACACTTTCCATTTACAGAATGACGACCACAATTAAACTTCAGTTCCTCACTTGGAAGGTGCAGAGCAGTAATGACTGTTGTAAAACTTGACACATACTAGTCTACCTAAAATGACATGCCATAAGCATAACATTGATACAGGAGACCCATCTTGCTGCTTCTTATAGCAGCTCCTTTGCGAGACGGGCTCTTTACCGCTATTTCTCCTTGTCTTCTAGATACTCCAAGGGAGTGGCCATAATAATAAAAAGGGGAGTACCATTCAGACCGATGACCATGATCAGTGACACTTACGGACCATACCTGATACTTTAGGGACTTCTTGGAGCTGAATACATCACATTTGTGAATATATACAGCCCAACCATGATAGATTTGTTTCTTTATTGAACTCTCAGTGGCGCTGACCATGTCAAACCCGCACATAATACTTTGGGTGGGGGACTTTAACACCATAGTGCTCCCATCATTAGATTGCTTCACCGCTGGTGTGCACTGTAATTGGTAGATATTTTCAGAGAAACCCAAATCATGACCAGATATTATTCATACTACTCAGGGATGCACTCTATGTCCTCTCACTTGGACTTCTGGCTGGGGACACGGGACACAGTGAGATGGCTAGACCATGTTAATATGCCACACACATTATCTGTTACAGCAAACAAATGATGGACGGAATGCTGACAATGCAAACATTCTCCCCCAGTCAAAAGATCTGGGTTAAATCCATTGTTCTTTTGCCCACTACGCCACCCCAGTTTGGACCCAGCCATATGCAAATCAGTCTTGACCCTGTGCCTCATGGGAACAGTCCAGACCAAACTGCCTGGCCAGGTCCTCCCTGGACCTGAAACAAGCATCCTGGGACCGGTTTCAGGGTATGTCACCCTTCTTCAGCCAGGCTAACTTGAATCCAGTGGCACAGTGAGCAAGGGACCCACGTCTGGGCATACCCATCCCACTTAGGGCGAAAAGTGTTACAGCAAACAAATGATGGACGGAATGCTGACAATGCAAACATTCTCCCCCAGTCAAAAGATCTGGGATAAATCCATCGTTCTTTTGCCCACTACACCACCCCAGTTTGGACCCAGCCATATGCAAATCAGTCTTGACCCTGTGCCCCATGGGATCAGTCCAGACCGAACTGCCTGGCCAGGTCCTCCCTGGACCGGAAACAAGCATCCTGGGACCGGTTTCACAGTATGTCACCCTTCTTCAGCCAGGCTAGCTTGAATCCAGTGGCACAGTGAGCAAGGGACCCACGTCTGGGCATACCCATCCCACTTAGGGCGAAAAGTGTTACAGCAAACAAATGATGGACGGAATGCTGACAATGCAAACATTCTCCCCCAGTCAAAAGAGCTGGGTTAAATCCATTGTTCTTTTGCCCACTACGCCACCCCAGTTTGGACCCAGCCATATGCAAATCAGTCTTGACCCTGTGCCCCATGGGAACAGTCCAGACCGAACTGCCTGGCCAGGTCCTCCCTGGACCGGAAACACGCATCCTGGGACCGGTTTCAGGGTATGTCACCTTTCTTCAGCCAGGCTAGCTTGAATCCAGTGGCACAGTGAGCAAGGGACCCACTTCTGGGCATACCCATCCCACTTACGGCGAAAAGTGTTACAGCAAACAAATGATGGACGGAATGCTGACAATGCAAACATTCTCCCCCAGTCAAAAGATCTGGGTTAAATCCATCGTTCTTTTGCCCACTACGCCACCCCAGTTTGGACCCAGCCATATGCAAATCAGTCTTGACCCTGTGCCCCATGGGAACAGTCCAGACCGAACTGCCTGGTCAGGTCCTCCCTGGACCGGAAACAAGCATCCTGGGACTGGTTTCAGGGTATGTCACCCTTCTTCAGCCAGGCTAGCTTGAATCCAGTGGCGCAGTGAGCAAGGGACCGACGTCTGGGCATACCCATCCCACTTAGGGCGAAAAGTGTTACAGCAAACAAATGATGGACGGAATGCTGACAATGCAAACATTCTTCCCCAGTCAAAAGATCTGGGTTAAATCCATTGTTCTTTTGCCCACTACGCCACCCCAGTTTGGACCCAGCCATATGCAAATCAGTCTTGACCCTGTGCCCCATGGGAACAGTCCAGACCGAACTGCCTGGCCAGGTCCTCCCTGGACCGGAAACAAGCATCCTGGGACCGGTTTCAGGGTATGGCACCCTTCTTCAGCCAGGCTAGCTTGAATCCAGTGGCACAGTGAGCACACATTATCTGATCATTCTCCCATAGTACTTGTGCTGGACATACCGACCGAAACAGGCAAACAGAAACTATGGAGTTAAGCCCTGAAATGCTACTAAACCAAGCATTTCGAGAAGAAATCTGACAAGCGGTCAAGGCCTACTTTACAGAAAACGCAGGCTCTTTGACTACATTTGCCATACTCTGGGAAGCCTTTAAGGCCGAAATCCGAGGTGAATGTATCTCTACAAGCCTCTGGTCCTGAAAGCATTGTGCAGGGACTTGGAGGTTCTGGTGCATGAGATTAAAGGTTTAGAGCACTAAACTGAGATTTCACAAACC
Source organism: Calotriton arnoldi (assembly GCA_963921515.1). Classification (NCBI taxonomy): domain Eukaryota; kingdom Metazoa; phylum Chordata; class Amphibia; order Caudata; family Salamandridae; genus Calotriton; species Calotriton arnoldi. The sequence continues at coordinate 1,430,668 of CAWUFW010004193.1, forward strand.
CCACAGCTGTTGAATACACTAAATGCCAAAAGAATGGAATTTCGAGAGGCAGACGAAGTTTCTTAGCAAATATGCTACAGCTAGAAACTACAGAGAGGGAGCCCATTCACAAACAAGAGGACATCCTCACTGCCTTTGTGGAATACTAGATTGACCTTTATCAGACTAAAACACATGCAAATAATATAGAAAGAAATCACTACTTAAATAGAGCAACCCTCGCTTGGCTAGCGATGGCTCAATGTGAGCCCTTCTGTGACCTCATTACCGTACAAGAAATTAGGGGAGTGATCAAATCCTTAACAAATGCCTACGCCTCAGGGAGTGACGGATTCCCATTGAAGTTCTATAAATAGTACTCCTTGGAACTGGTCCCTATCCGTACAGAGGTGTATAATGAGGCATTCTAGACTGGCACTCTCCCCCATCAATGCCTAAAACGATAGTCATTACCTTACTTAAACCGGGCAAACCTGCCACATCCTGTGATTCCTAATACCCACTATCCCCTATAAATATGTATAATAAAATCCTGGCTAAAATCATTGCCAATAGGATCTTACCACTTCTCCCCCCCTTGGACCACCCAGATCAATCAGGATTCGTATCCATACAACCTGCACACACTTTGTACCCTCACAAATGAAATAGATCCCTCACTGAGGCCTATGCAGTCTTTTAAGATGCCACTAAGGCTTTCAATCGCATAGAATGGACGTACCTACTGGCTGTGCTAGAACGAATGGTCATGGGAAAAGGGCTACTGAAATAGGGGACACTCCTATATACATAGTCAACAGCTAGGATATGGGTCAACCATCTCTCACCTCCTGTGCCATTCCAGAGGGGGACGAAACAAGGATGCCCTCTGTCATCTATACTATTTGCCTTAGCAATTAAACCACTGACACACATCCTAAGAGTATACCAACACCACAGAGGGATACAATTTGGCACATGTCGCCTTATCCTCTCTATGTACGCAGACGATATCCTCCTGCTAGGTAGAAACTCATACCTAAATCTTGAGCCATTGATTAGAGAAATAATGGCATTTGAAGTATGGTTGAGACTCTCCATGAATTAGTCAAAATCTGTTATGGTTCCACTTACCACAAGCACCACAGCCTCCTCCACACAGCAATCATTAAAATGGCAGACAGACCCAGTACAATATTTAGGCATACAGTATCATTTTGACAAGACCACATGTATCACGAAAACCATGGGAAATATATGACGTTTTGTCCAAATCAGTGGAAAATTGAATTATACTTTCCCTGTCAGAAGCTGGACGGGCAGCAATAGTGAGATGGTTGTACCCTCCCCCCCCCCCCCCAAGCTTTTGTTCAGTTCTAGAATTTCCCCCTGGTACTTAACAAAAGCCTTCTTCAACCTACTGGGCGCATTGATAGTAAGACTAATCCGTGGCTGCAAACGACCTTGGATTGCCTGGCATAAGCTCCAGCTGGCATATAATAAGGGCTGCTTGGTGGTCCCAAACTTTGAATTTTATTATTTGACAGCCCAGGCCCACTTTGCGCATCACTGGTTCCATCCCACACATTTACCCCCTCACCAAAATCTCGAGGTGGGATTGATAGCCCCAAAGCCATTAAATACTACATTATTCAAACAGGCACGACATCGGAACAGAAAGATACATACGGTGGAGTCCACACGATGGGCATGGCACCGATTGACCACACTAACAGGCATCGTGACTCCCTATTCACCACATGCAGCTTCCAGCAACATCTGAATATGGGACATGAAAACAACTATTGGGCAGGAACATTAGATTAATGGGAGACTGATTTCCCTCGGGCCAATAAATGACTTATTCTGAGTTCCTTTGTGACAACCTCAACACATCTATGGCCCTATTGGTCTACTGCAGCCTGACAAGTTCAGTGAAATAACTGTTCCCCTCATTTCCCAAGGAACCGCCTGTTTGGCCATTCCTCACACTTATCAGCTCATGCCTAGACAAAGTGCAATTGATCTTCAAAAAAAGGGGCTTATTTACAAGCCCCTTGCGCCGCCGGTGTGTCACCTTTTGTGACGCACCAGTGGGGCATCTTGCTGCCCCATATTTACAAGGACATGTAAAGCCACCCTGCGTGGCTTTTCATGTCCTTGTAAATACGGTCCCTTTACACACAGCACTTTGCGTAAAAGGGGCGTGCCTTGGGTGTTGCTGTGGGTGTTCCCACGCAACACCCATACCTTCTGCCGCATTTCCAGATTTACGAGAACTGGTAAACCTGGAAATGCGTCAGAATGCTACGCCTCTCCAGGGGAGGCGTAGGGAGGTGTAACGAAGAAAGACGTTTTAATTTCTGCTCATATTTTCCTCTTATTATGCAAGCTGCATTCTGCAGCACGCATAGAAAAAGCAAATCACCTCTTGTGATTGTTTTTGTGCAGGAAGTTGCCCCTTCCTGCACAAAAAAAATCTCTCTTCAACGCAGGCACCCTTGCATCATGGTGCAAGTGTTCCTGCGTCGGTGCATGGCAGCCAATTGTGCGCCAACGCAGGGGGGAGCACAGGGATCCGTCATATCATTGTTAATATGACGAATCCCTGTGCTTTATAAGTGGCTCAGTGCGGCACAGCAAAATGTCTTGCGGCACCGTGCTGAGTCACTTTGTTGTAAATAAGGCCCATAAAATGTTGTCATAATATCCTGGGAACAGGGCAACCTCATCATGAAAACCAAATGGGAGCAAGATTTGGGACACATCATTCCTGATGCACAGTGGGATTACTGCAGTAGGCAGACAGTAGGCAGATTAAAGAAATCTCCCTGAATGGTAAATTCTGATAAATATAATTAAAAACTGTAGGCCTCATTTCCAAACTTTTGACGCACTGCAGCACAGCAGGCCTTCCTGCTGCACTGCCATGCGTCAAAATAAAAGGGCAGGAATGCGCCATATCTACAAGATATGGCGCATTCCTGTCCTTCTCCACTGAGCACAAACAGCAGCCGTGCGCCAATGCAGACACCCTTGAGCCATGTTGCAAGGGTGCCTGCACTGCGGGGATGACTGTTTTTGTGCAGAAAGGGACACCTTCCTGCACAAAAACAATCATTGATGGCATTTTCTTCTCAGCACGAATAGAAAGAGGAAAAAACAGGGCGAAATAAAACTATTTCTCCTTGTTGCGCCACTTTCTGACGCATTCCCAGGTTTACGATTCCTGGTAAATCTGGGATGCTTCAGATTCCATGGGTGTTGCATGGGAACACCCACAGCAACACCCATGGAACCCCCCCTTCCACGCAATGTTATGCATGAAAGAGGCACATATTTACAAGGCCATGGAAAGCCATGTAAAGTGTAAATATGCTGCGGCACATTGCGCCATCGGAGCCTCAAAAAAGTGGTGCTTCGGTGGTGCAAAATTGCCACTAGGGACTTGTAAATGAGGCCCTGTGTCCTCAGAGCATACTACACCCGAGTCGCTTACAACAATATAGACCCCTAGACAACTCAAACTGTTGGAGATGTATCCTACCGAAGGCAGACTTGTGTCACATACTATGGGACTGTCCCCCCATTTAAAACTTTCGGACACAAATGTGGGGTACAACTAATAAATGACAGACACTGACTTACAGCTCTGCTCCCTGAAGGCAATCCTGGGTTATGTTAAGGACATCCCAAAAACGAATCGCACATTGCTTGTTCTGGGTCTCCTCTTGAGCAAATCCCAGATCCTTATGGAATGGTGTACTATAGCCGCCCCCACGCAGTCACCTGGATGCAATACAAACTCTGATGCATATGGCGAACTACTTCCACGCACTGCATGGCCCAAAGACACCTGGGGCCCATTCCAAGCATGCCTAGCGTACGTCAACACTGAGCCTGATTGTAATTAAACAAATTGATAAAATATAGTGGTTTGCCTCCCCCAAGCTGTTAAAATGTGTAACTGATATGAGACGGGTGTACCTCCCCATATACGTTACCAGGTACACTGTAAACTGATGGAATTATGTAATATGTTTAAGTACTGTTGCAATGCAATTTTGACGTCACATTGTTAACGTTATGAAAATGAAAGTAAATAGATTAAAAAAAGAAACATATGGCACGTTATTCCTGGACACAAGTGATGTTCTGTTACAGTAGTCTGTCTCTCTCTCTGGGTTCTCATTGCCCTCAACTATTACCGCTGCAAAATTGCTAACTTGATAAATATCACAAGAAGTTAAGTGGTTCAGTACAAAACGAGTTTAGAAAATAAGAGGGTGAAGGCAAAAAAGTTTGGGGATGCAAAAGCTTGTTAGTTCGAGTGGATGGTATTGGACAGCGGTTCTTAACAAGTGGTCCAGGGAGCCGTGGCGGTCCGTTAAGCCTAATTGGGGGGTCTGTGACTGCTTAGAAAATTAAATCCATTAACAGATTATTAAAGTGCATGTAATATAAGTAGCAAAATTGAAAATGTAACATTTTAAAATGTTCTGAAAATGTGAAGAAATTTGAAACTGTAGGCAAAAAATCAAGATAGAATCCACAGATTGATTCATGGGAAGTGCAAGTGCTTCAAATAGAATGTAGTATGAACCATGGAATCCCTTAATTGAATTTAGAACACCCCAGCCTTCCCATTTAAATTGTGATTTCTTTTTATATTTGTTTGAGAATTAAATAAAATATTTCACAATGTTTGTATTGTTTTGTGGTTCAAATCATCGACTTTGCTTAAGCCTGGAACCACTGGTATAGGAAGTTCCGATAGAAGGCTAGACTTGTGGAGAGGTGTGGTACAGCGGCCAGGGCAGCTGACTTCGGAGCACAGGGTGCACGGTTCGATCCCCCGCTCTGGCGGCAGCTCAGCTCAGCACCATGTGACTCTGGGCAATAGCTCACTTCATTTCCACTATGGCCCCCAGCGCCTTGAGACCCGTAAGGGTGAGTAGCTGCGCTATATAAAAACGGACTTAATATAGTGGGCTGCCTACTTTCATCAATACTGTGAGGTGAAATTGAGTCAATACTACTTTTGCAGCACTCAGCATGCTGGATCATGTAGTTCCACACTTACACCAGATGAACTGAAACTACAATGTGGTAAGTGCACTTGGCCAAATAACAAGGACTGACTGAAAGTTATCTAAGTCCAGGCTATCCCTCCCTGAGCATTGATAATTTATCTAGGTCAGTTATACAGCTCTGGTACACTAAAGACACTTGAGGAAGTAGGCGAGACATATGGCCTATGTCCTGAATATGGCTATCAACATATCATGGGGAAATGCAGACACATAGGCAGACAGACATGATCCTGCAGATACTACTGACAAGGGGAAAACAACACTGAACTATCACTGCGTTATACAAATCCATTAGGGTAATATGAAACCTGGGTCCATGAAGGACATGTGGAAAAGTGACTTAGATGAGGAAATAACAGATTAAGAATAAAATGTAACTCTGCAGCACGTAGCCAATGTCACTAGAAGCAGTGGACTAAAGTTATTACAATTCACCTATTTTCACAACACCTATCCGAATCTGACCTGCATATATGGTATGTTCCCACACATACACACACACACCCTAGATAGGGAGCGCAGGAGGCTTCATTTTTATCATATAGTATGGTCATTTCAAACCATCCAAAACTTCTGAGGAGAGATCACTAGACAAATGACAAAGCTGATAGGTAATCAAACCTTCAGTAATGCCAAGGCATGCCTGCTGGGATAAATGCACAGGCCAAAAGCAGATAATTCCAATTGTAAATTCATGTGGCTTGAAACTAGCGGAAAAAAATATATATATGAACTTGAAATCACCACAAATGGAAGATGCCAGAAAGTAGAAGCTTGATTTACACAAAGTAGCAAAGGCAGAGGCAAATACAAGTAGATGTTGCAGTACAACAGCAGGTATAAAGGCCGTAACATTAGAGTGGGACACCTGATATTTGCTATTACTCCCAATTCAGACAGCAAACCACCATAACTGCAATAAAAGCAACAATAAACCAAATAATCATCAAATCATTTGTTTGCTATTTCCGAGTATTCTGCTGCTTTTTCATCTATGCCATAAGTAAGAATCACAGGAACTCAATCATTCTTGTAATATACTGCATGTTTCAGATATGAATTGCATGAATGTTACAGATTATGCTTGGTGGAAATGTTATAAATATAATAAAGACTATTTCGAAGAATATCACTTAGTGCTGATTGATAACAACATGCATGAATATTTTAGGACATTTTTGCATCTGACAACACTGCTTAATTTGAGCCGGTATTTGCCGGTGCTCAACACCAGTACTTAATACTCAACACCGGCACTTAGGAAAGCCCACCACATGGTGGCATTTTTGTCTAATTTTGAGGTGAGCGCAACAGATTGTTTAATGCAGTGGTGGCTCCTCCACTAAGGCAGAGGAGCGTCACCCCACTGAGAAGGTCAAAAAGGTCAAAAGTAAAATGATAATACCTCATTGTTATTATCATTTTATTTTTACGTCTTTGCTCAGCTGGAGTGGGGCGGGGCTGCTCTGCTCCCAGAGCAGGCCAGGGGAGGAGTGGTTTGCCCACTCCAAGTGCGCATGACGCTTTGGCCAGCCCTCTCGGAATATTTCTAGAATATTTCTGCATGTTTCAACACATTCATGCGCACTTTGTATGTTCTCCATGCAGGCTGCATTACAGCCTGCGTGGAGAACATGCCCGGCCTCCCATTCTCCGGCTGAGCAGCGTTGTGACTGGCTATCGGGGGGCTGGGAGCCAGGAGCTTCCTGCGGGCGAAGAGGATCGAGAGGCGGAGGAGAAGGCGGTGACAGCGGCGGTGGTAGACAGGTAAGTGTATTTTATTTTATTTTCACTCCATCCCTCCTCGACCCCCTCCCCCTCCCCTCTCCCTGGCGACCTGCCCCCCCACTGCCGGTAAATACCAGCCGCCACTGGTTTAATGATTCAGAATATATTGAAGCTTAATAATGCCCGCATGCAGATCATTCTTATAGCTTTGGGTGGACTGTAATAGTCCAAGCTGTCACACTAGCATGTGATGTTTAATGGTGGTGTTGGAACTGGGATTGACAGTGCTGGCAGGGGCAAAGCTTCAGTGACCTCCTGAGAAGGGCAGAGGCACCTTTTTGAAAATCAAGCACTGTGTGCCAGGCTATCAAGATGTCTAATTTTTTACGTGTGAACATGCCCTTGCAGGATGATGCACACAACTAGACATTCTGACTTGCACAATCTGTACCAAATGGAATTGCCTTAGGCCAGTGGTTCCCAACCTGTGGTCAGGGGACCCTGGGGATCCGCAAAACCTCCACAGGGGATCCGCGACTACTTAGAAAATTAAATAATATTAACAGATTAATAAAGTGTATATAAATAAAAAAGGTATATGTTCAATTGAAAAATTGGAGGATAAAAATTTAATTAGTATCCTCACATTGATTCGTGGGAGGAGTGCAGCTGCATCAAACAGAAAATAGTATGGATGATGATTGGCCTCAATTGAATTTAGAAAAGCTCCAACCTTTCTATTAAAATGACATTTTTTTTTATTTATATGTGTTTGCAAATTAAATAAAATGTTTTATCATTTGTGTATTTGCTTGATGAATGCTGTTTTCTGCATTTTGTGTATATTGTTATGCGGTTCAAATCATCAACAATGCTTGGTCCGGGGTCTCCTGCTTCCAGTAATGGCTCGGAGAAGTCCCGAGATTCCAACAATGATTCAGTGGGGTTCCCGGGTCCCAATAATGATTAAGGGCCAGATTTAGATCTTGGTGGATAGGATACTTTGTCACAAATGTGATGGACATCCCGCCTTCCGCATTACAAGTGCCATAGGATATAATGCACTTGTAAAATGACGGACGGAATATCACGATTGTGACCGAGTATCCCATCTGCCAAGATCAAAATCAGTTCCTAAGTGGTGGTCCCCAGAAATCAAAAGGTTGCGAACCACTGCCTTAGGCATTATGTACAGCATGGTATTACATAATCAGTCTAAAATACAGGGGAGCCTGCAATTACTTCATAAAAGCCTGTTCTAATTTCCTTATTACAGGCGATTTGTGAAATCTCGTCAACTGTAAGAAAGAAAGTACATAGCTGCTCAACAGTATTACCTTAATGCCATAATGCCTGCTGCAAAGCCAGCAGCCAATGGGGAAGGGAGCACATGGCACATATTTAAAGCTGCAGTTAAAACCGCAAACACATTACTTGACTTTTCCTTCTTCTGCTATCTGTTTTTTAGAAGAAAGATAGAATATTTCTGCATGTTTCAACACATTCTTAGCAACAACATTTTAAAAAATGTACTTACATTAAACTGCTTAAAATATATTTTTGCAAGAAATATTTGCTTGTTGGTGTGTTTATGTTGTTCTACAGATTCTATTTTAATGCCTCATGTCTGCAAATATCTTATCTCTTTCCTCTGAAAAGGCAACACAGTAACAGGTTATGAGGTTTGTGGGGAGGAGTGATGATGTGGCAATATATTATACGGAAAAACGTACCCTGACATGTACATTGCAAGGATATTCCAGATCATTTTAGACTTCCATGGCTGCATAAAGGTCTATATATTCACAGAACTCCTTAGTGACTTGCAATATCCCTATAATATACAGCAGGACATCCTTTATCGCATATAAAATACAAGGGCGCCTAAAATCCCTGTATAAACCCCATCCCGTATTATAGGTTATTGTTGGACTTGGCCCTTTCTGGCAGGTTCACCCCTAAACTTTTTGCCTTGTCTGTAACCTGGTGTTGGTGATTTTAGGCCTCTGGGCACTTTCGCACTGTCGTCCAGTGGAAAGTGCGTGCGCTCTCTGTGTACTTGTGGTGAGATTGGCCTGCCCTCCCATAGGAATGCATGGAGGATGAGTGTGTCAGTGGTAATTCCTGTTATGTGAGGAGCAGTGTGGTCAAGTTTAGTATGTCTGAATTCGTGAGAATAAATGCTGCGTAATGGTGTGCGCAGATTTATGGTGACTGGTAGAGAAATGCCACTTCTAGAAGTTGGCATTTCTGTGTGCTCTGTGTCTGCCTGCCTGATGTGAATTGCATGTCTGGCTTGTGAGTGACAGGGGCTGGGAGGTGTGTGTGGCTCGAGGAGGGGCAGGGTGAGTCAGCGCAGGGCTGAATGGAGGGATCTCCATCTAGATGGGAGGGAGGAGTTGCACCTGGAACCTGAATAGGACTGTGCCTTCCCTCCACAATGCTGGCTCCGCCCCCTGTGGTGCATCTAATCCCTGAGCCCCCACCTGACAAAGGAGAGAGGAGCTGAGTAAAACAAAGTGCTCCAAAGCTCCCCTAAACCAGTTGTATCTGGTTCCCCCAAACCCTTCACCTTTAGACAAAGGAAAAGGGTGTATAAAAGAAGGGGCTGTGACCCCATGTTCTTGTCTAGTTCCTGAATCCTGACGGATGGGGCTTGCTGCTGCTGGGGCCCAGGAGGGACCGCCATGGGGGCTGCCTCCCTGCTGGAGGGCCCTGTGTGCTGGCCCCTGGGCCCAACTATGCCCCTTCCTCTCTAAGGACTTATCCTTTTGCTGCAGTACCTTTGCCTGCTTCTAAGCGCCTCGTGAGCGCTGTGCTGGATTCTTAGTTTGCCCAGAAGAGGAGCGAGCCGGCTTTGCAGCGCCGTGCTGCCTGAAGGGAGAGAGAGGGAATCCCCAGCATAGGGATTCCCCCGTGATTTGTAATTACGGGTGCCCACCCCGCTTATTATTTTATTTAAGTAGTGGGTGCCCACCCCACATGGCCGCTTTGTTTTTAAAATGATACTGCGGGTGCCCACCCCGCGTTTTCGGCATTTGTGGGTGCCCACCCCGCACTTGAGCCGGAAAAACAATCACCGCCGCGGCCGGGAGGAAGTCAGGCAACCTGGTGCCTGACGGCGGGCGGGACTTCCGGTTTATCGAGGGAAGTCCCGCGCACGCCGCCGGTAAGAGGAGCCGGCCGAGTGATGTGTGGCTGCTGCCGGGGCTCCCGTGAAGCAGAGGAGAGCCCCGGCGAAGAAAGGAGGACGGGAGCCTACCCCGCCTCCACGGGCACCGCTAAAGAGTCCCGGGTCCCAGGAGGGGGCCTGGGTGAAGAGAAAATGCGGCCGAGGCCGCCAACGGCAGCGCAGGGCTCCCAGGAGAAAAGGGAAGCCCCGCAAGAGAAGTGCTGCTGCCGCTAAGGGGAGAGTCCTGCCTCCGCCCCCAGCCGGTGAGTGGAGCTCGAGGGAGTTCGGGTTGGGAGAGGCAGAGTCAGAGCGGCCCCGTCTGGCAGCGGGCCGCTCCAATGTTGTTGAGCCGCTTCTTGGGTGCAAGAGAGAGCCCCAGTGGGGGTCCCGAGGGCCAGTGGTGCCCGTACTTCCCCGTGTCCCGGCCTATTTCCTGAGCGGCCCCCGCCTGATAGGGGGTCGCTCCAACGAGGGGGCAGATTTAATGCTGGAGGGCCCAGAGAGGCCAGTGCTTTCCCTACCAGGTTGGCCATATTTTCAGCTGCCCCGCTTGCTAGAGGGCAGCTGGCACACTTTGGGGGCATGATTTCAGAGAAGCCCCAGTGAGGCCCCGTAGGCACTGATGTGCCAGGGCCCCTTTTTCTTGATCCTCAGCTGCACCACACCAGCGCGGGCAGCTGCAACAATTTGGCATTTATTCCAAGGGCACATTGAGAGCCCAGGCCCTAATTTGTTATTTACAGCTGCCGAGCAAGTAGTGGGCAGCTGCACCGTTTAGGCTATTCTTTCTTTGGGGGCATGTTTGAAGTTAGGAGTGTGATGCACTCCTGCGCCCCATACTTTCCCAGCTGCGCAGCAATTAGTGCCAGCTGCAACGTTTAGGCCTGCGCAGAGTGCGCACCCTTGACTTTCGCTGCATTGGCAGCGCGCCCTGACTCTTGGACATAGGGCATTTGAGCCCCTTTTTGAGATGGCCAGTTGGCCAGGGGGACTGTTAGGATTATAGGGCGCCAGGCCTTAAATGTGATTTATGCCTCTAATATGTTTTTTACTGCGAGGTTATGTGCAAATGTGACATTGTGGTGCTAGGAAATGTGCTTCCTATATTGTGATTTACGCACCCTGCTTTATACCTCTAAATGTGGTTTTATGATTATGAGGTTGTGCCTACTGTGGTTAGGTTTGAGATATTCTCTACTGTGAGTTATGCCCCTAATGTGAGTTATGCTTAGGAGGTTATTGTCTAATGCGCTTAGACTGATGATGATTGCATAATGTGTTTATGCTGGTGAGGTTGGCGTATAAGGTATTCCGCGCCTAAATGTGATACTGTGCATAATGTGGTTTATGTTACAGGGTGATGCTGAAGTTGCCAGTAATTGCTGGTTGTGTTCTATGTTTATGATAAGTTCTACATTTACTAAGTTCACTTTGTGCTGGTTCTGACAGTGGTCCAGTTGGCCCTGTCAGGTGTAAATAATCCCTTGTAAATATTGCTCAGTGCCAGTTGGCACAGTGTATTTTATGTGATTACTATTCTAATGTGTTTTATGACAATACAAAGGCTATTTTTATATAACCTTGTGTGGAGTTTCTTTTGTGGTGTGCCTAGTGTGTTGCTGCTGTGTGTGTGTGTTGCGCAAACGCTTTACACATTGCCTCCGGGATAAGCCTGACTGCTCGTGCCAAGCTACCAAGGGGGTGAGCAGGGGTTATCTTTGGCGTGTAACTCCCTCGCCCTGACTAGAGTGGTGGTCTCTGCCTGGCTTTGGCGCAAGCCTTAGCCAACCAGAGATCCCATTTCTAACATTGGTTGTCAGCGGTGGGGATAGGACTTGCGTTTGCGCAGTACCACAGCGACAACTGGCTGCACTACAAAACTCTGCATTTAGATAGTCACATAGATGGGGATTATTGTTTCTGAGTTTGTTTTAAGTGTCATTTCTTTTTGAAATGTGTTTCTTATTGCACTATGAGTTGAGTGTCCTGCCAAGGACAGAAACCAGAGAATCTGGAGGAGTGACTGCCCTTGTGCAGACTGCTATTGGGTTGGCCTAATGCTGGAGGAGGGACTGCCCTTGAGCCATTGTGCTGGTTCTTGGGTTGGCCTGCAGCTGAGGGAGGGACTGCCCCTGTGCTGTCTGCTGGTTCTAGGATTGGCCTACCGTGGTAACTTAATTGGCATGGAGTAACTGGCTCGGGAGGGTAGATTATCCCCTAAGTGCAGTGTGAGTTTTCTGGAATCCCCAGTAAGGGTGGGATCCAGTGGTGGCAGCAAGATGAAGTCCAGTGCAGGAAGTCCCATTCCCAGTTCCCAGAGTATGGTACCTGGTTCCCAGTAAGAGGGGGATAGGTTGAGATTCAGGGGCAGTAAGATACTGTCTCACCAGTCTGGGGGGGGCGTATGTGGATGAGTGGTGTGTTGCACTGGACGATTGGGTGTGAGTTCTCTGAAATAAGGAGCTTGCATGGGGGAGTGACCCTAGAGGAATGGTGCAGGTGTCTCCCAACCCACGTGGCGGAGATGGTTCAGAGGAACCCAACTAGGTACCGTTATAGTGAGGAGGTTGCAAGGCCTCACATCATGTCCTGCGAGGAAGGTGTGAGACTGGGCCGTATTCCGAGCCTCAACCTCAGTCTCCAGTACTGAATGGTTCTTAGAGGGAACACCAGGAAAGGAACCTAGTCTGTCCTGTTGGACTGTTCTGTGTGGGGGACCTCCCCGTGTTAGAGGATCTGAAGAGGCATTGGGGAGTGATTCCAACAAGAGTGGCTTGGGTATCTTCCGGTCCTGTGTGGTGGAAGAGGTTCAGTGTAGCCCAGCTAGGTCCCATTGTAGTGGGAGGGGTGTAGGGGCTCACGTCCTGTCTCAGAGGAGAAGGACTGAGTGTGGGCTGTGTCCCAAGGTGCCCGAAACCCAGTCCCGGGGCCTGGATGGTTTCTTCAGGGAACACCAGGTCGGGGGCCTAGGCTGTACTTGTAGGCCATTTGAGGAGGATCTCCCAGTGTCCAGAGGACGTGGAGTGTCTGTAACCAGAGCTCCAGCGATCCTGGTGTCTGGCAGTACCACTCCCGTTGGGAGGGTGCAGAAGTCCAGAGTGAGGGGTGAGAGGGGGAAAGAGTCCCCAGTGGAAGAACCAGTGGGTCAGGGGCCAGCCAGAAGGGCTGAGTCGCCAATGATTGGCCCTGGTGACGCCACTTCTGTCCTGGGAGATCTTCGCGCACTGTCAGATGGACAGGGGTCGTGAGATCTGCGCCAGGCAGACTGTCACACGACACATTAGTTATGTGTCACCCTCGGGGGGGGCATGCGTGCTCCCCGTGAAGTCCTGGTTCGCCGGGCATCTGACCAAAGGGTACCGTCCCTGGGTTGGGGAGCCAGGAGGAGGTGTTTCCTGACCTGGACGGCAGGGCGGCTGTAATCAGTGTCCTGGCCGGTTTGCCTTCTAGGGGTACCCCTGTGAACACAGGTGGGGCCCATCTTAAGTGAAGAGACCCTGTTTTTCCCAGAAGGGGTGGTGCAGGCCTAGCCGGGATCTTTAGGGTCCCTGGCTGAATGTGGTGGTACTACCCTGAGAGCAGGTGGGGCCCATCTTAAGTGAAGGGACCCTGCTCTACAGTGGGAGGGTGCAGAACTCTGGAAGGGGGTGCAGAGGGAGGAAGTCCTCGCCTCTGACCCCGGTGCATCCAGTGAATGTGGATCCCAGGTGGTAGACCAGTTGATGGAGAGAGGTCCTGAACTGGTGGGAGAGTTGTGTTCTGGAGGGTGCTTCTCCTGGGAGAGTGCGCAACCCCAGAAGTAGAGGTAGGGTGAGGAGATGCTTTGCCCGTGACCTCTGGTCAGCCTGAGGGTGCGGACCCTAGGTTGGAGGATCAGTGGTAGTTTGGAACTACACTGAGAGGGAGAGTGGAGAATGGCTATTGGATGCCAGGGGTTACTGCCCCCCACTCTGTGGATTGGCAAGGACCAGTGACGTCTGGGTGGCCTAGGGCCTGGTCCTGGCCGTGGACAACTAAGGAGTACCAGTGGGGTAGCCTAGTTGGTCCTAAGAGTTTTTTTTTCAGAGGAAACCACATGGGTTCAGAGTGGCGTAGAACCGGAGGGTGTCCCTGCAGTGCGGGCCCGCGTCCGTGTTCTATCGCCCCAAGCAGGGAAGCCCATCACAGTGGTGATTGGTCTGCCCTGCGTTTTGGCTGGAAGGGGGTTGTGTTGGACTTGGCCCTTTCTGGCAGGTTCACCCCTAAACTTTTTGCCTTGTCTGTAACCTGGTGTTGGTGATTTTAGGCCTCTGGGCACTTTTGCACTGTGGTCCAGTGGAAAGTGCGTGCGCTCTCTGTGTACTTGTGGTGAGATTGGCCTGCCCTCCCATAGGAATGCATGGAGGATGAGTGTGTCAGTGGTAATTCCTGTTATGTGAGGAGCAGTGTGGTCAAGTTTAGTATGTCTGAATTCGTGAGAATAAATGTTGCGCAATGGTGTGCGCAAATTTATGGTGACTGGTAGAGAAATGCCACTTCTAGAAGTTGGCATTTCTGTGTGCTCTGTGTCTGCCTGCCTGATGTGATTTGCATGTCTGGCTTGTGAGTGACAGGGGCTGGGAGGTGTGTGTGGCTCGAGGAGGGGCAGGGTGAGTCAGCGCAGGGCTGAATGGAGGGATCTCCATCTAGATGGGAGGGAGGAGTTGCACCTGGAACCTGAATAGGACTGTGCCTTCCCTCCACAATGCTGGCTCCGCCCCCTGTGGTGCGTCTAATCCCTGAGCCCCCACCTGACAAAGGAGAGAGGAGCTGAGCAAAACAAAGTGCTCCAAAGCTCCCCTAAACCAGTTGTATCTGGTTCCCCCAAACCCTGCACCTTTAGACAAAGGAAAAGGGTGTATAAAAGAAGGGGCTGTGACCCCATGTTCTTGTCCAGTTCCTGAATCCTGACGGAGGGGGCTTGCTGCTGCTGGGGCCCAGGAGGGACCGCCATGGGGGCTGCCTTCCTGCTGGAGGGCCCTGTGTGCTGGCCCCTGGGCCCAGCTATGCCCCTTCCTCTCTAAGGACTTATCCTTTTGCTGCAGGACCTTTGCCTGCTTCTAAGCACCTCGTGAGCGCTGTGCTGGATTCTTAGTTTGCCCAGAAGAGGAGCGAGCCGGCTTTGCAGCGCCGTGCTGCCTGAAGGGAGAGAGAGGGAATCCCCAGTGTAGGGATTCCCCCGTGATTCGTAATAACGGGTGCCCACCCCGCTTATTATTTTATTTAAGTAGTGGGTGCCCACCCCATATGGCCGCTTTGTTTTTAAAATGATACTGCGGGTGCCCACCCCGCGTTTTCGGCATTTGCGGGTGCCCACCCCGCACTTGAGCTGGAAAAACGATCACCGCCGCGGCCGGGAGGAAGTCAGGCAACCTGGTGCCTGACGGCGGGCGGGACTTCCGGTTTATCGAGGGAAGTCCCGCCCACGCCGCCGGTAAGAGGAGCCGGCCGAGTGATGTGTGGCTGCTGCCGGGGCTCCCGTGAAGCAGAGGAGAGCCCCGGCGAAGAAAGGAGGACAGGAGCCTACCCCGCCTCCACGGGCACCGCTAAAGAGTCCCGGGTCCCAGGAGGGGGCCTGGGTGAAGAGAAAATGCGGCCGAGGCCGCCAACGGCAGCGCAGGGCTCCCAGGAGAAAAGGGAAGCCCCGCAAGAGAAGTGCTGCTGCCGCTAAGGGGAGAGTCCTGCCTCTGCCCCCAGCCGGTGAGTGGAGCTCGAGGGAATTCGGGTTGGGAGAGGCAGAGTCAGAGCGGCCCCGTCTGGCAGCGGGCCGCTCCAACATTTTTGAGCCTCTTCTTGGGTGCAAGAGAGAGCCCCAGTGGGGGTCCCGAGGGCCAGTGGTGCCCGTACTTCCCCATGTCCCAGCCTATTTCCTGAGTGGCCCCCGCCTGATAGGGGGGTCGCTCCAACGAGGGGGCAGATTTAATGCTGGAGGGCCCAGAGAGGCCCGTGCTTTCCCTACCAGGTTGGCCATATTTTCAGCTGCTCCGCTTGCTAGAGGGCAGCTGGCACACTTTGGGGGCATGATTTCAGAGAAGCCCCAGTGAGGCCCCGTAGGCACCGATGTGCCAGGGCCCCTTTTTCTTGATCCTCAGCTGCACCGCACCAGCGCGGGCAGCTGCAACACTTTGGCATTTATTCCAAGGGCACATTGAGAGCCCAGGCCCTAATTTGTTATTTACAGCTGCCCAGCAAGTAGTGGGCAGCTGCACCGTTTAGGCTATTCTTTCTTTGGGGGCATGTTTGAAGTTAGGAGTGTGATGCACTTGTGTGCCCCATACTTTCCCAGCTGCGCAGCAATTAGTGCCAGCTGCAACGTTTAGGCCTGCGCAGAGTGCGCATCCTTGACTTTTGCTGCATTGGCAGCGCGCCCTGACTCTTGGACATAGGGCATTTGAGCCCCTTTTTGAGATGGCCACTTGGCCAGGGGGACTGTTAGGATTATAGGGCGCCAGGCCCTAAATGTGATTTATGTCTCTAATATGGTTTTTACTGCGAGGTTATGTGCTAATGTGACATTGTGGTGCTAGGAAATGTGCTTCCTATATTGTGATTTACGCACCCTGCTTTATACATCTAAATGTGGTTTTATGATTATGAGGTTGTGCCTACTGTGGTTAGGTTTGAGATATTCTCTACTGTGAGTTATGCCCCTAATGTGAGTTATGCTTAGGAGGTTATTGTCTAATGCGTTTAGACTGATGATGATTGAATAATGTGTTTATGCTGGTGAGGTTGGCGTATAAGGTATTCCGCGCCTAAATGTGATACTGTGCATAATGTGGTTTATGTTACAGGATGATGCTGAAGTTGCCAGTAATTACTGGTTGTGTTCTATGTTTATGATAAGTTCTACATTTACTAAGTTCACTTTGTGCTGGTTCTGACAGTGGTCCAGTTTGCCCTGTCAGGTGTAAATAATCCCTTGTAAATATTGCCCAGTGCCAGTTGGCACAGTGTATTTTATGTGATTACTATTCTAATGTGTTTTATGACAATACAAAGGCTATTTTTATATAACCTTGTGTGGAGTTTCTTTTGTGGTGTGCCTAGTGTGTTGCTGCTGTGTGTGTGTGTTGCGCAAACGCTTTACACATTGCCTCCGGGATAAGCCTGACTGCTCGTGCCAAGCTACCAAGGGGGTGAGCAGGGGTTATCTTTGGCGTGTGTAACTCCCTCGCCCTGACTAGAGTGGTGGTCTCTGCCTGGCTTTGGCGCAAGCCTTAGCCAACCAGAGATACCATTTCTAACAGTTATTTATGACAGATTCCAGCTCATAACACCACAGTGGATAACAACAATTGCTGTATAACTGCTGAGGTGCGTTTTATGTATAGTTAACTGGGACTGTTGTATGAATGCTGAGTTTGCTAGTGTTATAGTGTGGATGGTAGCAAGAATGATAGTGTTGGGTATGAGTATAGGGGTTTCTCCTAGGGTAACACCACTGTATTTTTAACAAAAACAAAGAAAACTTATGTTTATAAATGTGTCACAATGCATAGAAAAGAATTTTGAAATATGTTTGTAGACATTTGTTTATAATGAAATGATTTTTGCGACAATTTTGATGGAATAACAGAAAAACTTGACAAAAATATATATGAAAGCAAACATAAAAAAATTGATCTTAAGACAATCTTTTCATACGGGAATGTTTGACTAGAAGTGGGTCAGTACCAACAGCACGTATTAGCGAAATTGAAGTAATAAAGGCCCAGTGGGTGCTCATTATTTTTCTTGTAGTAGTTTTTCCCCCCAGCACCCAGACCTAGAATTATTTGTTTCAGGGGGTTACCGTCTTATATTAGACCAAGCTACCTCTCCTATACGAAAGAACAAGGCCCCAAGGATTTAATCGATTTACAGAAAGGATGATGGTGTGAACATGTATTATAAGGAATAAACTATCCCCGTCTGTACATTTAATGGATATTGTATGTTACCTGGGAGTTCTATGACCTTATAAAGGAACTCAACCTTTGGTCTCGTTCATCTATATGATTAGGGAACTCTTTGGTGACTTGGAATATCCTTATAATGTATGGTGGGATACTATATTCCATATATCTTTATGCATTTTATCTTTTCAAACAAGATACTTTTGGATTGTGATGAATTAGTGGGCCCCTTTTGTGGTTTTAAATATTTTATAGTAGCAGAGAAATCCACAAGGACCTTTGCCCTCGACTGTTCGTCTTAAGTACAGAACATGTATTTAATGGATTGGAAGCTATGCACGCTAAGCCCTTAACATGCTGAAGTGCAAGATTGATGTAATTTCGATTGTTAAGCGCTCTTCAGTTCTGAAATTTTATTCCTAACCAATTAAATGCTCATTCTATTGACCTCGGGGAGATAAAGATTCAAGTAAGCCCTAATAAGACTCAACCCTCTAGACCTCTGGCCTGCCAATCACACAGATCTCCACAGTGAGTATTGCACTCTCTGAGATATCTATCCAACTGGCAAATTAACAAGCTCCGAAGGATGTAAAGTAGCGCCCCTGTAGTACTCTTGTATATACTCTTTAATGCATTTATGCACTGTTGCCACAACATCGTGAGAGGGAATAAAATGGGAACTTTCAGGGATTATTTATATCCAATAAGTGCATAAATAATGGACAGTGCCCTCTGTGCACGTTTACTAATAGGGAGTTGGACGTTTTGAGGGCCGAATCACACACATGTAGGAGTATTAATTCTCGTCTCATAAATGAGTTTGTAAATTGCCCCCTATTTGCCTGAATCGTCAAATATAACAATTTCGAGTGCGTGTTTGATAGTTTGATTTCTATCACATTTCTCTTGGATCCAGAACATAATGTTGTAAATAGAGCCCATAGGGTATGAGAGACAACATTTCAGGTCATCTTGCCTCAAAGTATTCTGAGCAGCAAGCAGAAAGCTGACAAGTCCTTCACATCTGAGGCATACCAAAAACACCAATTAGAGCTCCTGGCCCCTTGTTTTCGTGCTGTACAGAAAAAAAACGAAAATAACAAGCTCCCCCAGAGGACCTCAGTGATAAGGGTAATGCCAACCTAGATCAGCAAGGCCAGCATGGGATGTTACATTTTCACTGTTTTGTTTTGTTCTTGAGTACAACGTCCAGAGAGTAACGATTTTAAAGGTGAACCTCTCCGTACACGAGCTGGAAAGTTCAGGAGGGTGTTATCTGCCAGTCCCCGAGGAGCTGCGCACTCAGAGGCATTTAAGACTTTGGGAAAAGAAGAGTGTGTTCCTGACAGACTTAACAGGAGACAAATGTTCCTGCTTTAAGTGGGAGAGAACTCAGTGAGCTTAAGAACATTTGAATGCTATAAAAGGTTCGTTTTTTCCAAAGCAGCAGAGATGGAGCATGAACAACAGAAACCTCTCACCTCGTTCATTGGATGTTTCAAGGGTTTCTCCAAATTACCACACATTCTTCATTTACATTTCTACATTTTGAAACCGTGGAATATGACAATAGCAAAAGGATTTTGTTTGCCCTCCAGTCATTACTTTGCTCATGTGCAGGTTTCACAAATGAATCCATTGTCATGCATGAGATAATGGAGAGTTGATAATATCGACCTACAATAATGTTGCATTCCCTACATTGCCTACCTCTAAATTGTCATGGCAACTGCATAATTACTGTTCCTCATTCCACCTATAATTACCTTATGATTAGGGTATGGGCGAAGAATTCCGCTCCACAAGCAGAGTTTGCAGAGTTTTGCCCACTCCATGGTCCATGCGGAGTTCTGAAAAACTCCTCGAAGTGACGTGGAGCGGAGTTTTTTCCCTCGAGTGGCTTGCCTTAAGTTAAGTTGGCGAGTGATCGTGACAAAAAAATTGCACGCTAGACCTCCCAGCGAGATTTCTCAAAGGGGGCAGGTTGCGACTGCTCGTGTTGAGACATCTGCCACTCGCATTGAGGAAGCTGCTGTTCGAGTAGAATGTCTACTCGAGTGGCAGAAAGCAGCAGCGCCCTCTGGTGCGATGCCTAGTGCCGTTCGCACTGATTTTACAGTGCGGGACAAACTCCAGGCGCTAAAAATCAGTGCGAGCAGCACGACTTAACCGACTCCGGTGCTGGCGGAACGCCTCTGAGCGCAGTAGAGTTTTTCCAGCACATCGCGGAGCTCCGTGGAGTAAAACTCCATGAACTCCACCCAGGCCTACTAATGATGTAGTGAGTATGTCGATGTAGTGGATGCAATATCATTGCCATGAGATCTAAGACATGGAATATAGTGTGGGTATTCCATTCACTCAGGTACACAGCCATGCGCATTCTTTTTTGTGCAGTCTGAAAACTCTAGCTTCATTTACTCTAATTGGTAGTGCATTATTTTCATCTACTTACAGGAATATAGGAATTAACAATAATGATCCAAAGAATGGGTGTACTGTTAATACACAATTGTTGTAACAAGAGGACGAGGGGAGTTTAAAGGTTCATGTGTAGATCTCGCTAACATTATTCGTATGTAATATTTGTTTTTTTCTTCTTCTTAGACATCAGTCTGAGAAGAAGTATCAGTCATACTACAAAATTTCCATGATGTCTTTTTTTTAATTTTCTTATTATGGATTCGCTTTATAGCGGTATTAGGAAAGTAGTACTGCGGCTAGACACAGGTGGTGTTTAACCACCCATTACCCTTGTTCCCATGTGGTATTCCTAACATCATTCATTTCGGCACCACAAATCTAGTCAAAGTAGCTATTGGCTGTTTCAGCAATTCTGCAGCCAATAAAAGTCAGCTAAATGCAGAGGTCAATTCTGATTAGTCAGCGGCAGTCAATTTGATTGCCTGAAACAATGTGGAATTCTAGCCAATCTGCCATTTATCTCATTAAATATGTTCAAGCGAAATTATTTGGCTGTGAAATGATTGGAGGCTGTGTGCCTCCAATCATGGAATATCTCAAACATCCTGCAGCTTGTTGTCCTATAATCAGAAAAGTTGTTTAGCATAAAAGTTATACTGACAAGCAGCCAGGAGATCACCCCTATGATATTTTAATTCACAGGATGTATGATATTGGGGTCTATGGCAAAGCGCTTCAATGGTTTATGGACTTCTTTAGAGACCATACCCAAATTATTTCCTTGAATCCTTTTAAGTCTCGTACCATGCTTGTTGACAAAGGGGTACCACAGGGCTCCTCGTTAAGCCCACCTTATTTAACATCTATATGTCCCCTTTTTGCACAGATTGTCAAAGCATGTGGCTTCGAGATAATATCATACGCTGATGACACTCAACTGGTCTTCTCTTCTGGTCAGGACTTGGACGGGGTTAAACCCTGTTTTTATGACTGTATGAGGAAAATAGCTCTTTGTATGGCCACTAATTGCCTGCAACTAAACAGAGAGAAAATGGAAATGCTGTTGTTCGGAAAAGCTCAGCATCTATGGGCTTTGGACTGGTGGCCACCTGAGATGGGGCCATCCCCGTCCCCAAAACAAGTAGTAGAAAATCTTGGTGTCAAATTAGACTTTATGCTGTCTATGAAGGAACATGTTTAGATTGTTTGTGGAACATTTTTTGCTACCATGCGCTTGTTGAAAAAAGCTCTTCTGTGGCTTCCATCTACTTCTAGGAAAACATTTGTCCAGGCACTGATTACGAGTCGTCTGGACTACGGAAGCACTTTACTGGGGGCAGCCAACGTGTCTATGCTTTCAAAACTGCAGGAAGTACAAAATACTGCAGTCAGATTAGTCTGCAATCTCCTGTCTGGCTCTCCTTCTGCACCTATTCTGCATTCTTTGCATTGTCTGCCAATCAGGAAATAGTTGATCTTTAAGCTATGAGTTCTCATCCATAAGTCTCTAAATGGCAATGGCCCATCCTACCTGCTAAGTAGGATCAGCTCCTACCGCCCAGTCAGATCACTGAGATCTAAAGACACAGCCTTACTCTAGATTCCACGAATCTGCACTTCAAAATTCGGTGGGAGGTCCTTTTCTTAGCTTGTCCCCCTATACTGGAACAAACTTCCCCTACAAATCTGCTCATTTTCTGAGATTGGCGAGTTTAAAACAAATCTAAAAACATGGCTGTTCTAGTTTACTGTAGTTCGTTCGCTTGCTCTAAGTCTGCTGAGCGCCGAGATATTCCTTCGGGTATGATTTGTCGCGCTATAACAAGTGATGCTAACATAACATATCATAACAAAACATAACCCATTGCTTGCATGATATCCAATAAGTCTGACTCTCAACTTCTTGCTCATAGTACATCATTGCCATGTACTATGGAATATTATTGTGTACATGTAAGGAAATGCCTCTTTTTGCATGATCGCTCCCAGTTTTTGAACTGGTGCTGCCAGGTTTTCGACTGTGAAGGTGCACTGAGGCCTGCTAAACAGACCTCAGTGCCAGTGCCCTGACCCTTAAAAGGAATGAGTCTGATTGGTTCACTCACAATTGGCAAAAGTTAACTTACTTATAAGCCCCTGGTATATGGTACCAGGGCTACCCAGGGCCCGTAATTTAAAGTGTCTCTTGTGGACTGCAGCATTTATTATGCCACTACAAGTGTGACAAAGCAAAGTATGACTCTCAACACACTATTGCTGGCAGACAGAGCAGTTTTCAAATTGCTAGCTCGACTTTGCCATTTTAAGTAATGGCAAAGCCCAAACCTTCCTTTTGATAGTTATACACGTTTAATAGTTATAAGTCACCCCTAAGGCAGGCCTACTGCAGGGTGCATTACAGTAAAAAGTTGAACATGTAGTTATTGAACTTTACATGTCCTGCCATTACCCCCGCATTTTTACTCCGTAAAATCTTTTACAACACAGTGTTTTACACCGCAAACCATAACAACGCATTCCCCAAAGTAATGCCCCGGTGGAGTTAGAATAGTAAATTGCGTTGTAATGGGGAATGCATTGTAATGGATGCCGTTGTAAAGCCCTACGTTGTAAAAGATTTTGCGGAGTAAAAAATGCGAAGTAATGGCACGGGTTGTAAACGCGTGAGGGGTAAAGTGTCATATTCCTGGCACCCAGACCTCAGATCGTGTCTGTACTGAAAAGTGGACTGAAGAAGGACTGCCCTACTGCTCCCTAGACCCAGCAAAAGAGAGGCGGCGCTAAGACTGAACAGCACCTGCTGCTCCTTGGGCTAACAAAGAGAGGACTGTCTGTAGTGCCCTGCTTGAGAAAAAGTTGTCACTGAGCCTCAGACAGAAGATGTGACTCCAAGAATCAGTTGGCTGACTCCCTGTTACAGCGACAGGGCCACAAGTTGGTAGCCAAGACTATCCATAGTTGACTGCGAACGTACAGCTTGACAGACCGAGTCCTGACCCCCAAAAGTTGCACCTGAGTCCGCTGGACCCAGGAGAGTCATTGGAGTGCAGTTTGGTTGCCCAAGTCTGAATTATCACCCGTTAAACGGAATCACTGGTTTTGCTCTAACTGGAGGCCAGTAGACCATTGACAATTGGTTTTTGACTGAATTTCAACTGAGATTTGAGGGACATCAACCCCTGGGACCAAAGTCACCCCACCATGATCATGGACTGAAGAGTAGCCCCAGGAAGGCTGTCGTCACCGGATCAGCATCCTCTGCTTCCTTCCGCATCTTCAACACCTTATATCCCTTGTATCCCTTGCATCAAGACCACTCCATTGAAGTCTATTGCAGTTCGGTCATAGAACCTGGAACTGGACTGAATACAGGTATTTTAAGGTGCCCTAGCTATAGTTTTATTTCACAGCACATCATCTAATGTTCCTGTTATGGCTTCATTTTACGGTACAAAACACAATGCCCGATCATTGTCTGGCATTATTCAGATTTTATGTATAATGTCACCTTTTATAACAATTTTAATTAATTTTAATTGAATCAAATAAAGTATTACTTACTTACTATGACTAAATACAGTACACGTGGAAAGAGGAATTAATGAGGAGAAATAAAGATATTTCTCCTCATTACGCCTCTGTCGGGTAGGAAAATCATTTGGGCACAAACCCAGGCTTACAAGTCTTTGTAAATCTGGGTTTGCATCACAATACATGGGTGGATACATGGGAACAACCATGCTCCACCTATAGAACGCCTAACCAACGCAAAGAAACGCAAGGCAACACTATGGGGCATATTTACAAGCCCCTTGCGCCACTTTTGCGCCGCCGTTGCGTCACGCATGTGACGCAGCGGCGATGCAAACCATGCACCGCGTTGCGCTATATTTACAACGTGACGCATCTAGGGAGATGCGTCACGTAGTAAACCCCTGCGCCACATGAAACCTGCGTCAGGTTTCTTGTGGGCGTACCGGCGCAGGGGGGGGCGTTCCGGCGCAGGAACGCCTCGAGAGTGACGTAGTGAAATCTACAAGATTTCACGCAGTCACTTTTCCGAGCGCTGGTGCGTCAAATCCTTACGCCTGCTTCAAGCAGGCGTAAGGATTGACGCACCATGTTAGGGATAGGGAAGGCTGGAACAGTGCTGGAGCTGCGTCGCGCTTGCGACACAACTTCAGCACTGCGCCAACCTTCCGCTCGGCAGATGCGTCACGCATCTGCTTATCTCATGCGCCACGATGCGCCGCATTGTAAATGCGGCGCATCGGACGTGGCGCAAGGGTAAACTTGCGTGATGCATTTTCCCTGGCGCATCCCTGCTGATATGCAGGGATGCGCCAGGGAACGTAAATATGCCCCTAGGTGTCTTTGTGTGGCTTTGTAAATCCCAGCTAAAGATCTGCTTTGCTCTGTGGCGACTTGCGTCATGCAAAGACAATGCAAGTCCTTAGTAAATCTGACCCTATGTACTGGAATGTTATCTCAATTAAATAAATTATATTAAAATATTTAATTTCCTATTAAATAATATATTATTGAAATATAACACTACACCAGCTCCCCAGTAAATCCAACAACTAAAAAAATAAAAACAGATACAAATTATATAGAATAAATAAACTCAAAAACTAAATCCAACTAAGAAATTCATGATATACTTAAACACGAATTAGATAAAAAATAATTTGTTCTCAAAATAAACACTACCCACCCAATCTCCAATAAACCCAACAACCTCTAAAAACAGAAATGTAAAAAATTTCAAATTAATTAATAAAAATACTGAAAAGTGACCAGACAACATAATACAAAAAACAGTATTAGATGCCATTATATTTTATGATACTATATTTCAAACATCAATATTGTTGAGAAACATAAAAACATTTATTTACACTCAATATTCTGTCCTATGATATTTTTTGCCCCAGCGATATTTTGACCATGAAATTATGGTTAAACAATAATTTTAAGTTGATATTGATGGTACTATGTAAAACTGATTAACTCAATAAACCTGAAAAACCCACCCCCTCATTCAGACTCTTCACTGCGGAAATCACAATGATCATTATTGAGGCTGAACATCGTATACCAGCTATCTGGAAAAATGTGTTCTAATCATGGTTTCTAGCCCAGATCATCTCATGCCCTCATGTGATCATACTTTCCTGGTAGGTTTCTACCTTTAATGGAGAAAAGACAAGGACACCCTCATGTCCTTCCAGAATTCCTTCCTTTCAGGCAATAGCCTACTACAACACCGCACACTCAAAGCTCAACCCTGGGCATTATTCTTATAAAGAAGCACTGCATACAAAAGTCTGACTTTGCTAGTTAGCAACAGAATGTAAACATTGCCAAAAGAACAAATATGATATTATTCCAGTCGACGTCAGTACTGTGTTAAAATAGATTAAATGTGAAAAGGTGTTTGTAATCGGGGTGTGCAGAATTCACACAATTTAGTTTTGCGTACTTATGTTAAATTATGGCAAAATTATGAATAATTATGTGAAACGCAAATCCGTCATTTTGCGGTATATTTTAGCAGGAAATGCATACTTGTTCAATTTTTGGCACTAGGATGCATTTAAACAAGAGCACCGCGAACAACAGCTGCATGCGTTCTGTTGTTCTTGTGCATTTGCAGTACATTTTTGCCATAAATGACCACAAATTGTGCTGTTTCACCTCAACACGCACATGATTTCGCAAAGAGGCATTAGGATATCATTTTGGGAATTTCTCGTAACAAGCGTAACACAAATTTCCCGAAAATTAGTACATTTTGCCAGCATAATTTAAATTTCTCCCATGTCTACTTTGTAAGTCTTGCATCTCTTTGCACCATGCAAATAAGGATAGAAGAAACAAAAATAAGAAACACATTTTTTGTAGCATTCTTAAACATCTAAACATAAGCCAACTCTTCTTAGTCATTTCTTCCTTGCTCCTGCTTTCAACAATGTCACACTACATTGAGGCCTACAGTAAAAAACAAAATTCGCATATTCTCGCTATTGTCTTCAAATGGCGCTTTAGCTCATTTTAAAAGCACTCCTGATTATATGTTCTTGTCTACAAATTTTGGAGTAGGAACGTTAATAGTGCGGGAATGTAGGGAAATCAGCTTGCCATGCTTTTTCTGTTTAAACTGAGCAAGGGTATTTCTCTATTGTTGGGATCTTATATGCTTTTATAGATTTACACTGAAAACTGTTAAGATTGATCATGCAGCAGTCGTAAACTGTTATTCTTTGTTTTCCAATGCCAAAGAGTTCATTAAAATAATATGCATATTAAAATATACAACAAGCAGGTCTGTCAGTCCTCACTACGGGGCATATTATCAACAAACTGCGATAAATATCGCAGAGCGCGCTTAGCGCGTTTTTCTATCGCATGTTATCGCTGATTTCATCGCCGAGTTAGCGCGTTATTATCAACGCTTATCTCAAAGGCGATAAGAAATCCAGCGATAGCAGCAAAAAGCGGGAATAGCGCAGGAAATGCTGCATGATATTTTTGGGCGATAATGGAAACCTCGCTGATACGCCCCTGTGGCCTTAGCCCTGCAATCCACCTCCCATTACTAAGATAGCTAAGTCAACTTTATAGCAGGAGTTAAATTCCTGCGATAAAGGGGGCTTAGCGCGATTATTATCATCGCTTCGCGGGTCTGCTGCCGGCTTGATAATATCGCAAAGCTGTGTTAGCGAGTTCTCCCATGCTGTTTTACTCAGGAACGCCCACTTTGCTTGTCATTAGCGATAAATATCGCTGACATGCAAAGCGGCACCAAAACGGTCGCTTTCGCCATAAAGCTGTCGCGAACAGCTGTTAGCGACAACTTGCTAATAGGGCGATAGAAATATCGCCGCTTTAGCGGCAAAAAGTGCCGCTAAAGCGGCGATACCGCCCTTGCTAATATGCCCCTACATTTTTTAATAAGGTATATATTGCGTCTACTCTAGGTACAAAGCTTGTGTAAAGTATATAATTATTATTAAGAAAATATACATTTTAAACTTGTATAAATTGAACTACTCTGTCAGAGAAGAATCTTATAGATGTGTAATTTCTTGTCACAGAATGGTTAATAACTGCAACAGAAATTGAGGAAAGTGTCCCAAAAGCATTGAAAAATGTGACTATCATCTCCCACTTTGGACAAGGTTTGTTTGGTGAAGGTCAGTTGTAACATGACAGTGAGCGGGGTTTCTATTCTCAAATTAGAGGTAGTTCTCTAGGAGCTTATTAATATGAGCTCTTACCATCATTATTGCGCCTGACAATCGTCATTCTTTGCAGAGCTTTGTTACATCCAGCAGGGCTAAAACATGCGCCATTGAATACGACATATTTGCAATTGTCACGATCGAGGTTGATGCGATGCATTCTTGTAACTATTTTCATTGACATCATGTACATTTCTGAAGTCCACGTACTAATGTGTACTAGAGTTGGCGTTCTGACGCAAGTTGCATTCGTAGCAGTGACGCATGTGAAATCTATGAGCATTTCAGCTGCATCACTTACTAGGACGCCAATGCGTCACATCTTACGCCTGCCTCACAGGCCAGGCGCATGAGTGACGCAGCGGCGACGCTTAAACCATGGCGACTTGCGCCATAGTGACAACGTGACGCATCTGATGGAGTATGCGTCACGTCGTGACACATCTCCAGCAATGCGTCATTTTGCACCTACGGATAAGTCATGAGCGTACTGAGCGCATCTGGTAACTCCTGCGACATGATGCATCATACTGTAAATATGATGGGGCAGATTGACAGTCTTCGCGCCACTTCTGCGTCACTTTTCCCATGTTAAAAATGACGCAAAGTGGCGCAAGGGCCTTGTAAATAAGCCCCTATGCATCCAGCATGTCGCAAGGAGGGCGCAATGAAGTGACGCACGCATGTTTTCTACGCAGCGATGCATCACTTTTCATAAATAAGGCCGCTAAAGTTTTAATACTGACTTTTTGCCATCATTATTCTCCTGACAATCCATTCTTTCAGAGCTTTGTTATATCTGGCCCGCGCTAAAACATCATTGAAGAGAATAACTGCAATTGTCACGAGAGGTTGTGCGATGAATTCTTTTAGCTATTTTCATTGACATCATGTACATTTTCTGAAGTCCACCACCATGTGCACTAGATTGGCATTTGCGCCAGTTGCATTTACATCAGTCATCTTGTTCTATAACACCTGGTTTGAATCATTTGCTTGGTGTCCAATAAGACTCGTTAACATTTCTTACTGGATATAAACTGTTTGCATATTAATGCTAATTTTCAAACCAGATAGCAGGCAATTGTGCCAAACACAATTGCGCTGGTGTAGTTTAGCTGCCATTCTAAATATTTTCAAACAGAGAGAAGCTAGCAGTGGATTGGTTGCAAATAATATGTGTACAAGGTAATCTATCTGAATGACGACATTATTATTGGTTGGAAACGGCCTGTGATAGAGTGGACAGTAGTCCTGAGTGGGTGCATGCAAAGCTGTGGGCAATGTAATGTAAGAGCTACAGGGAAGACAGGATATGGGCAGACTGCAGGACTTGCATTCCTCATCTGATGTCAAGAGCTATGCATTGAATTGTTAGATACACGAGACATACAGTAGTCAAAGGTTGGACAGCTAAACAAATATACAATTAAACTTGAACTGTAAAACCTAATACATACATTTTATTTCCAACTAAAAAAATATTTATTTTAGATTATGTATCATAAGAAATTCCCATATTTTTAAAAATGTATTGACTGGCTCGATAGGGCTGGCTATCCAGTCTATATTTTATAATGCCTTTTTTCTTCAGATTACTTGTTCCCAGTTGAGAATAACCACTCACAGCATGTGTTTATACTCATTATTCTTTCCTTCTAACATCCTATGATCCTGCGATTCTTCAAGGGCAAATCATAGAAACCATTGCGAACATGTCTTCCTTTGTAAAAGCAGTAAACAAAGAATTTTTACTCGATCAGACAACTCAGAAAAACCCAACAGAAATATCTGCTACACAACCCTCAGCCTCCAGGCAGCTGGTGATCTTTGATAAAAGGCAGTCAAAAGTGCCCTTCAGAAACAGGCAGCCCCTGATACTTGAGGACTGGCATGGCAGCCCCTTAGGACATTGGAGAATATTAAAATATTATGATTAGTTGATTGTCAGACAGGAGTACAATGACAATGCAACCTTCCTGTTGCAACGGGATTCATTAAAGAAATGTGGACTGGGATATTTGTGTCCAGAGTACAAAATGAATGGCATGCAGCATAGAAACCTGCATTAGCCCCTGGTAGGCCTGCCACAGAACCCATATCTCATAATAATAATATTAATTTAACTCTTAATTTGAATCACACAAATAGTGGTAATAATTATAATTAGGGTACATCCTACAGGGAATTTGGACAAAAAGGTCATACCTGCTAACAGATTTTAGGAAACTTTTTATTTGTGTGCTTGACCCAAGTTATAGCAAAAGCGGAAGTGTAAGATGTGGGATCTTTTGGGGGATTGGTTTACAGTTACTACTTACCAGTGATATATTTGATCACATTTTAAGACCCTAGGCTTGGTCTATTGGCCCTTCAAAGCAAGCCCAAGGGTGGAATAAGGAGGATTAACTACATGCTAAGATTGATGGATTCCAGCAGTAGCGGCTCGTGGAGGGAGTGCTGCGGGGCGGTGAGGCGGGGCGGGGGAGGAGCAGGGTGGGGGGTAGTAAACTACGGCATACGGCCGAACAGAGGTAAGTAAACAAATAAATAAATAAAACGAATTTCGTTGCGCGCGCTGCATCGCATTTGGCAATGCAGCGCGCGCAATGAAATTCGTTTTATTTATTTATTTGTTTAATTACCTCTGTTCGGCCGTATGCCGTAGTTTACTACCCCCCACCCTGCTCCTCCCCCGCCCCGCCCTGCCCCACTGCCTGCAGCACTCCCTCCATGAGCCGCTACTGGATTCCAGTCTCCATAACAGAGAAACACAGGAAGTCTTCCTACTTCTATAAAAATCTTTGGTCCAGGAGCTAGCAGATGCATTTTAGCGAGCTGTCCATGGGTATATTTTGATAAAGTCTGCTGTGGAAAGCTACCTGTCTGCTTGGAGAATTTGTCTCTAAAGATCCTGATGTCCAGGATGCCGAGGAAGATTTAGAAAACCTGGAGTCCGCTCAATAGTTCACAGGATTGCAGTTAACTGCTTTGACCCTGGAAAGATAGTGGAAAATGTGTATCAGTTACAGAGAGTCCCTTAAACAGATTTCAGGGTGACTGGGGCTACTAAGACCATTCTAGAAGAAGATAACCTGAAAACAGCATCCGGAAGTCCATTTTGGCTTCCAAATCTTTATTTGTGGAGCGAACTTTGCTTAATTTACTGGACTAAGTTTCCTTTTTTTGAGCTCTAGAACACCAGAGTGAAACCAAACCTACCATTTATCTAAGACACAGTCTCATTGGATAACTACAAGGACATATCCCACTTGGAGTTCTTCTTTTTCCCTAAGCGCTTCATGTAACTCTTTAGGAGAAATGTGCACCTTCCTTCAGTCAACTTGACCTATTGAAACTCCAAATTGTGACTATTCCAAATGCAGAAATTTTGACCAGGATGAACAAATACATCCAATCAGGCAGCGAGTACTTGCAGGCTGGTCTCACTTGACCCACTTTTCTTGCTCAAGAAATTGCTCAAGAAATTTCTTCACATGATGATCAGGAGTCACAGTTTTTTTCTCGCCCTTGATTTAACTTAGTTGCCCTAAATGGTTTTTTTTTAAACCTCTTTTTATTGCAATGAATAAACATAGCACAGCATTGGCAGTTTCTTCAGCATGGGAATTAATAGGATACATTATATCAGTAGTACAGTACCTTATATTTCTTATACATTTCTATGTTTCAGACCCCTGTAGCATTGTCACAGTTATCGGATCCCCCTGTAACAATCTTCATTCCAGTTCCACTGGATTAATTCTGCTAGCAGGTGCGCATAACTTTCCCCTGTGTTCATTCCTTTTCCCCAAGATCTTCGTCCATTTGTGTGGGCACACCCTGCTTTCATAGGCCACCCTCTCCGCCTGCATACACCAATTCATATCTACCTTCCACTCTCCTAACTTTGGGGCAGGTGCAGCTCTCCACATCTTAGCTATATTGCTTTTGGCCACCATAAGGCCGAGCGTGACCCAGAGCCAATCCGCAGCAGTCAGGTATGTTGCCTGCCATATATTTAATAGGCACCACTTTGCTGAAGCTGTTCAGTATGGCTGAAGTACTGGGCAGTCCCATAACATATGGAGAAGGGTGCTCTCCTGACCACACCCTTTAAGGCATAGTGGTGACACAGTCCTGCCCATCTTAACCAATGTTGGTTATGCATAATATGTCCTATGTAGGATTTTAAGTTGGACAAATCTGGAGCAGGAACGCATAGCTACTTCTTTGGGGGACGCCATTGCCTCTTGCCACTCATCATCCTCCAACTGTCCCAGGCCCTATGCCCACCTCTCACAAAGCCTCACCAGGAGATCAGGGGAATTATGTCGTATTTTGAGATATGTTAAGGAGATTGCTTTTTCATGCATATATTCATCTAGCAGCCTATCTTCTAACGGCGAGGACTCTGGGATCATCTCCTCTTGGTATCACCCCCCAACGCATGCCTTATATGGAGGTAGCGAAATGTCTCAGAGGATGCCAATTGATATTCCCTCTGTAAATCGCAGAGGGACTTCACCTCTCTATCTGCCCACTAGTCCCCCTCTCGTGACAGGCCTATTAGGTCCCATTTGTCAAAACCCCGATGTTCGGCCAGTAGGCCCAACTGTGCAGTATCCCATTGTGGCGTAGCTTGGGTGAACTTGTCCTGCCATCTCAGTGCAGCTGATGCAGTGTGCCATATTTTTATTGTTGATGAAGTGGGGGTGAGTGATAATGTATTGCGCTTCCCCCATAGATGGCTCTGAGGTAAACCCCCAGGTGCATATTTCGCCTGTCCATCCTGTATGCTGGCTTATCCCGTGGGACATGGACCTATCAATCAATCAATCAATCATGTCACTTATAAAGCGCACTACATACCCGCGAGGGTCTCAAGGCGCTGGGGGAAGAGGGGGGTGGTGCTGCTACTGATCGAAGAGCCAGGTCTTGAGGAGTCTTCTGAAGGCCAGTAGGTCTTGGGTCTGTCGGAGGTTGGTGGGGAGGGTGTTCCAGGTCTTGGCGGCGAGGTGGGAGAAGGATCTGCCACCGGCGGTCGTTTTCCGGATGCGGGGGACTGTGGCGAGGGCGAGGCTGGTCGAGCGGAGCTGGCGGGTGGGGGTGTAGAAGCTGAGTCGTCTGTTGAGGTAGGCTGGTCCGGAGTTGTGGAGTGCTTTGTGTGCGTGGGTGAGGAGCTTGAAGGTTATCCTCTTGTTGACAGGGAGCCAGTGCAGGTCTCTCAGGTGGGGTGTGATGTGGCTGCATCGGGGGATGTCGAGGATAAGACGTGCAGAGGCGTTCTGGATGCGTTGCAGCCGTCTCAGGAGCTTAGCCGTCGTTCCTGCGTAGAGGGCGTTTCCGTAGTCCAGCCTGCTGGTGACGAGGGCCTGGGTGACTGTTTTTCTTGTTTCGGTGGGGATCCACTTGAAGATCCTGCGGAGCATTCGGAGGATGTTGAAGCAGGATGAGGAAACGGCGTTGACCTGCTTAGTCATGGAGAGGGTGGGGTCGAGGATGACCCCTAGGTTGCGTACGTGGTCGGTGGGTGGCGGGGCTGTTCCCAGTGATGTTGGCCACCAGGAGTCGTCCCAGGCTGAAGGGTTGGAACCAAGGATGAGGACCTCCGTCTTGTCCGAGTTCAGCTTCAGGCGGCTGGTCCTCATCCATTCGGTGACGGCCTTCATTCCTTCGTGGAGGTGGGCTTTGGCGGTGTGAGGGTCTTTGGTGAGGGAGAGGATCAGCTGGGTGTCGTCGGCGTAGGAGATGATGTTGAGGTTGTGCTGTCGGGCGACGTGGGCGAGGGGTGCCATGTAGATGTTGAACAGCGTTGGGCTGAGGGAGGAGCCTTGGGGTACGCCGCAGATGATCTTGGTGGCCTTGGATCGGAAGGGGCGAGGCGGACGCTTTGTGTTCTGCCGGAAAGGAAGGATGTGGTCCAGTCCAGGGCCTTCTCTTGGATCCCGGCGTCGTGAAGGCGTGTTCGTAGTGTGTGGTGGCAGACCGTGTCGAAGGCGGCTGATAGGTCCAGGAGGATGAGGGCTGCTGTTTCTCTGTTGTCTAGCAGGGTCCTGATGTCATCGGTGGCGGCGATGAGGGCGGTTTCGGTGCTGTGGTTGCTGCGGAAGCCGGACTGGGAAGGGTCCAGGATGTTGTTCTCCTCGAGGTAGCGGGTCAGTTGTTTGTTGACGATTTTCTCGGTGACCTTCGCGGGGAACGGGAGCAGAGAGATGGGTCGGAAGTTCTTGAGGTCCTTGGGGTCTGCCTTGGGTTTCTTGAGTAAGGCGGTGATCTCGGCGTGCTTCCAGCTTTCCGGGAAGGTTGCTGTCTCGAAGGAGATGTTGATTATTTTCCGGAGATGGGGCGCGATGGCTGTACTGGCTTTGTTGAAGATGTGGTGAGGGCACGGGTCTAGCGGTGAACCGGAGTGGATGGTGTTCATGATCTCGCTGGTGTCCTCGTCGTTGATGTTGGTCCAGGAGAGCAGGCGGTTGGTGGTTGTGGGGGCAGTGGTCTCGGTGGTTGCCGGGGCGGTCGTGGTGTTGAAGCTGTCGTGGATGTCGGCGATTTTGCGGTGGAAGAAGGTGGCCAGTGAGTCGCACAGGTCTCGCGACGGCTGGATGTCGTTGGTGTTGCAGCTGGGGTTGGAGAGTTCCTTCACGATGTTGAAGAGCTCTTTGCTGTTGTGTGCGTTGTTGTCTAGGCGGTCTTTGAGTGAGGCCCTTTTGGCGGATCTGATGAGGTGATGGTGACTGCGGGTGGCGCTCTTGTGGGCGGCATAGCTGTCCGCTGTCCGTTCGTGGAGCCAGATCTTCTCCAGTTTTCGGCATGTTCGTTTGGAGGCCTGGAGGTCTTCGGTGAACCAGGTGGCTTTCTTGCTGGTGTGGCTGTTGGGCGGATTCTTGAGCGGGGCGAGGTGTTGGCGCAGTCGTCGATCCACTGTCTGAGGTTGCGGGCGGCGGTGTCGGGGTCGGAGGGTTCGGCGGGTGGGCTCAGGGCGAGGGTTGTGGTTAGCTGGTCTTCCGTGACTCTGCTCCAGCAGCGGCGAGGCATTTGTTCGGTGCGGTGGTGCGTGGTGGGCTTCCTGTAGGTGAAGTGGATGCAGTGGTGGTCAGTCCAGTGGGGTTCGGAGGTGTGGTTGAAGGAGACGTGTGGGCTTGCGGAAAAGATGGAGTCGAGCGTGTGGCCGGCGGCGTGGGTGGGTGTAGTCACGAGCTGTCTGAGTCCGAGGGTGGCGAGGTTGTCGATCAGGGTGGTGGAGTTGGTGTCCTTGTTGTTCTCGAGGTGGAAGTTCAGGTCCCCGAGGAGGATGTAGTCCGTGGAGGCGATGGCGTGTGTGCTGACGAAGTCAGCGATGGAATCGCTGAACTGTGGTCAGGGTCTGGGGGTCTGTAGATGAGGGTTCCTCTGAGGGTGGTGTTGGGATCGGTGTGGATCTGGAAGTGCATGTGTTCGGCGGTGCTGAGGGTGTCGTCGGTGTTGGTTGAGACTCTGAGGGTGTTCCTGTGGACGATGGCGATGCCTCCTCCGACTCCGTTGGTGCGGTCCCTGCGGGTGATCTTGTATCCGTCCGGGATGGCAATGGCGATGTCGGGGGCTGAAGCGGGATTCAGCCAGGTCTCCGTCAGGAATGCGACATCTGGGGAGGTTGAGTCGAGAAGGTCCCAGAGTTCGATGGCGTGTTTGCGGGCGGAGCGGGTGTTGAGGAGAATGCATCTGAGGTAGTTGGGTTCTTTCCTGGGCGGTGGTTTGGCGGGGCGGGTGCTGGCGAAGCTGCAGTTCCGGCAGGTGAAGGGCCCTTGGGTGCGCTTCGGGGTGGCCTGGTAGCAGGCGTGATCTTTTCCGGGGTTGAGTGCGTGGAGGGTGCTGGGCGTCGTATCGGCGTCTGTTGATGTGGCGGGCGCGGGGATGCCCGGACCAGGGGTCTGGCGCTGGGCGCGGTCACGGCGCGGAAGGGCGCAGACGGGCTTGCCTTAGGCGCGCCCGCTGCGCACGTCCGCTGTGCGGCCGCACAGCGGCCGCCATAAATGGGGAGGTGGGAGGGAGGAGCAGGGAATGGGGCAGCGAATGGGCAGTGAGGGGCGGGGCCGCAGGCGCAGCGGCGGGAAACAGGCACAGAAGGAAAACGAGCACAATCAGGGCATCAAGGGGGCACAGAAAGGAAAAACGAGCACAATCAGGGGCAGCAAGGGGGGCACAGAAAGGAAAAACGAGCACAATCAGGGGCAGCAAGGGGGCACAGAAAGGAAAAAACGAGCACAATCAGGGGCAGCAAGGGGGCACAGAAAAGAAAATCGAGCACAATCAGGGGCAGCAAGGGGGGCACAGAAAGGAAAAAACGAGCACAATCAGGGGCAGCAAGGGGGCACAGAAAGGAAAAAACGAGCACAATCAGGGGCAGCAAGGGGGGCACAGAAAGGAAAAAACAAGCACAATCAGGGGCAGCAAGGGGGCACAGAAAGGAAAAAACGAGCACAATCAAGGGCAGCAAGGGGGGCACAGAAAGGAAAAAACGAGCACAATCAGGGGCAGCAAGGGGGCACAGAAAGGAAAAAACTAGCACAATGAGGGGCAGCAAGGGGGCACAGAAAGGAAAAACGAGCACAATCAGGGGCAGCAAGGGGGCACATAAAGGAAAAAACGAGCACAATCAGGGGCAGCAAGGGGGCACAGAAAGGAAAAACGAGCACAATCAGGGGCAGCAAGGGGGCACAGAAAGG
Source organism: Calotriton arnoldi (assembly GCA_963921515.1). NCBI lineage: Eukaryota > Metazoa > Chordata > Amphibia > Caudata > Salamandridae > Calotriton > Calotriton arnoldi. The sequence goes on from CAWUFW010004193.1 coordinate 1,466,935, forward strand.
AAAAAACGAGCACAATCAGGGGCAGCAAGGGGGCACAGAAAGGAAAAAACGAGCACAATCAGGGGCAGCAAGGGGGCACAGAAAGGAAAAAAGCGAGCACAATGAGGGGCAGCAAGGGGGCACAGAAAGGAAAAACTAGCACAATCGAGGGGCAGCAAGGGGGCACAGAAAGGAAAAACGAGCACAATCAGGGGCAGCAAGGGGGGCACAGAAAGGAAAAAACGAGCACAATCAGGGGCAGCAAGGGGGCACAGAAAGGAAAAACGAGCACAATCAGGGGCAGCAAGGGGGCACAGAAAGGAAAAACAGAGCACAATCAGGGGCAGCAAGGGGGCACAGAAAGGAAAAAACGAGCACAATCAGGGGCAGCAAGGGGGCACAGAAAGGAAAAACTAGCACAATGAGGGGCAGCAAGGGGGCACAGAAAGGAAAAACGAGCACAATCAGGGGCAGCAAGGGGGCACAGAAAGGAAAAACGAGCACAATCAGGGGCAGCAAGGGGGCACAGAAAGGAAAAACGAGCACAATCAGGGGCAGCAGCAGGGCACACAGACGGAGCTGTGTGGTGGGGGAGCGACCTACCAGTCAAGGTCAGGGGTCGCTCTCTTCACCACGCAGCGGCCGCACATAAATGGGGAGGTGGGAGGGAGGAGCAGGGAATGGGGCAGCGAATGGGCAGTGAGAGGGCGGGGCCGCAGGCGCAGCGGCGGGAAACAGGCACAGAAGGGAAAACGAGCACAATCAGGGCATCAAGGGGGCACAGAAAGGAAAAACGAGCACAATCAGGGGCAGCAAGGGGGCACAGAAAGGAAAAACGAGGCACAATCAGGGGCAGCAAGGGGGGCACAGAAAGGAAAAAACGAGCACAATCAGGGGCAGCAAGGGGGCACAGAAAGGAAAAACGAGCACAATCAGGGGCAGCAAGGGGGCACAGAAAGGAAAAAACGAGCACAATCAGGGGCAGCAAGGGGGCACAGAAAGGAAAAACAGAGCACAATCAGGGGCAGCAAGGGGGCACAGAAAGGAAAAACGAGCACAATCAGGGGCAGCAAGGGGGGCACAGAAAGGAAAAAACGAGCACAATCAGGGGCAGCAAGGGGGCACAGAAAGGAAAAACCGAGCACAATCAGGGGCAGCAAGGGGGGCACAGAAAGGAAAAAACGAGCACAATCAGGGGCAGCAAGGGGGCACAGAAAGGAAAAAACGAGCACAATCAGGGGCAGCAAGGGGGCACAGAAAGGAAAAACAAGCACAATGAGGGGCAGCAAGGGGGCACAGAAAGGAAAAACGAGCACAATCAGGGGCAGCAAGGGGGGCACAGAAAGGAAAAAACGAGCACAATCAGGGGCAGCAAGGGGGCACAGAAAGGAAAAAACGAGCACAATCAGGGGCAGCAAGGGGGCACAGAAAGGAAAAACGAGCACAATCAGGGGCAGCAAGGGGGGCACAGAAAGGAAAAAACGAGCACAATGAGGGGCAGCAAGGGGGCACAGAAAGGAAAAAACTAGCACAATGAGGGGCAGCAAGGGGGCACAGAAAGGAAAAACGAGCACAATCAGGGGCAGCAAGGGGGGGCACAGAAAGGAAAAAAGAGCACAATCAGGGGCAGCAAGGGGGCACAGAAACGAAAAACGAGCACAATCAGGGGGCCCCGTAATAGTATTGGAGGGCCAGGTGCACTATCCCTCCATCATACCAACTCCTTGACAATTTTAATAAGGATATTCTAGGGGCTCCTAAATCCCATAGGAGCATCGAACCACAGCATCTACTGCCCAGAAATACCAGAGTGGAATCAAATATGGTGTATTGTGACGGATATAAAGGAAAAGAGGCAGTGCCATCATCTTGAACAGTGATGCTTTCCCTAGCAGGGACAGGAGCAAGGTTCTCCAATGTTGCACATCCTCCCTCAAGCGTCTCAGTGGGGCTCTAAATTATGGTCGTGGAAGACAGTCGGGTCCCTGGTCATGTAGACACTCAGGAATCGAAACCCCTCCTTCACCACTCGGGCTCCACAAGTCCCAGGGAGTTGTAGGCTATCACCGTGGAGTATATGTACAAGAGATTTATCCAAATTTATAGTGTATCCCAAGTACCGAAATTTATTTTTGAGCATAGTTGGTTTGATACTCAGTAGATCTCATGAGTTTTCTCTCAGGATTACCTTGCCGCACAGGGAAAGTGAGGCAATTCAGCTAAGGTTACTCTTGTTTGCAGTAGTGGAATATTCTGCTTGGGCTGTCAAGGCTGTGGTTACTCACTTCTGCCAATGAAACCCATGCTAAAGTGCATACATTTGCTGTTAGTTGGGTCAAGAACACAATAAAATACAATACACAATACCTGAGCTCCACTTGCATATTGTAGTAGGTAACAAACCCATAAATGTGCAGCATACTCAACTCTATGGACCTCAACAAATCAATCTCCCATTCCTACTGACTCCCACCTCCAAGCATGCAGGGGAGAAAGAGTACCCGCTATCTAAACTTTCAGACTCTGGAACAACATAAATACTAGGGAGAGGGGAATTCTTATTCTTTTTGTACTTTTCATAGGTTAGGCATATGGGCATAGAAGGATGATTATCACTTCTAAAAAGGTACTCCTTAATCACAAATCAAAATTTCACAGGAGCCATGAAGTCACTCAAGTAGAATGGTTCATTTAGGTGGTAGGCTATTCGATTTGAGTAAGTGTAAAAAAGAGAGGAGAAACTGGATGCAGAAGAATGCTTTTCCAAACTTTTGAGAACGCTGTGAGAAGTTGGCCTGGTATATGCTGTCCACTAATTAAAGTGGGCACCTTGCACCAGTCCAAACGACCCTTATTGATGATTAGGTTAAAGACAACCTTTATAGAAAGCTATCCTAGTGGTAGCTGTGGAGAGCAGCCTTCAGGCTAAGTCTTGAAGGAATGAAAAGCAGCTTGTTTTACCAGTATATAACCTCCTGAATGACCAAATGAAAGGAGAACCACACAAGGTATATATAAAATATATGTATTTATTTCTAAACACTCTCTACTAACCTCTTTATGAGATTAGAGAACAAGGCACACAATATTACAGTACTAGAACGACAGTAAATAGCACAATACACAGTGGGCTCCAGGGGGAGACCAAACCATATATTAAGAAAGTGGTATAACAACCACGACTTGACTAGACACAGTGCCTAGAGCACGTAGAATCGCTGGGACCCCAAGGAACCACCCAAGGTAGTGACACAGGGGACCCACGGAGAACGGGTGCAGTGTGGGAACACAGACGCGAGCTCCGTACAACTCTATGGGAAAGTCGCGGTTGGGATGTTAGAGTTTAAGGACACTTAGGAGAGGACTTTGAGTAAACCCTTTCAGACTTAGAAGGTTCTAAGGCCAGCACCCACGGGAGCACCGGAGTACTCGTGTTACCTCACCCAGGGAAGCCAGGTGCATAGGTGTCAAAGGGTGTCGGGAATCGTCGTTGTTTTCAATGGTGCGACGCTGCAAAGTACTGCTGCCGGGAAGAAGAAAAGTGTCCGGTGTGATCCAAGCCTGGATAAAAGATGTGAAGAATCTGAAAGCAGAGGGGACAGAGTCTGGGTCACTTGCCAGTGACCAGGAGCGGAGCAATCGAATGGCCACCGATGTCGGGTGCTTCAGGTGCGAAGAGGTGAAGCTTGACTCTGCAGCCACGGGGACCAGGAGACGTCGACGATGACCAGAGTCTGCAGAGGAGCTGTCCCACAAAGGATGTCGAGTGCTGGGGGGTCAGTGCTCGGATTGAACACCAACAAGCCTTGGCAACGGCAACCCACGCGGTCAGAGTAATTAGGCTTCTGTGAGGACCAGCAAGGTCCTGGGGACTCCCCAAGTGATGGAGAGTCAGGGCACACCTGGAGCAACCAGGAAAGCCCACTGAAAGTTAAAGGGCCCTTCTCAGGGACCCACAGGTTGGAGGACCAGGGATCGCAAAGGGACCTTGAGAGGAATCACAAAATGCCGGCCCACGGAATACTCGTGGAGTGTAGGCCCGCAATCTTTGGTGGAATTACTGCTCGGGGTCAGGGCTACAAGTAACCCAAAGCTCAGCCTCAGGGGTTGCCGGAAAGCGGATGCTTCTGCAAATCAACACGGTGTCCAGGGGTTCGGGTTGCACGGTCACCACGAGGGATACGGGCGTCAGACTTGCTGTGGGCACAGATCGACCTCAGAGACCTCGGGAACCCACCTCCTGTGTTGCAATATTCTTCGGAGTCCTCGGGAGCTTCAGAGATGCAAACCAGTCAGTTGCATTAGAGGTGCCTGCCTTGCAGGGGAGTAACTCCTTTACTCTAAGGGAGATTCTTCAGTCATCCAGCGTAGTGTAGATCGCCGAAGTACTTGGTTTCTGTAGCAGAGTTTAGTCCAGGTGTAATCTAAAGTCCTGTAGCCAGGGGTTCCTACTTTATACCCAAGGAAGGGGTGGGACAAACTCTGGGGACCCACCTATGGGAGGGTCAGGATAGAGGGGTGGCTACACCCGTATCCTTTGTCCAGTTTGGTGCCAGAGCAGGGGCTGAGTGCCTCTGCAACCGGTTTGAGCTGGACTATGCACAGGGACACCAAATGTGCCCCCAGTGCAGACATCAAAGCACTCTTGGAGTGCACCCACCCAGCCCCAATACACTAAAGCCTGTCTGGGAGGTGGTCACACCTCCCTGTGACAGGAAACTTATTGTCCAGCTTCCCCTGCCGGAGTTTCGTCCAGCAGCAGGAGGGCAGACTCGCGTCTGTGGCTGGCAGCATCCATTTTGTGATGCCAGGGTTCTGTGAAGCTGGTACCGGGTGTACCGGTGTTGTCATATTTCTCCCTCTAGGAGGGAGGAATCATACCTCCCACACCAGTTACTGGTGTGGAGGTATGATTCCAAGGTGTTTGACATCAAACACGACATAATTCCTTGCAGCCGTTTTAAAGTTAGCATTTACCGCGAGGTTATAATGCACTTAAGAGTATATGGTTGGCTGCATCACAGATAACCCCGGAATAGTGGTTCCGAAGGCTGCAGAGGGGCTCTGCTCATGCATGGGCACCCTCTCACATAAAACCCAGCACCCTGCCTTCAGGATTGATAAGGCCTGCCATAGGGGTGACTGATAGGCTTACATGTGCAGTGATTAGGATAGATATAGTGAACCTATATCTAAGTAAGAGTGCAGGCACCACCTTACACAGGCTGCAGTAGCAGACCTGTTGTGTCATTTTGGATGGCCTCTCAGGGGTGGCATAATACATGCTGCAGTCCCTGGGAGGCCTCTGGGGTACCTATGCCCTTGGTACATAGTATACCATATACTAGGGACTTATAAGGGTACTCCAGAATCCAATCTGGAGTGTACCTAAAGTACATGCAATCAATTTAGAGGAGAAAGCAGATAGGCTGGGGTCCTGAATAGCAGGATCCCAGCCAAACTAAGTCGAAAACAGTGAAACATCAGCAAAAAGTGGGGGTAACTATAAGAAGCAGATCCTACTCTCCTACAAACGCCCTTATCGATCTGAATTATTAGAGGTTGTAGGAAAGTAGGATCTGCTTCTTATGGTTATCCCCACTTTTTGCTTGACGTGATGCTGTTTTTGACTAGTCTGACTGGGATCCTGCTAATCAGGACCCCAGTACATCTGCTTTCTCCCTAAAGTATTGTGTTCAGTACCTAGGTACATTCCAGATTGGATACTGGGGTACCCTTGTCAGTCCCTAGTATATGGTACCCATGTACCCAGGAAATAGGTACCCCAGAGGTCTCCCATGGGCTGAAGCATGCGTTATGCCACCCATGAGAGACCATTCAAAATGGAACTACAGGCCTGCCATTGCAGCCTGTGTAAGTTAGTGCATGCACCACTTACTAAAGGTCTATGTTTACTATATATAAGGGTCACTGCACTTAAAACCTATAAGTCATCCCTATAGCAGGCTGTTACAATCCTGAGGGCAGGGTGCTTGGTTCTAAGTGAGAGGGTGCCCCTGCATGAGGAAGACACCCCTGCAGCCTACGGAGTCCATTCTCCCGGGTTGTCAGTGAAGCAGCCATATACTATATAGAGGGGCACCGCGTAATCATGCGATGACCATCTCGAAAACGGCTGCCACGAATCCTATCATGTTTGCTATCAAACATGTTGGAATCATACCCCCACACCGTAAACGGTGTGGGAGGTATGATTCTAAGCACCGGGGGAGCCCTCCGTTAGGCTCTCAGTGTTCCCGGTACCAGCCTTCTAGCCCCGGACAGCACAAAATGATTGCTGCTGACCAGAGACACATTTCTACCCTCCTGCTGCTGAGCCAAGCTCGAGCAGGGGAAGGCAGAACAATTGGCATCCTGTAACAGGGAGGTGTGACCACCTCACAGACAGGATTTAGTGTATTAGGTCTGGGTGGATGCACTTGCCAGCACCTGAAAGTTTGCATGAGGGGCATATTTGGTGTAGCTGTGCATAGTCCAGTACAAACCAGTCCTCTGAGCCGTTGGCTCCCGCTCTGGTGCAAAACTGGACAAAGGACATGGGAGTGACCTCCCCCCTGGGAGGGTCCCCTGAATCTTCCCAACCCTTTCCCTAGGGTACTTAAGGGCTTACCTGGGTGTAGGTCCCTAGATTCGTCGTGGGATAAGATTCAGAACTGAAACCACTGCACTTCTACCGTCTGGGCACTCTGGACTTCGCTGGACTTGGTTTGGGCCTGACTTTGTCTCCCTTCCAGTCTGCTGCATTGTCTGTGCATCATACAGGAACCTCCCAAGACTTGTGAAGCATCAAGGACAAGCAAATTAATCTCCCTTGGAGTGAAGGAGAAACTCCCCTGCATTCGCAGGAACCGCAACAAAGATGACCGGTCAGCAGATGCCGAGCTCCTCCAGACTCCGTGGGCTCTGCAACACAGGTGGTGGTTTTCCTCAGCTCCCGAGGCCTGCTCTATCCTCTTACCAAGTTTGAGGCCAGTAGTCCTTGTGGAGGTTGCAATAACCGAACCCCTGGGTACTGTGTCCCTTTGCAGTTGCAAAGGCTTGTTGACATCTTTGCAAGAAGATCTTTGGACTCCAACTAGCCCCAACCTCGAGCATCTCCAGTGACCAGAATCTTTGGCCACACCACATTGTGTGCTTCATGTCCTGCATCTTTTTGGTGAGCTGCTTGAGGTTTTGTTGCGACGCCTGTGCCTCCAGTGGCTTGTGGGTCCATTTGAGGATCACCTTTCAGTCAGTCAATAATACTTTTATTTGATTTAGTTAAAAATCATAAAAGAGTGGGAAGACCACCGTTGTACATAATACATTAGAAAGACATTTATAAAAGCTAAAGATAAAAACAGAACAAGGTCCTATCCTCGAACAATCATCTGCTGATTAGACTAAGAGACAATCTTAAAGCGTATAATCAGTGCAATTGAAAAATGTGCAAACCATTCAGTAGAAAATATTTAAAAATGTAGACTATGCAATTAGCAAGTGTGCAAACAGTTCAATTCAAGGATACTCATGTTAGATCGCGTTTTTGACCAGTTCTTTTGCCGCTATTTACCAGAATTTTATAGCTCTGCAGGACAATTGGATCGACGAACCTCCAAGGCATTTTATGACCGCCGCTCTGCATGTCCTTATTTGTTCTTTCCTTAATGACTCTCGAAGGACAATTTTTCGAATTTCCAGTAATATGGGGCAAGTACATAGGAGATGTAATAATGTCTCTTCACCCTGACCGCAGAGGCGGCATTCTTTTGTCGGCCAGGTAAGTTTCCATTTCGGGGTCAAATCCTTCGAAGGGAATGACCCCAGCCGCAGCAGCGTCAAAAAATGCTTTTTTTTATATGAGAGGTGTTCAGATAAATACTGTTGAGGTTTCAACGTCTGGTAAGATTGAATTACTGCCCATGCATGATGTTTCTTTGAAAATACTGTTTTATCCATTAATAACGAGATCCGTTTGATTGCAGTATTGACAACGGTTTTAAATCCGGAGTATGTGGTAATGGTGAGCCAGGTCTCCTCTAGCTGTAGTGCCGAGAGAGAGATTCTTTTAATATTGTAAAAATGGAATTGGTTTGCCTGGCTTGGTTTTCAATCTCTTCCCAACAATAATGTGCTAAGGTATTATCCTCTGCTGCCCTCATCCTCCAGTAGTATTTGGCCGTTGCCCCTTGTCTCGCTGGTTTCTGGTTTTTTAGCCCATATTCTAAACGAATTTGAGCCTGTGAAATGTGTCATGGAATTAAAAACAAGCTCTTAAAAAAGCTAGATTGCGCTGAGTTTAGGGCTGTGGCGTCTTTTGTGTTCAGCATTTCTGACCCGTATGATATAGAAGGTAGGAATTTTGCTGCGATTACCTTAAGCAAGTGACCCGTTGAGCAGTCTTTGCGCTTCTTCTGTAAGATTTTAAATGCGAAGAGCAGTTGTTTTGCTTTCGTTTTCCCTTGGTCCAAATGTTACTTAAAGTTGAGGTTGCTGTCAAGTTGAAACCCTAAATATTTATACGAATCCACCCGGGATAGTGGTTTCTCATCTAATTTCCAGATGAATTTGCATTTTTTCCTTGTTTTGTGATGTTTGGAAAAACACATCACCTTGGTTTTTTGGTGATTAATTGTTAGTTGGGCAGAGATGGTGTAGGCACCTAGTTGGGTGATCAATCGCTGCAGGCCTATAGGTGTTTGGGCTAGGAGGACAATGTCATCTGCATATTGGAGGCTGGGTATTGGTGTTTTGCCCAATTTTGGGGGGTCAGCTTGGATTAAACGAAGATGCTTCTCGAGGTCTGCGGTGTAGATGTTAAATAGAGAGGGGGCCAACACGCACCCCTGTTTTAGCCCGTTAATTGTTGATATCTTGTTTGTTATGCTGCGCCCATCTCCTTTCCTTATTTGAACCCATGTATGTGAGTAAAAGTTGATTATAGCCTCCAAAATTTTAGTTGGTACTCCCCAACCTTGCATTTTAGCCCATAGCTTTGCTCTCGATACTTTGTCAAAGGCCGCTTTAAGGTCAATGAAACACGCGTACAGAGTGCTAGATTTTTTGTAGGCTTGCTTAGCTAAAAGAGTGGCCGCGGAAATATTTGTGAGGGTACCCATTCCAGCCCGAAATCCAGTTTGGTATCAATTTTATTCGGCTCACCCTGTCCTCTAGGTCTACCAACAAGTTTGATGCGTACATTTGTGCCTCAACATCAATTAATGCTATCATTCTGTAGTTGGAAGGATCAGAACGTATGCCCGATTTGTATATTGGGTTTATTATACTTCCTCGCCTGGAGTCGGGGATCGTACCAGATGCTAAAGCGTGAGAAAAAAGTGGAGTGAGGAGGCCTGACCAAAATGATGGATCATGCCGGAATAGGGCATTTGGCAGGCCGTTGGGCCCTGGGGCTCCCTCAGAACGTAATTTGTGTATAATTTTAAGGACCTGCTCTTGTGTAATCCGCGGGGAGGGTTCCGATGATTTTAACTTGGGTATATCATGGACTATTCCTACACTGGGGTCCCCCTTCCCTATTGGTGTTTCACGTTTTGTGGTGCCTAAAGATGAAATTGCATTGTATGTGAGTTCGATATGGGCTCTCCAGGTGTCCTCCATTATGTCCGAGTTGTAGTGTCGGGTCTTGCCATTTGATAACTGGTTAATATTTTCCCAGAAGAGTTTAGAGTCTCTTTGTTTACTGGCGTAGAGGAGTTTCACCCAAAAGTGTTCATTGAACTCTTTCTTAGCCACCTTAATGTCCCTTTTTAAATCTTTTCTTGATCTTGATATTAGGGAAAGGATTTCCTGGGGGGGTTCTGAGCCCCAGGTTCGTAGTTGTCTTAGGTATTTATTTAGTTGTTTTTTTTGTTTCCTTAAGCTGCTGGTGAACCAAACAGCCCCTGGCTGAGGATCACCTTTGTTTTCCTTGGGCTCCCCTGATTGCTTGGGGCCTGCCCTGACTCCCCTACTTGTGGTGAGTCTCCTGGACCTTGCTGGTCCCAACCTTGCACCTTCTTGACTTTCTGCATGGATTGCATTTGCCAAGGCTTGTTGGTACTCCCACCGGACACTGACCCCTCAGCTCTCGACATCCTTTGTGGGACAGCTCGTATCCAGGTCCTAGTTGTTCTCAGTATCACCTGGTCCTTGCAGCTGCAGAGTCAAGGTCACTGTCATCCTTCCTGAAGCACCCGAAATCAAAGGTCATCTGTCTTCCAAGTCTCCTGGTCAGTCCTGAGTGACATAGACACTGTCCCCTCTGCTTTCAGGTACTCCTTGAAGAATCCACATTTGGATTCCTCCGAACACTTTCTCCTCTTCCAGCAGCGGCACTTTCCTGAAGTCCTCCATTGGGTTCGACTGCGGTTTCCAACACCACTTCACACCTAAAATTAACTCAGTTGGGTGAAGAGGGTAATCAGGCGCTCATATAGTATTCACAACAACTTATATAGTAATAGCAATTACAAATATCCTGCGGTGCATCCAAAAAGGGGAAAATCCACCCTAATTCCCCAAGATTCAATCAAAGATTGAGCAAACAATTAACAATTTCTGAAGCACACGCATCTCATAACAAAAGTCAATACAATAATGTAAAAGAACAAGAAAGTAGTAGATTGGGCATTGTTTCTTCTTTAATTTAACAGGGTCTTCCACTCCCTTAAGCCAACGCGTTTTGTCATTAATGGGCATGAATCCTACGACTTCCTCAGGGCTGGTAAATTATTCCAGATCTGTATCTCTAAATAAGGTACTCTCCAATAACATATCCGCAACAATAATGCTGTGGCGTTGTCTTTAAAATGAATACTCTCTATTTCAATATCAATATCCAATCTCCTGATTTGAGGCAACGGAGAAAATAACTCCGAAGAATATAACAGGACCCTGAAGTGCGTGGAAACCTGTAGACGTAGCAGCCGCACCCGGATACAGGCGAAAAGAGTATTCATTTTAAAGACAACGCCACTGCATTATTGTTGCGGGTCGGTTGTTGACATTAATTATAAACTTTGAATACTTGACGTTACGCTTTGGAATTGGGATATGTTATTGGAGGATACCTTATTTAGAGATACAGATCTGGAATAATTTACAAGCCCTGAGGAAGTCGTAGGGTTCATACCCATTAACGACGAAACGCGTTGGCTTAAGGGAGTGAAAGACCCTGTTAAATTAAAGAAGAAACAAAGCCCAATCTACTACTTTCTTGCTCTTTTACATTATTGTATTGACTTTTGTTATGAAATGCGTGTGCTTCAGAAATTGTTAACCACTTCACACCTATGCACCCAGCTTCCCTGGGATAGGTAACTTGGGTACCACGGTATCCACGGGTGGGGTGGCTCTCCAACCTTCTGTATTCCACCGGGTTTCTTCAGGGTCCTCTGGGAAGGGTCCCTAATCTTTAAAAATCCATCCGCGACTTTCACATAGACTGGTACGGAGCACGCGGTCGTGTTCACAATCTGCACACGGTCTCCGTTGGGCCCCTTTCTACTTATTTTGGGTGGTTCTGTGGGTCCACAGCAATTCTACGTCCTCTCGACATTGTCCTGACTCAAGTTGTGGTTCTTATACCACTTTCTTAGTATATGGTTTGGTCCCCCCTGGGGCCCACTGTGTATTAGTGCTATTTAATGTGATTTCTTTGCTTAAGTATTGTGTGCTTTGTGTCTATCTCCTGGTAGGAGATACTGTAACGTACTAGATAGTGTTATATAATAAATACATATTTTTATAAACACTTTGTGTGGTTCTCTTTCATTTAATCTATACTATAAGATTGCATTCTGGTAAAACAAGCTGCTTTACACTCCTTCAAGACAAAGCCTTAAGGCTGCTCTCCACAGCTACCACTTGGATAGCTTTCTAAGGTTGTCTGAGACCTCTTAAATCACCATATGTTAAGCAATCACCCCCGCTCCCATTTTGTGTTAGCAAGTTAGTGAAACCAGACCTCCCCCTTTACCCTCCTAGCAACAAGGATCTTCTACATCAGAGAGTGAACAGAGGGTGCTCTGAGACAGCAGTAATCTGCTGTGAGCTGTTTAAGATTAACCCTGGGCATAGCAGGCGTAGTGCCTCTACGCGTATTTCCACGGAGTTTTTAAAAAACTCCGTGGAAATAGGCTACGCTCCCTCCCCCGTCCCTCCCCGCGAGGAGCAAGATGGAGAGTGGCCAGGCAGGGGAGGTGGCAGACAACAGGTAAGTGGCTTCTTTTACATTTTTAAAGACTTTGGAAAGGGGGGAGGGAGCGGCTAACTCTGCTCCGCCAAGGAGGCGGAGTTTTTGCCTACTCTCCGCGTTCGCCACGGAACGCGCTGTAGGCAAATCTCTGCAAACTCCGCTGGCGGAGCGGAGTTACCCGCCCAGGGTTATTTAAGATGTGTTTTATAGGGATTGTGCACTTGGTTTTTTGTCTAGGAGAGTAAGTAAAGTTTTATACAAACAGTATTGTTAGAGGACAAAGTTTGTTAGGCCCTTACCTGCAGAAGTCCAAAGTGTGGATTGAGCCTGTCTGTCTCCTAGGAGATTCTGAATATAGGAGCAGCTTCCAACTCCCTGGCCAGCAAACCTTGTCTGAGGTCGCTGGGACCTTATATAGTCTGCTATTGGTTGGTACATGTGTGCACTGATTGGTGGTTGTATCTGGTGTTTCTATTGGATTAGGGTTAGTGTTCTCATTGGGTGGGTATTTGAGGGTTCTGGTTGGTTTCTGGGTCTGTCATTCAATTAATTTAGGGTTGGGACTACGGCTAGGGTTAGACTTTCTATTGGAAGTAGGGATTAGGCCTTCCTGTGTGATTGGTTGCTGGGACTAGGGTTGGAACTAGGGCAAGGGTTAGGCTTTCTATTGGAAGTAGCGATTAGGGCTTCTTGTGTGATTGGTTGCTGGACTAGGTGTGGGACTAGGACTAGGGTTAGGCTTTTTATTAAAAGTAGGGATTAGGGCTTCCTGTGTCATTGGTTCCTGGGACTAGGGTTGGGACTAGGGCTAGGACCTCTATTGAACGTAGAGCTTAGGGTATTGAGTCTGATTGAGTGCTTGGACTAGGGCTATGATTGGCTGTAAGGTCTTGGTCTCCTATTGATTCTAGATTTTAGGGCTAGTGTTGTGATTGGATAGGGTTAGGGCTAGGGTTCCCATTGGCTGAAGGGGTCATCTGACTACTAGGGCTATAGAAGGCCAGGGTTTAGGGCGTCTCAGCCCGGGCGTCGAGGCTAAGGGCGGAGAGGACAAGGGCAGTTGCCTGTTTGAGCCTGTTCGAGACTGGTCGGGACCAGGGCCAGAAATGCTGCCCATTTTCTCATTTAGTAATACCCACCCTACACCGTCCACATCCACAAACAGAGTAACACACTCACACCAAATGTACACCACACATTTACTACAAACTAACCCTATGCACAATTCAATGTCTCAGCACCCACTACAAAACCACACAAACCACTCCTATACACCCTTCTATCCCAGGTACCACACATTTCCACCATCACCTACAAACAGTACACAACTCTATCCTATACCACTAACCAATGCACTCATCACTAACACAACCCAATTCCACACCATACTTAACTACAACCCATCCAGACACACACTCCCCTCTCTAATTACTCCTAATAGACCCCCTTTCATCACTAACAAACATATACTCAGCCTTCCATCATTTGTCCAACCAACACCATCCTCTTCTTTCTACCATAATAACACAAACACACAACACATACACTGCACGGCACCACACATTTTAACTCTTACAACAAACCAGTCTAAGGCAAACACTCTTACCTCTACTTCATCCCCTCCTACACACAACATACACTCTACTCACAAATACATCACTACCCCCTTTATCTTACAAGTTCCACTCGCAAACAATACTATACAAACAAATCCATCTGATAAAACAAATACATCAGCACCTCTTTTCACTACTCCTCAAAAAAAAAACAGATCACACACATCAGCACAACAAAATCTATCAAGCACAACACCTCATAATACTTACAGTCACAAACTACAATCATACACCCACCTTTCAAACTACACAAATGAACAAACTACAATGCAATGCTTTCTCTCCTACACCATACCTAACACACATACAGAAACACAGCAACTCTCTTCTAACCGCCTCTCATCCATTTGACAATTTTGAAGCTTATTACATGAGGCACATGCTGCACTACCACCACTGACTCATACACCTTCCGTCCTCAACAGACGCAAACAATATAAGCAACGTACCACACATCACAACTTTTCTTCTCCATGTCTACTGCACAACAAGGTTACACCACAAAAGCAACACAGCACACAAACTCACTCTCAAACACTGTCTCCAACACCTACGCACGCAGACCCATCTAAATGCTTTCTTAGCCTGCTGGACGAGGAACACGTTACAGAACAGCTAGACAATTGCCATCCTAATACAGATATTACCAGCACTAAAAACACACCTGCCACCAACCCACACAATACTGATCACTCTTCTACAAAACAAAGTCTCACTGTCACTAAAGCACATTCTCTAAACTGTCTACTAATAAATGCTCAATCGCTCTCTAAAAACATACGTCACATCTGCGACCTTCTCACTGATGCAAAACCAGACATACTATTCATAACTGGATCATGGTTGGTCCTGCATCAAGCCATTCCTCTAGGCTATCAAACGATCACCCAAAATCGTATAGGCAAAAAAGGAGGTGGTCTAGCTGTTGTGTTCAGGCAAACATTACATATCACTAAAATTGACGACATTTCCATAAAGAATTGTGAGGTTCTTCTCGCCAGATGCAATGCTACACTGTCTTCCTCCTGTAACTTCCTGCTCCTTTAGAGACCTCCACCTAGCAAGGCGGCATTCCCAGCCGCACTTCTAGACACAGTTTCAAACCTGATAACAATACACTCCAACCTATGCATTCTGGGTGACCTCAACATTTGGTTTAACAAACCCAATATGACCCATCCAAAAACAATAATCACTGGCCTGGACGCACTGAACCTGCATCAGATTGTCCACAAACCCACACACATCGCTGGACATATCCTAGATGTAATTTTTGCTAATACCGAACTAATTACCTTTCAAACTATAACTCCAGTCACATGGTCAGACCACCATTTGCTTGCTTTCCAACATAAAACAACACTAAGCAACTCACCTAAAACCACATTACATACATCCACCTATCGACCGTGGAACAAACTTAATTTGGAACACTTAGAAACACAACTAACATCCAGTACAGATCTGGAAACAATAAATTCAGTTCAAAAACTATATGAGTGGCTACAGGAAGCTTTTGATATCCTGATACCACTCAAAACCACACAACACAACAGAACAAAAGAAAACAAGTACCTTGGTGAAATACAGAGATAAAAGACATAAAACTACAAATTAGAAAGCTGCAACGTGCCTGGCTCAAAACAAAAAACAAACAAGACAAACTTCACCTACAGAAAATTAACAGATTAGACAAGTCAGCTATCAAATAAGCAAAGAAAAGGTACTATTCAGACAGAATTCAAAATGCTAAATGTGCAAATAAAGAATTCTATAAAATACTCAATGAATTTCGTAAACCAAATTGCCTAGAAGGAACTCATCCCGTTACTCAAGATTTCACAGACAAACTGGCAAATCATTACATGGACAAAGCAGACACGTTGGACTCATACTTAAAACAGAGACAAAGCACCAGCACTAACCCTTTTACAAAACAACAATCCAAGAATACTCTAACTCAGCCTCTCCGTTCCTTTCAATACATTTCACACGAATAATTTATGGACCTGGTCAAAGCAAGCAGGCCTGCCGGCAGCCCTTCTGACCCGTGTCCACCACAAACTTTCAAGACAATTCTTCTAACAACCTCTGCTGCCACTCCAGTAAGAAGAATCATCAACGATTCCTTAACTACCGGAATATTTCCAGAAGAACTCAAAAAGTCCTACATACGCCCTTTACTAAAGAAAGCAAACTTGGACCCGCTGAACCCTGACAACTACAGACCCAATACAAATGGACCTTTCCTGGGCAAACTGATAGAAAGAGCAGCATTCGCCCAGATGTCACAATGCATTGAAGACAATGCCATACTTTCAGACTTCCATACAGGATTCTGTCCGGGAAGAGGCACAGAATCTGCCCTCCTTGCCATCTGGGATAACCTGATGAACACAGTTGACCGCAATGGTGTTGCTGCGCTACTCCTCTTGGACCTCTCGGCTGCCTTTGACATGGTTGACCATGGCACTCTGGTACAAAGACTCTACGAAGCCGGCATAGAGGGGACTGCTTTAGACTGGATCACGTCCTACCTTCGAAACAGACCTAATGTCATCCATACCCCACCTTTCTCGTCCAAACCATACTCCACAAAAGCTGGGGTCCCTCAAGGCTCTATCATCTCGCCCATGCTTTTCAACATCTACATGAAGTCATTACCGGTACTGATCAATCAATTTCACCTCACGTGCTATAACTATGCAGATGACACACAAATACTGCTTCCACTGGAATGCCCCATTGGAAATTCACCAATTTTCAGTTGTCTCAGAGCCGTGGATCAATGGATGACTTGGAGCCATCTCAAATTGAATGCTTCCAAAATGGAAATACTCACATGTGGCAATTGTAAATATTATGACCCGCTTGCCGCCTGGCCTGATGAACTGGAATCACCGCCTAAAGTATCGAAGGAAGTAAGAAACCTTGGACTGACCATGGACTCCAAGCTATTGATGAATGCCCAAGTAGACAAACTAGCAAGATCAAGCTTTGTTACTATCAAAACTCTGCGACAAATCTTCCCCCATTTGGGATTTCTACACAAGGTCCAAGCTACCATCTCCCTTGTTCTGTCCATACTTGATTATGCCAATAGCCTCTACCACGGATCACCTTTAACGACTATGAAAAGACTACAACAGATTCAGAACTCGGCTGCCAGACTACTCTTGCATATCAAACCGCGAGACCACATCTCCCCTGCCTTGAAAGCCCTGCATTGGTTACCGGTTGCCAGAAGATCCACGTTCAAGATGCTCTGTATCACCCACAAAGCGATACATGGAATGGGACCGCTCTTCATCAGGAATAAAATCTCCAAACACATTCAACATAGGAACCTAAGCTCTAGAGTGGCACCTCGCCTCAAAACTCCAATATACAAGAAAAAAACCATGGGTGGCACATCCTTCTCTGTTCAAGCAGCCAAAATATGGAACTCTTCACCCCCCAACATAAGATCCACCGACAACCACCTTGTCTTCAGAAAACTACTCAAGAATTGGCTCTTCCCCACATAAGCACCATACGCAAACAGAAATATACAGCATATCCCTGTGTATATAAGCATTTATTTGTACTATAGATATGTACCTATATATGTGTATTGCTATATTGCTTTGTATAAACATGTAGAATAATTATGTTTAAAATAAATAAATAAATAAATACATTTTTAAGTACAACACTTGAAAACGGGAAACAGTGTTTACAACGCTGTCATTACATCGCAGTACTATTACAACGCGGTCGTTACAACGACCGCTTTGTTAGCACGCAATGCATTTACATCGCAAGTCATTACAACGACTTGCTGTAGGGGGCGCTGAGGTTTTGGAAATGAATTCCAACACCTTCCCTACTGTTGTGCAAACTGGAGTACTATTCCTAAGTCCAGCGCGCCCCCTACTGCAAGTCGTTGTAATGACTTGCGATGTAAATGCATTGCGTACTAATAATGCGGTCGTTGTAATGACTGCGTTGTAAAAGCATGCAATGTAATACATTGCGTTGTGATGTGCTATATTCCTTGAAAACCAGAGTTTATCGAATGCATCTTTAATCTACATATACTTACTTCCTTTATGCATCTATATACTTTCCATATACTTGGATCTATATATTTATTACTTCTCCCCCCCAAAAAAGCATATTCAATGCACTACCCTATTTCTCATCCTATTCCTTTATCAATATCTTTAATCTACATATACTTACTTCCTTTATGCATCTATAAACTTTCCATGTACTTATGGATCTATATATTTATTACTTTCTTCTAATTCAGCATATCCAATGCACTAACCTATTTCTCACCCTATACCTCTCTCAATATATCTTCTACCTCAACTCTCTGACTCATCTCAAACCTCTTTCTACTACTCTTTCCAATGCACTACCCTATTTCTCACCCTATACCTCTTTCAATATATCCTCTACATCCACTCTCTCATTCATCTCAAACCCCATACCCCTACTATCATCCATAAAATAGCCCTTTCTAGACTCTCCCCTACTCTACCCCGCCTTGCACCATCTGACACCTCTTTTACTATACTGATCCCCCAAAACAAGCCTTTCTAAACTCTTCCCTCTGACTCTTCCCCTCCACATCCCTTTTTACTCATCTCACGCCTCCCACTACTGCTATGACCTCCAAAAAAACAAAAGTCTAAATCCTTCTCTCTTCTATCCCTCCACTATCCTTTTCAATCAAAATAACAGACTAACATGCCCACTTTTCAAATTTCGTATTTCACTATACTAATTCACCACTAATCCTTTATGGGTTCCAGAGTAGCGTGATACTCGCCGAAAAAAGTGCTTCAACACCACATCAGGGGTAGCAAGCACTATATAAATGCAAACCTTTTTTCCCCTCTTCTATCCCTCCGCTATCCTTCTCAATCCAAATAACTGTCTAATATATTCCACTCAAATTACTTTCATATTTCACTATACTAATTCACCACTAATCCTTTATGGGTTCCGGAGTAGCGTGCTACTCGCCAAAAAAGCACTTCAACACCCCATCAGGGGTAACAAGCGCTATATATATGCAAACCTTTGTCCCTCTTCTATCCCTCTGCTACCCTTCTCAATCCAAATAACTGACTAACATATCCACCACTCAAATTACTTTCATATTTCACTATGCTAATTCAACACTAATCCTTTAATGGGTTCCGGAGTAGCGTGCTACTCGCCCAAAAAGCGCTTCAACACCCCATTGGGGGTAACAAGCGCTATATAAATGCAAACCTTTATTCCCTCTTCTTTCCCTCCGCTATCCTTCTCAATCCAAATAACTGACTAATATCCACCACTCAAATTACTTTCATATTTCACTATACGAATTCACCACTAATCCTTATGGGTTCTGGAGTAGCGGGCCACTCGCCAAAAAAGTGCTTCAACACCCAATCAGGGGTAATAAGTGCTATATAAATGCAAACCTTTTTCCCTCTTCTATCCCTTCGCTATCCTTCTCAATCCAAATAACTGACTAACCAATCCACCACTCAAATTGCTTTCATATTTCACTATACTAATTCAACACTAATCCTTTATGGGTTCCGGAGTAGTGTGCTACTCGCTGAAAAAGCGCTTCAACACCTTGTCAGGGGTAGTAAGCACTATATAAATGCAATTACAATATAATACAATACAATAAGGGTTGTCTGGACTGGTGCAAGATGCCCACTAACATTGGTGGACATCATATACCAGGCCAGCCTCTCACATTGGTGTGCAGCGGTTGGGATTCAAGACTGCATTGTTTTGCCAGATAAAACTTTGTATTGATTAACTGGAAAACCACTAGTACTAGGCACATACAAATGCAAGCTCAGAATAATAAGTTCTACTGAACTTGGGGTTGGGTAAGTCAAGGTTCTAGCATACCCTTTCTCCAACTTAAGAGAGTTTAGCTCCCACTAGGTTAGGTAGGTGAAACACCACACCTCACTTAGTATGTCTACTAAAGGAGATGCCAGTGGCTCTCTGCCAAATAGATACAGTGAACTTTCGTTCCAAGAACTGGAAGCACTGAGTGCATCTAGATAGCAGAAGGCAGGGAGAAGTGCCAACACTCAACGCCTTGTAGAGGTGTTACTGTTGGATGACCTGAGGAAAGCCTCTGGGTCAGATGACCAGGACAGAGTGGGTGGGCCAGGGAATGAAGATAGGGCAGGAAGGGAACCCCTCTTTGACCTAGAATCAAACCCTGACAATTCAGACCTCCCAGAGGAGAACAGAGAGGGACAAGAGGATGCCCTCTATGATCCTCCTGGGAAGGTGCAGAGTAGGCCAAGGAGGTCTAGATCCTCCTCTGCAGAATCCAATACTTCTAGACAGTGAGTAGGGACCTCCATTTCTAGTAAAGGAAGGAACTCTTTAGATAGGGAGTACCAAATGCTTGAACTTGAGAAAGCTAGGCTTAGGCTCAGGAAAGAGCAGTTGGCACTTGACAGAGAGTCCCTAGAAGTCCAGAAGGCTAGGAAGAAATTGGAACTAGAGTCCCATGGTGGCAGCAACAGTGTCCCTAGAAGTAAGGAACATTTGTTTGACAATAGGAACCTGAGCAAGATTGTCCCTCCCTACCATGTTGGGGATGACATCCACAAATGGATAACTGCTTTAGAGAGGGCCTGTAAAGTTCAGAGAGTCCCTCAAAAGCAGTGGGCAGCTATCTTGTGGCTCTCCTTTGCTGAAAATGTTAGAGATAAGCCTCTCACTGTTATAGAAGAGGATGCTGACAATTACTCAGTTTTGAAGAGTGCTCTCATTGATGGGTTTGGCTTAACCACTGAACAGTACAGGATTAAGTTCAGAGATACCCAGAAGACACAGAATCGGGACTGGGTAGACTTCGTGGATAGTGCTATTAAGGCTCTGGAAGGTTGGTTGCTTGGCAGCAAAGTGCATGATTTTGAAGGATTATACAATTTAATTATGAGGGAGCAGATCCTTGATAATTGCCAAAATCAGCTATTGCATCAGTACCTGGTGGACTCAGATCTGACTTCTCCCCAAGAATTGAGAAAGAAGGCAGATAAGTGGGTCAGAACCAGGGTGAAGCAGAAAAACCAGAACAATAGTGGTGACCAGAAGAAGCAAGATTCTTCAAAAGCTCAAGATAAGGGTGGGGATAAGGGTAAAGACAAAGAGTCTTCATCAGGGCCCCAAAAAACCTGCATCTGGAGGGGAGTCACAATCCAAAAAAAGGGAAAAGACAAAAAGAAACCTTGGCGCTATCTCTGTAAGCAGAAGACCCATTGGACAAGAGATGCTGATTGTCCAAAGGCCAAGGAAACTACTCCTACCACCACTGCCCCTAAGGCAACTGCTCCCCCTAGCACACGTATAAGTGGTGGTACAGGGAACAAGGGATTAGTGGGGTTAAACTTGGAATCTGAGGTGGGTTCTGGCTTAGTCAGAACTCCAGCTCAGGCTGTTCTAGTCTGTGATGGTGGCATGGATATTGTCACCTTACTTGCCAGTCCCAGTAACCTAGGCAAGTACAGACAGCAGCCTTTGATCAATGGAACAGAGGCAATGGCCTACAGGTACACAGGGACCAGTGTCACAATGGTGACAGAGAAACCTGTGTCTCCTGGACAGATCATACTTGGTGAAATGCAGCAAGTGACCAATGCAAACAATGTCAGGACTGACCATTCCTTGGTAGTTGTTATTTTCAGCTGGGGAGGGGTAACTGGCCCTAAGAAGGTTGTGGTAAGTTCAGACCTACCAGTAGATTGTTTGTTGGGCAATGATTTGGAGACTTCAGCCTGGGCTGAGGTTGAATTTAGGACTCATGCAGCCATGTTGGGCATCTCTGCAGATGTGTTTGCTGTGACTAGGTCACAAGCCAAACTAACATCCACTGACCAGGCCCTGGATCCTGGAACAATGGACCAGGGGCCTTCCAAGAGAAGGAGCAGGAGGGGTAAGGCTTTGTCTTCCCCCCAGACTCAGAGTGAGGATCAGTCTCTTGAGGGAGATGATCTCAGTCTCTGTGAAGGAACTGTCCCAGATGAGCTTGAACCTGATCAGGTTGAGTTCTTGGGGAAAGGGGGCCCTTCCAAGGCAGACTTGAGTTTGGAGCAGCAAACCTGCCCCTCTCTTGAACCCGTCAGACAGCAAGCTGCTGCTGAGTCTGCTGGGAATGTCAGTGGGTCCCACAGGATCTACTGGGATGAGGGACTCCTTTATTCAGAGGGTAGAGACCCCAAGCCTGGTGCTACCAGGAGGTTGGTTATACCTCTGAAGTTTAGGGGCTTCCTACTCACCCTAGCACATGACATTCCCCTGGCAGGACACTTAGGCCAAAGTAAAACTTGGGACAGGATTGTCCCTCACTTTCACTGGCCTCACATGTCTGAAGACACCAAGGAGTTTTGTTGCTCCTGTGCCACATGCCAAGCCAGTTGTAAGGCAGGTTGCACTACAAAGGCCCCCCTGATACCACTTCCAGTGGTGGGGGTTCCCTTTGAGAAGGTGGGATTGATATCATTGGTCCCATGAACCCTCCCACAGCATCTGGGTATAGTTGCATACTAGTGGTGGTGGACCATGCCACTGGGTACCCAGAAGCCATTCCCCTTAGAACCACCACAGCTCCTGTGGTGGCCAGGGCCCTCTTGGGAATCTTTTCCAGAGTGGACTTCCTTAAGGAGGTTTTAACTGACAGAGGTACAAACTTCATGTCAAGTTACATCACTGCAATGTGGAAGGAGTGTGGAGTGAATTACAAATTCACCACACCCTATCATCCACAATGCAATGGGTTAGCTGAAAGATTCAACAAAACCCTGAAGGGCATGATCATGGGCCTCCCAGAAAAGCTTAGGCAAAAATGGGATGTCCTTCTGCCCTGCCTTCTCTTTGCCTACAGAGAAGTCCCTCAGAAGGGGGTTGGCTACAGCCCTTTTGAACTTCTGTTTGGGCATCCAGTTAGGGGTCCCTTGTGTTTGGTGAAGGAGGGATGGGAGTTACCTCTCAAACCTCCCATACAAGACACAGTGGACTATGTACTTGGTCTCCGCTCCAGGATGACTGAATACATGAAGAAGGCAAGCAAAAACCTGGAAGCTAGTCAAGAATTGCAAAAAGCTTGGCATGACCAAAAGGCTGTCCTTACTGTTTACCAGCCAGGCCAGAAAGTGGGGTGTGGGAGCCTGTGGCCCCAGCAGCTCTCCAAGATAAATGGAGTGGACCCCACACTATCATTGAGCTAAAAGGTGAAGTCACCTACCTGGTGGACCTTGGCACTCCCAGGAGCCCTCACAGGGTGCTCCTTGTGAACAGGCTCAAACCCTCTGTAGACAGGGCTGACATGGGCTTGCTCATGGCAACTGATGAGGGACAGGAGGAAGAGAGTGACCCTCTACCTGATCTCCTCTCACAAAACCCTGATGATGAGTCAGTTGATGGTGTAGCCTTGGCATGCAGCCTCACTGACCAACAGCAGATTGATTGCAGGAAGGTCCTCAATCAATATAGGCATATGTTTTCGTTGACACCCAGTCAAACCACCTGGTGTACCCATGAAGTGGACACAGGTGAGAGTCTACCTGTCAAGAATAAAATCTACAGGCAGCCTGACCATGTCAGAGATTGCATCAGGACAGAGGTCCAAAAGATGCTAGAGTTGGGAGTAATTGAGCCCTCAGATAGCCCTTGGGCTAGTCCAGTGGTCTTAGTACCAAAACCTCACACCCAGGGTGGTAAGAGAGAGATGAGGTTTTGTATTGACCACAGGGGACTCAATTCAGCCACTAGGACTAATGCTCATCCAATTCCTAGAGCAGATGAGCTTATTGACACTTTGGCCTCGGCCAAGTTCTTGAGCACATTTGACCTAACTGCTGGTTACTGGCAAATCAGACTAGCTGAGGATGCCAAACCAAAAACAGCATTCTCAACCCCTAGTGGGCATTACCAATTTATTGTGATGCCCTTTGTTTTGAAGAATGCACCTGCCACATTCCAAAGGCTGGTGAATAAAGTCCTCACAGGTCTGGAAGCCTATAGTGCAACATATCTATCTTGATGATATAGCTGTCTTTAGCTCCACCTGGGAGGATCACCTGGTCCACCTGGAGATCGTTTTGGAGGCCCTGCAGAAATCAGGCCTCACTATCAAGGATACTAAGTGCTAGATAGGGCAGAGCAAGGTTGTATACCTGGGCCACCTTGTGGGTGGAGGCAAGGTTCAACCACTACAGAGCAAAATCCAGACCATAATGGACTGGGTTGCTCCAACTACCAAGATTCAGGTCAGAGCTTTCTTTGGCCTGACTGCGTATTACAGGAGATTTGTAAAAGGATATGGGTCCATAGTGACTCCCCTGAATGATCTCACCTCCAAGAAAATGCCCAAGAAAGTTCAGTGGACAGTTAGCTGTCAGAAGGCTTTTGATGATCTCAAGCAGGCCATGTGCACTGCTCCCATTCTGCAGAGTCCTGACTACTCCAAGCAATTTATTGTCCAAACAGATGCATCTGAGTTGGGGGTAGGGGCTGTGTTGTCACAACTTAATGCAGTAGGTCAGGATCAACCAGTAGCTTTTATTAGCAGAAGGTTGACCCCCTGAGAGAAACGTTGGTCAGCTATAGAGAGGGAAGCCTTTGCTGTGGTCTGGGCCCTGAAGAAGCTGAGGCCATACTTGTTTGGCCCTCACTTCATTGTTCAGACAGACCATAAGCCCCTCTTATGGCTAAAACAGATGAAGGGTGAAAACCCCAAACTTTTGAGTGGTCCATTTCCCTACAGGGGATGGACTATACATTGGAACAGAGACCTGGGAGTAACCATGCCAATGCAGATGGACTCTCCAGATATTTCCACTTAGAAAAAAAGAGACTCAACTGGGCAAGGTTAGTCTCATCTCCTTATGTTTGGGGGGGTTGTATAGGAAAGTAGGATCTGCTTCTTATTGTTACCCAACTTTTTGCTTGATGTGATGCTGTTTTTTACTAGTCTGACTGGGATCCTGCTAATCAGGACCCCAGTCTATCTGCTTTCTCCCTAAACTGTTGTGTTCAGTACCTAGGTACATCCCAGATTGGATACTGGGGTACACTTGTCAGTCCCAAGTATATGGTACCCATGTACCCAGGGCATAGGTACACCCGAGGTCTCCCATGGGCTGAAGCATGCATTATGCCACCCATGAGAGACCATTCAAAATAGAACTACAGGCCTGCCGTTGCAGCCTGTGTAAGTTGGTGCATGCACCACTTAATAAAGATATAGGTTTACTATATCTAAGGGTCACTGCACTTAAAACCTATAAGTCACCCCTATAGCAGGCTGTTACAATGCTGAGGGCAGGGTGCTTGGTTCTAAGTGAGAGGGTGCCCCTGCATGAGGAAGATAACCCTGCAGCCTATGGAGTCCATTCTCCCGGGTTGTCAGTGAAGCAGCCATATACTATATAGAGGGGCACCGCGTAATCACGTGATGACCATCTCGAAAACAGCTGCAACGAATCCTATCATGTTTGGTATCAAACATGTTGGAATCATACCCCCACACAGTGAACGGTGTGGGAGGTATGATTCCAAGCACCGAGAGAGCCCTCCGTTAGGCTTTCAGCGTTCCCGGTACCAGCCTTCTAGTGCCGGACAGCGCAAAATGGTTGCTGCTGACCATAGACACATTTCTGCCCTCCTGCTGCTGAGCCAAGCTTGAGCAGGGGAAGGCAGAACAATCGGCATCCTGTCACAGGGAGGTGTGACCACCTCCCAGACATGATTTAGTGTATTAGGGCTGGGTGGGAGCACTTGCCAGCGCCTGAAAGTCTGCATTAGGGGCACATTTGGTGTCCCAGTGCATAGTCCAGTCCAAACCAGTCCTGGGAGCTGTTGGCTCCCGCTTTGACGCAAAACTGGACAAAGGACATCAATCAATCAATCAATCAATCATGTCACTTATAAAGCGCACTACATACCCGCGAGGGTCTCAAGGCGCTGGGGGAAGAGGGGGGTGGTGCTGCTACTGATCGAAGAGCCAGGTCTTGAGGAGTCTTCTGAAGGCCAGTAGGTCTTGGGTCTGTCGGAGGTTGGTGGGGAGGGTGTTCCAGGTCTTGGCGGCGAGGTGGGAGAAGGATCTGCCGCCGGCGGTCGTTTTCCGGATGCGGGGGACTGTGGCGAGGGCGAGGCTGGTCGAGCGGAGCTGGCGGGTGGGGGTGTAGAAGCTGAGTCATCTGTTGAGGTAGGCTGGTCCGGAGTTGTGGAGTGCTTTGTGTGCGTGGGTGAGGAGCTTGAAGGTTATCCTCTTGTTGACAGGGAGCCAGTGCAGGTCTCTCAGGTGGGGTGTGATGTGGCTGCGTCGGGGGATGTCGAGGATAAGACGTGCAGAGGCGTTCTGGATGCGTTGCAGCCGTCTCAGGAGCTTAGCCGTCGTTCCTGCGTAGAGGGCGTTTCCGTAGTCCAGCCTGCTGGTGACGAGGGCCTGGGTGACTGTTTTTCTTGTTTCGGTGGGGATCCACTTGAAGATCCTGCGGAGCATTCGGAGGATGTTGAAGCAGGATGAGGAAACGGCGTTGACCTACTTAGTCATGGAGAGGGTGGGGTCGAGGATGACCCCTAGGTTGCGTACGTGGTCGGTGGGTGGCTGGGCTGTTCCCAGTGATGTTGGCCACCAGGAGTCATCCCAGGCTGAAGGGTTGGAACCAAGGATGAGGACCTCCGTCTTGTCCGAGTTCAGCTTCAGGCGGCTGGTCCTCATCCATTCGGCGACGGCCTTCATTCCTTCGTGGAGGTGGGCTTTGGCGGTGTGAGGGTCTTTGGTGAGGGAGAGGATCAGCTGGGTGTCGTCGGCGTAGGAG
Organism: Calotriton arnoldi; assembly: GCA_963921515.1. Taxonomy (NCBI): domain Eukaryota; kingdom Metazoa; phylum Chordata; class Amphibia; order Caudata; family Salamandridae; genus Calotriton; species Calotriton arnoldi. Next base: position 1,493,574 of record CAWUFW010004193.1, read on the forward strand.
ATGATGTTGAGGTTGTGCTGTCGGGCGACGTGGGCGAGGGTGCCATGTAGATGTTGAACAGCGTTGGGCTGAGGGAGGAGCCTTGGGGTACGCCGCAGATGATCTTGGTGGCCTTGGATCGGAAGGGGCGAGGCGGACGCTTTGTGTTCTGCCGGAAAGGAAGGATGTGGTCCAGTCCAGGGCCTTCTCTTGGATCCCGGCGTCGTGAAGGCGTGTTCGTAGTGTGTGATGGCAGACCGTGTCGAAGGCGGCTGATAGGTCCAGGAGGATGAGGGCTGCTGTTTCGCCGTTGTCTAGCATGGTCCTGATGTCATCGGTGGCGGCGATGAGGGCGGTTTCGGTGCTGTGGTTGCTGCGGAAGCCGGACTGGGAAGGGTCCAGGATGTTGTTCTCCTCGAGGTAGCGGGTCAGTTGTTTGTTGACGATTTTCTCGGTGACCTTCGCGGGGAACGGGAGCAGAGAGATGGGTCGGAAGTTCTTGAGGTCCTTGGGGTCTGCCTTGGGTTTCTTGAGTAAGGCGGTGATCTCGGCGTGCTTCCAGCTTTCCGGGAAGGTTGCTGTCTCGAAGGAGATGTTGATTATTTTCCGGAGATGGGGCGCGATGGCTGTACTGGCTTTGTTGAAGATGTGGTGAGGGCACGGGTCTAGCGGTGAACCGGAGTGGATGGTGTTCATGATCTCGCTGGTGTCCTCGTCGTTGATGTTGGTCCAGGAGAGCAGGCGGTTGGTGGTTGTGGGGGCAGTGGTCTCGGTGGTTGCCGGGGCGGTCGTGGTGTTGAAGCTGTCGTGGATGTCGGCGATTTTGCGGTGGAAGGAGGTGGCCAGTGAGTCGCACAGGTCTTGCGACGGCTGGATGTCGTTGGTGTTGGAGCTGGGGTTGGAGAGTTCCTTCACGATGTTGAAGAGCTCTTTGCTGTTGTGTGCGTTGTTGTCTAGGCAGTCTTTGAGTGAGGCCCTTTTGGCGGATCTGATGAGGTGATGGTGATTGCGGGTGGCGCTCTTGTGGGCGGCGTAGCTGTCCGCTGTCCGTTCGTGGAGCCAGATCTTCTCCACTTTTTGGCATGTTCGTTTGGAGGCCTGGAGGTCTTCGGTGAACCAGGTGGCTTTCTTGCTGGTGTGGCTGTTGGGCGGATTCTTGAGCGGGGCGAGGGTGTTGGCGCAGTCGTCGATCCACTGTCTGAGGTTGCGGGCGGCGGTGTCGGGGTCGGAGGGTTCGGCGGGTGGGCTCAGGGCGAGGGTTGTGGTTAGCTGGTCTTCCGTGACTCTGCTCCAGCAGCGGCGAGGCATTTGTTCGATGCGGTGGTGCGTGGTGGGCTTCCTGTAGGTGAAGTGGATGCAGTGGTGATCAGTCCAGTGGGGTTCGGAGGTGTGGTTGAAGGAGACGTGTGGGCTTGCGGAAAAGATCGAGTCTAGCGTGTGGCCGGCGGCGTGGGTGGGTGTAGTCACGAGCTGTCTGAGTCCGAGGGTGGCGAGGTTGTCGATCAGGGTGGTGGAGTTGGTGTCCTTGTTGTTCTCGAGGTGGAAGTTCAGGTCCCCGAGGAGGATGTAGTCCGTGGAGGCGATGGCGTGTGTGCTGACGAAGTCAGCGATGGGAATCGCTGAACTGTGGTCGGGGTCCGGGGGTCTGTAGATGAGGGTTCCTCTGAGGGTGGTGTTGGGATCGGTGTGGATCTGGAAGTGCATGTGTTCGGCGGTGCTGAGGGTGTCGTCGGTGTTGGTTGAGACTCTGAGGGTGTTCCTGTGGACGATGGCGATGCCTCCTCCGACTCCGTTGGTGCGGTCCCTGCGGGTGATCTTGTATCCGTCCGGGATGGCAATGGCGATGTCGGGGGCTGAAGCGGGATTCAGCCAGGTCTCCGTCAGGAATGCGACGTCTGGGGAGGTTGAGTCGAGAAGGTCCCAGAGTTCGATGGCGTGTTTGCGGGCGGAGCGGGTGTTGAGGAGGATGCATCTGAGGTAGTTGGGTTCTTTCCTGGGCGGTGGTTTGGCGGGGCGGGTGCTGGCGAAGCTGCAGTTCCGGCAGGTGAAGGGCCCTTGGGTGCGCTTCGGGGTGGCCTGGTAGCAGGCGTGATCTTTTCCGGGGTTGAGTGCGTGGAGGGTGCTGGCGTCGTATCGGGCGTCTGTTGATGTGGCGGGCGCGGGGATGCCCGGACCAGGGGTCTGGCGCTGGGCGCGGTCACGGCGCGGACGGGCGCAGACGGGCTGGCCTTAGGCGCGCCTTTGGCGCGCCAGCTGCGCGCCCGCTGCGCACGTCCGCTGCGCGGCCGCACAGCGGCCGCCATAAATGGGGAGGTGGGAGGGAGGAGCAGGGAATGGGGCAGCGAATGGGCAGTGAGCGGGCGGGGCCGCAGGCGCAGCGGCGGGAAACAGGCACAGAAGGGAAAACAAGCACAATCAGGGCATCAAGGGGGCACAGAAAGGAAAAACGATCACAATCAGGGGCAGCAAGTGGGCACAGAAAGGAAAAACGAGCACAATCAGGGGCAGCAAGGGGGCACAGAAAGGAAAAACGATCACAATCAGGGGCAGCAAGGGGGCACAGAAAGGAAAAAACGATCACAATCAGGGGCAGCAAGGGGGCACAGAAAGGAAAAACGAGCACAATCAGGGGCAGCAAGGGGGCACAGAAAGGAAAAAACGATCACAATCAGGGGCAGCAAGGGGGCACAGAAAGGAAAAAAACGATCACAATCAGGGGCAGCAAGGGGGCACAGAAAGGAAAAACAGAGCACAATCAGGGGCAGCAAGGGGGCACAGAAAGGAAAAACGAGCACAATCAGGGGCAGCAAGGGGGCACAGAAAGAAAAAAAACGATCACAATCAGGGGCAGCAAGGGGGCACAGAAAGGAAAAACGATCACAATCAGGGGCAGCAAGGGGGCACAGAAAGGAAAAACGAGCACAATCAGGGGCAGCAAGGGGGCACAGAAAGGAAAAACGATCACAATCAGGGGCAGCAAGGGGGCACAGAAAGGAAAAACTGATCACAATCAGGGGCAGCAAGGGGGCACAGAAAGGAAAAAACGAACACAATCAGGGGCAGCAAGGGGGCACAGAAAGGAAAAAACGAGCACAATCAGGGGCAGCAAGGGGGCACAGAAAGGAAAAACGATCACAATCAGGGGCAGCAAGGGGGCACAGAAAGGAAAAACGATCACAATCAGGGGCAGCAAGGGGGCACAGAAAGGAAAAAACGATCACAATCAGGGGCAGCAAGGGGCACAGAAAGGAAAAGCGATCACAATCAGGGGCAGCAAGGGGGCACAGAAAGGAAAAAAACGAGCACAATCAGGGGCAGCAAGGGGGCACAGAAAGGAAAAACGATCACAATCAGGGGCAGCAAGGGGCACAGAAAGGAAAAAACGAGCACAATCAGGGGCAGCAAGGGGGCACAGAAAGGAAAAAGCGAGCACAATCAGGGGCAGCAGCAGGGCACACAGACGGAGCTGTGTGGTGGGGGAGAGACCTACCAGTCAAGGTCAGGAGTAACCCCCCCCCCCTGTTCAGACCCTCCCCTGGGAGGGTCCCCTGAATCTTCCCAACCCTTTCCCTAGGGTACTTAAGGGCTTACCTGGGTGTAGGTCCCTAGATTCATCATGCGATAAGATTCAGAACTGAAAACACTGCACTTCTACCGTCTGGCACTCTGGACTTCGCTGACATTCGTTTGGGCCTGATTTCGTCTCCTTTCCAGTCTGCTGCATCCTCTGTGCCTGTGCATCATACAGGAACCTTCCAAGGCGAATGAGTCACTCCCCTACATTCGCAGGCAGCGCAACGAAGACGACCGGTCTGCAGATCCCGAGCTCCTCCGGACTCCGTGGGCTCTGTAACACAGGTGGTGGTTTTCCTCAGCTCCCGAGGCCTGCTATACCCTCTTACCAAGTTTCAGGCCAGAAGTCCTTGTGGGGTTTGCAATAACCGAACCCCTGGGTACCGCTTCACTTTGCAGTTGCAAAGGCTTGTTGACATCTTTGCAAATAGATCTTCGGGCTCCAAGTAGCCCCAACCTCGAGCATCTCCAGTGACCAGAATCTTCGACCACACAATGCATCGTGTGCATCGTGGCCTGTATCTTTTTGGTGAGCTGCTTGAAGTCCTCTCGCGACTCCTGTGCCTCTGGCCTGTGGGTCAATTTGAGGGTCACCTTTGTCTTCCTTGGGGTCCCCTGATTGCTCGGGCCTGCCCTTACTCCGCTGCTTGTGGTGAGTCTCCTGGACCTTGCTGGTCCCAACCGTGCACCTTCTTGACTTCCTGTGTGGGTTGCATTTGCCAAGGATTGTTGGTGCTCCCGCCGGACACCGACCCCTCAGCACTTGACATCCTTTGTGAGACAGCTTGTATCCCTAGTCATCCTCAGCGTCGCCTGGTCCTCGCAGCTGCAGAGTCAAGGTCACCGTCATCCTTCTTGAAGCCCCCGACATCGGAGGGCATCCGTCTTCCAAGTCTCCTGGTCACTCCCGAGTGACATAGACACTGTCCCCTCTGCTTTCAGGTACTCCTCTTCAAGAATCCACATTTGGATTCCTCCGAACACTTTCTCCTCTTCGAGCAGTGGCACTTTCCTGAAGTCCTCCATTGAGTTCGACTGCGGTTTCCGACGCCACTTCACACCTATGCACCGTGGCTTTCCTGGGATAGGTAACTTGGGTACCACGGTATCCACGGGTGGGGTGGCTCTCCAACCTTCTGTCTTCCACCGGGTTTCTTCAGGGTCCTCTGGGAAGGGTCTCTAATCTTTAAAAATCCAACAGCGGCTTGCACATAGACTGGTACGGAGCACGCGGTCGTGTTCACACACTGCACACGCTCTTCGTGGGGCCCCTATCTACTTACCTTGGGTGGTTCTGTGGGTCTCCAGCAATTCTAAGTCCTCTCGACATTGTCCTGACTCAAGTTGTGCTTCTTTTACCACTTTCTTAGTATATGGTTTGGTAACTCCCTGGGGCCCACTGTGTATTAGTGCTATTTACTGTGATTTCTTTGCTTCAGTATTGTGTGCTTTGTGTCTATCTCCTGGTAGGAGATACTGTAACATGCTATATAATAAAAAACATATTTTTAGGGTTGTTGGACTGGTGCAAGATGCCCACTTACATTGGTGGACATCATATACCAGGCCAGCCTCTCACAGAGGTTATTTCCGATAACAGTTACAAATGCACACCAACAAGTGCTGGCATACATACACTCAAATGGTGCAAGGATAAACTCAATAGTTTATGGGAGTGTATGAACAGTTACTCCACAAGCAAAATCATTTTCCCAGTGGAAAGAAATATAGGGAAAAAAATAACATAAATCTAGGGTTCCATTCACATAGACTAATGTATGAGTTGGTGTGACTTACTCCTGTAATACTCCTGATTTACTCATGAATTTCAAGAATAGGTCAGGTGTAACTTCCAGCTTATTCCTGAGATACTCCTGTAATTCAGGAGTAAGTCACAACAATATCATTTTGAATTTGGCTCATACTGTTTCTCTTAACCATAAAATAGACACATTTTTACAGAGTGGTGTAAATCCATGAGAGGCATGTTTCTGCACAGCCTACACATGGAAAATGGAATTTAGTGAATCACAAGTAAATCATTAATCAGAAGGCTAAAGTACCTGACACACAAGGTTTGCTCTGGGACTGCTGGTGTCTTACTCTTATCCTGCCCTGTCATGCTTCAAAAGGCACATTTTGTGAGTTGCACTGTTTTATTCCAGGCTTGGGAGGGTCTTACTCATGCAGCAGGACAATGAGTCACAGACCTGATTCACAAAGCTTTCTGTCCATGAGCAGGTATGTCTTCTTCAAAGTCAAAGTAAATCATAGCTACTGCTTCTGTACATATACAGCTATTTTGAAAGCATTATAATTATACTATAGAGAGCAAGAGGACATTACTGCTACTTAATATATATCTTCCCAAGTATACAATAGGGGGTCAACATAATTTCAATTATGCTGGAGTAGTTAGAGTAATATTGGTAATTCCACGTTACTGTTTGACAAGAATTACTGATAATTACGCAATTACTCCTGTTCACATAATTATGAGTAATTCGGGATGTAAATCCTACCACGAGAGCACACTATTAATGTTCTGCTGCATTTAGCACTATTTCTTAGCGCAAAATACATCCTCGCATCTATTTTGGATACAAGGATGAATTTTATGCTAGGCAAATAGCGATAAATACTAAGAGTAAGTTGGAGTAAATCCTACCCTAAGAGCACAATTAGCTCTATTTCTTAGTTACAAATGCATTGTGATACCCATTTTGGATGCAAGGAGGCATTTTGCTGTATGAAAATAGCGCTAAATGCCGGGAGTAAGTTGGTGGGAAAAATCCTACCTCAAGAGCACATTTAGGAAGCGCGAGCAGCTTCTCACATTCGCTATTCATGTTCTATTGCATTTAGCACTATTTCTTGATGCAAAAATCATTCTCATGCCCATTTTGGATGTGAGGAGGCATTTTTATGCTAAGAAATAGAGCTAACTGCAGAATTTCTCTTCTCGTATAATTAAGCTAAATCTTGCAGAATGCTTGGGTAATTCACTGTGATTACGCTACACTGAATTACGTAAGTTATGCCTACCCCTAGTATACACATTACTCAGACACATAGGGGCATATTTATCATAGGTTTTGCACCACCCTGCGCCATGCAAGGCGAAGCAGGGCAGCACAAAACCTACAGTGACATTTATCAAGCCTCACAGGCCACCCAGCATGGCCCTGCGTGGCTTGGTATATCTAGTGTAATGCAAGGCAGCGCAAGTTGTTGCCTTGCATTACACTGCGCGGTGTGGGCCTTATATAGGTGGAGCGTGAGTGTTCACACTCATCCACCCATGTATTCTGACAAATTCCCAGATTTACCAAGAGTGGTCGGCCTGGAAATGTCAGAATTGTACGCCTCCCACCAGAGGTGCAACGAGAAGACATATCTTTATTTCTCATTGTTGTTGCCTCTTTCTAAGTGTTCTGTATTCCGCAGCACACATAGAAAGAGGGAAATGCCTCTGAGGATTGCTTTTGTGCAGGAAGGTTCCACTTCCTGCACAAAAACAATTGTGCCTACAACTCATGGACCCTGGCACCACGGTGCAAGGTGCCTGCATTGGTGCCAAGCAGCACATTTTGTGCGCCAGCACGAGGAAATTACAGGAATGCGCAATGCAATGGTAAGTACGGCGCATTTCTGCCCTGTCCCTATCACGCAGCGCAGCATGGTGAATTGCTGCGCTGCATGATTTTTTAATAAATATGCCCAAAAATGTAGTAACAGGCAAGAACAGCATATTTTTTAATCTTTATTCTTAGATTCAGAGGACCAAACGATAAAGCATGCCTACTCGGTGGGTGACTTGTTAAATGAAACTCTGCAAAACTGGTTATTTTAACTAGAAAGGCCCTCTGAATCTATGGAGAAAGATTCAATGAACAGGATATTATGGCCTGTTACGTTTTGTGTTTGAGTGACACGTTTTTGAAACCAACCTGCAAAGAGTTTGTCAGTCCCAACAGCCGGGCCAAACATTATTCTACTGCTGCTGTTTAATAAAAACATTTAGGGACCGATTCAGAAAGCTTTTTCTAGGTGTGAGCAGGTGTATCTTACTTCTGTCTTAGATGTGAACATTTTCTGTGATTACTTTCCAGGAGTAAGACATACTCACTCATGAAAATCGTGTGGAAGCCCGTCTTACGCCTGGAAATTCGTTTGTGACACCAAAGCCTAGAATGAATGAGACCTACTTATAGAAAATGCTTTGTGAATCTGCAGCATTATTATTCAGTTGTAACTCAGAACGTGATTCTTTAGTTGTAACTCACACCTAAGTCTCAAGAAAGACACTAATGCTCCTAGAAAAACCGTCATGAATCGAGCCGCTAGTTTCCGCCTATTGCTCGATCAGCAGCAACACACATTTATTCGGATAAGAATGGTGGGATGAAAGGGAGTGGAATGAGATGCATCTGCCTGCTGTGACAGTGGGGAGTGACCTGCATATCAATGTATGATCTTTAGATTTTGCTAAATTAAGTGCCACAGCAGATGTGTAGTAAAGCGTGCATTATTAACAAAGAAGTAGAACTGAAGGGGATGATAATTATTTAGCTGGTGTTTTTATATATGGCAGGGTTTCAAACGCCTCAGTGTGCTCGTCCTTATTAAAGGAAAGCGCCTTGGGATATTGCAACCCCTTGACGGGGTTAATAGCTATCAGCACGAAGGATGCCGTTATCTGGGACACGTGGATTTTAAGTAGAAAAGCATGGAACAGCGAAGGCTACACATACAGACCAAAGAACAGTTTTTTTCTCCATCTCCTGAATGTGCAGATATTCATACAAGTTTAAATTAGAGCGAATATTTTACATAATTTGTCAGCTCACCCTACTACCACCCCAGTGCTTTCAGACAAAGGCAATTGCAGATCTTTTTCAGAAAGTATGTAGAGACACTTGTGTATGCAACTCTCTGGGCCTGTGTCAGAATCCTAAAATGCAATGTGGGTCCCACTCAGATGACATGAGAGAAGAAGCTTTGGCAAAGCCAACAGGTCCTGCCTTTATAAAACAAGTACGAAGTTATTAGCTTTACCAATGCTTACTTGTAAAGCATTGTTTGAAAAAGTAAAAAATAAATAAAGGAACACATAGAAACTGAACACTGAATGTAATATTTTTAATCTTTGTAAAGGTTGTGGTTTATTTTCAGATGCTTTAAACACAAGAAAATAAGTACTAATTTCAAAAGCTACTACAAAAATGGTAATCTTTGTAAAGAGAATGGTTTATTTTTCAAATGTATTTAACACAGGAAACTCTGACCAGAATTTAAAAAGCCCATTGCACATGATCAAGTGTAAAAGTAACAGAGGACTAGTTGCCAGTACTTAAGAAAACAAGAATTATTTGAGCCTGTGAATAAGGAAGCAGCAGAATTTGAAAGGAAAAAGCTTGCCAAATCTGACTAATCTGCAGCAGCTCGCAGGCTAAGCATACCTTTTTTCTCAAATACCAGCTGAGAGCATGCAGCAACTCGCCAATCCTGAAGCACCATAAATGATGCCTTTGTGTGCCAAGGCCTGGGCCTTCATGCAAAATGTGGAACAAATAAGAAAAAACAAAACCAACCCAATTAAGTGTGCTCTTTAGTTAAACCACAATTGAGTATACCCATTGACGTGCATTTACAGATAAGCTGGAGGGGTGGGGAGCAACACGAAGAGCTGAGAGGCAAGTATGTAAGGGGGCGAGCCGTGCATGGTTGAGAGGGCAAGAAAAACATGAACTCCCATAGAGTGGTCAAAGAAAAAGAAAAAAGTAGTTACCTAATGAGATCCTTGAAAGGATTGAAGTCATCCAATTAAAAGGATAATAAAGAGGTCATTCTCCGAGAGAGGGACAAACATAAGAAGAGAGAGGAAAGCTATTGAATAAGAAGCAAGCAAATGAGAGTAACAAGAAAGTCAACAAATGATAAACATTTGACTGCATTAAAAGCACACAGTAAGTATTGGTATTGTAATCATTAGGTCATCAACAACAGTCAACTAAAAGCTGTCTATTGGCGAGACCTATAACAATAATTTCCTTAGAAGTGTCCACAGACAGGAGACAGTGTTGGCTGCTAGGGAATGGGGGCGGGGGAGGGTTTTAGGGAAAGAAACAAGAAAAGAGAAGAAAGCTTTCCTTTCTGAACACCGGCTACCGCCTCTCCTCCGTTCTCCCTCGGCTCCTGGCTCCCGGAAGCATTCAAGGTCTCAGGCCCCCCTGACCAATCACAACTCTGCCTTACAGCAGCTTTGTGATTGGTCAGTACGCTATGGTTCGGCACTCAGAGAGGGACTGGGGGCCTGTGCATGTTCTCCACCCAGGCTCTAATGCAGCCTGGGTGAAGAACATGCAAAGTGCACATGGCAGTTTGGCCAGCCTGGAAGGGCCGGCCAAACAGTCATGCGCACTTAAGTGCACACCACTCCTCCCATTGCTGGCTGTGACGACAGCCTAGCTCTGCTCCGCGCTGTAAAACTGGTGCAGTTCGGAAAAATAAAATGATAATAACATTGAGTTATTATCATTTTATTTTTACTTTTTCCACTGCTCGAAGAGCAGTGGGGCGACGTTCCTCTGCATTAGCGGAGGAGCCACTGCTGACAGGAGATTAAAAGAAACCTACTTTGAAACTTTTGATCAACTATATTGGGGGCTCTACCTCACACTGCTAAAAATCTGAGCTTACTGATTCCATGTTATTGGGTTTGTCAAAATTCTAGAACCTCATCTTTGCAGGATATTAACCCTGGGTATTTTACAAATGAGTTTTAATTAGTGTGCGTGTGTTATCTTTTATTTTTTAAGATGTTTTTATTTATTCTTGTTTTATGTATTTTGTAAGTAAGTAATGATGTGATAATGTTTTAATACCTTCAGTATTGTGCTTTTATGGCTGCTTTTGTCGCCGAAATAAAGTTTTGATACAATTCGACTCTATGTTGTATTTTATTTACATTTCACCAGTAGCAGCATGGGTTGGTGCACAGAAGATGATTCATATAAGATGCCTTGCTTTTTTTGTTTTATTGCTGCATCTCTCTGATCTATATTTCAAGGTAAGATAAACTGAATACTTTACTTGCTGTGAGTTTTACTTCCATCACTATTGGTAATTTACATTTAGGTGAAAATTGCAGCTCGCTATTTAGGAATTGTACATGGCCAACAGTGATTTTTCATGCGCAAACGGGTTCGCAAACCCGTTTGCGCATGCAAAATCGCGTCGTACATCTGGCCCTTAGTCTTATATCCAAAACTCTGTAAATGATCACTATCTTCCTTGCTGTTTCAACTGCAGAAATCAATATGCAGCTAATTTATTGCTTTACTTTTGATCCATTATCATCCTTCCCTACCTCATGGAAGTAACGTTACCTGGACTGTTTGGATAAAGCCCAGTGGTTAATTTGTAAAAGAAATAAGTGCTGGGGCTCTCCTCAGGAGGCAGCTTGCACCGGCCCATTTCTCCTGTTAGCGCTGCCTAAAACAGAACCAACCTCGGACCATGAAAGTGGGGAGAGAATTTGGTGTCACGGCCAGAGCTGCTGACTTCGGAGCTGGTATTCTTGTTCTCAGAATACAATGGAGTGTTGCACTTTTCGCAACTCACTGCCTCCATTAACTATCACATTATTATTATTGCAATTTATAGAGCACGCGGCTACCTCCAACGGAAGTGTTCCAGCGCTAGCAGCGGATACAGCAGGAGAGAACTGGTGGGCGAGCTCTAAGGTAGGCCAAAAAGCCACGTTTTCAGCGCCTTCCTAAACATAGGTTCTGACTTGGCCTTCCGTATGTGCTCAGGCATGGAGTTCCAGAGAGAAGCAGTTTTCACAGAGAAAGCTCTGCCGCCAAACCTGGCTTTTGCGAAGCGAGGAATCACAAGTAGTTCCTGGTGATTCGATCTCAAAGCCCTGGTCTGGCGGTATTTCTGGAGTCTCTGCTTCAAGTATTGTGGGCCAGTGTCTCTAGCTGCTCTATAAGCGAGGGTCAGCGCCTTAAACTCTATCCTCCTTTTAACAGGCAGCCAGTGAAGGCTGCGCAGGTGGGGGGAAATATGGTGGCGGAGTGGCACATTTCTAATAAGCCTAGCTGTCGCATTTTGGATAATTTGAAGTTTCCTGATCAAATAGGCTGGAAGACCCAAGTACAAGTTGTTGGCATAATCCAGCTGAGACGTAACTAATGCGTGGACCACCGTTTTCCCACAATCCATAGGCAAGAGATGAAGGAATCTCCGCAAGGCTTTCAGTTTCCAAAAGCATGATGAGGAAACTTGGCATATCTGGGCCTTGCCTGAAAGGTTAGAATATTTGATATTGATATTTATTAGTTTGTATAGCGCCCGAATCACCCCGTCAGGGGTATCTCTGCGCTAGGACAGCAGGTATAGTCAGACAAGTGGGCCTCAGTAGAGATAGGTTTTTAGCAATTTTCTGAAGAGGGGAAGGCTCTGGCAATCACGTAATTGGCGGGGGAGTTCATTCCAGAAGGTTGGGGCAAGGTAAGTAAATGCTTTGCCGCCCGACCGAGCCTTTTTGATTCTTGGAGTACAAAGAAGAAGCTTGGAGCCTGATCGAAGGGACCGGGAGGGGGTGTATTTTAGCAGTTTGTCCGATAGATAGGTTGACTCCAGTCCATTAAGGGCTTTAAAGACTGTGCAGTATATCTTAAATTTCACCCGCTTTCTCACGGGGAGCCAATGCAGTTTGTTGAGAAGTGGTGTGGAGGTCGTTCTGGGGGGGGCGTTTTCTACTAGTCGGGCTGCTGTATTCTGGACTACATGCAGCTTGTTTAATGAAGCCTCGCTGGCCGAGGCTAGCAGTGCATTGCAGTAGTCCAGATGGCTTAACACTAGAGCTTGTATCAGTGTTTTTCTCGTAGAGGGAGGTAGCATGGGAAACACTCTTCTGAGAAGGCTGAGTGTGTGATAGCAGGAGCCCGTAGTGGTGGTGGCATGTGCATCAAGTGTGAGATTCTGGTCGATCCTGATTCCTAGGTTCTTGACCACTGTTTTTTGGGTGGGAGCAGATCCCAGCTCCTCCGGCCACCAGCTGGGAGACCAGCTAATTGCTGCACCTCCAAACAACATGACCTCCGACTTTTCGGCGTTAAGTTGCAGGAAGTTAGCTCTCATCCAGGCAGCGATGGTTTTCATACCCTCCGAGAAGGTAAGTTGAATGTTAAGGTTAGACTTATCAAAGGTGAGAAGGAGCTGGGTGTCGTCCGTGTAAGAGATGGGGCTGAACCCCAGATTCCTCATAAATTTTGCCAAGGGAGTAACATAAATGTTAAAGAGGGTGGGGCTCAAACAGTAGCCCTGGGGTACTCCCTTGGTAACTTTGGTGGTCTTAGATCTAAAGGTACCCAAAGTGACTGTCTGGGTTCTATCTGTTAGAAAGTCTGTCAGCCATTTCAGAGCAACTCCTTGAACCCCGATGTCCTGGAGTCTCTCCAGTAGGATCTGGTGAGAAATGGTGTCAAACACTGCAGATAGGTCAAGCAGCACTAAAAGTGCTGCCTGACCCTGGTCCAGGGCCATTCTGATGTTGTCAGTTACCTCTATCAGGGCAGACTCGGTACTGTGCTTAGCCCTGAAACCGGACTGGGAGACATCCAGGCAGTGCGAGGAATCAAATTTAAACCCAAGATTCCTAGCGGAAACAGCAGGAAGAGGAGGAGGACTTAGCTCCGACGGCCACCAGAGTTCGGACCGTGGAGGAGAAGGTTGATTGAAGAACAGAACCTCCGTTTTATCGGTATTTAGTTTCAAACAGCTGTCTGTCATTCAAGTCGAGATGTTGATCAAACACTGCTTGAAATTGGTGAACGCTGCCTCAGTGTGTTCCCTAAAGGAGAACACAAGCTGAGTATCGTCAGCATACGAGACAACTTTCACACCACATTGCTCGACTAGCAAAGCGAGAGGAGTGAGGTAGACATTAAAAAGAGTAGGGCTCAAGGCCGAACCCTCACATACACCGGAATATGAGGGGCAGTGGCAAAAATGGAGAAAGATGAGTGGAAGGGACTCCACTACTGTGACCCCTCCCTTCTGCTGGTCAATGATGGCTGGAGGATGCAATGAATGCTCAAGGGAAAACAGATATTTTTAGTAACTGGCCATGAAGGCTCTGCACTCAAATGCAATAGTGAATGGATAATCCTCAGCAATATCTCTGAGTAACCAACTCTCTGCACTTTTATGTGGAACTCATATTTCATTAAATTAAACATACAAAATTTAGTGTCCTAAATATTTGTTTATTACACTTCTCCCTATAAATAGAATAATTACCCAAAGTTGACACACTACACACCCTGTAAAATATGAGCCTTAGCTTCTTCCTGATTCTTGTAGCACTGTGAGGTAAGTAACAAATGTTACAGATTCTGCTATTCCTTATTTTACCAATCTGTGTAAACTACACCTTATACATACATATCATGAAAAATATAGTCCTGCCTTAAAAGTCCTTCTTCTTTCATCACAAGATAACCCTTGAGTAAAATGCAACTCACCCATTGTCTTAGAAACGTTCATAGTAAATGTTCGAATACTTCACAGTTCATTTCCACCCAAAAACCCTGAATTCCCATTGTACTTCAATAAAACATTTTTTTAGTAAGGGAAATCCTAGATACACATAGCAAGGTCCCATATCACACAAGTAAACTTATGGCCAGATATCCAAGTTGGCTGCTGCGTCTCCAGTTTCCCTGAGAGTACTGTAATTTATTGCCAGTGTGTTGTTGCATAGTACGTCCTCCATGCAAGCAAAACCTCAGTCCAGACAACGCTGTCACTCTGCAAGGACCTTCAGCCCTGCTTTCCTGAGAAAAACTCAACAAAAGCAGATTTGGAGTGTCACTCATGCGCACTTGCACAATTCCAACCAGTAAACAATACCTCCAGTCTTGTTTCCTGACAAGAACCAGGCTAGACCTCGAAGGCAGTGTCCATGGACAGTCAACCTATAATCCACCACTAACTACCGGCATTCCACACAGGAGCAGTTGTCATTCTTCAAGAGATGCCTGGGGAAGACTCCTCACTTGTTGAGCACCAGTACCTAGCTGGCATGATGTAAAGTATTTGGTTGCTAAGCATGTTCAAAAGGATCAATGATGCCTTTTAATTGGTTGTTGTGCCTCACAGTCCACCAATTCATGCCCTTCTGAGCACAGCTTATGAATGGAGCCTTGCAAGTGCTTACTTCCCAAAAGCTTTTTATGTGTATATTGGAAGTAGGACATACAATATGGGCTGTCCCAAAACGTAGAATTCAAAGAGTAAACATGAAGTGGGTCATTAGTCCTTCGGTAGTGACTCAGTGGCAGAGTCACAATCACATCTCACCTGAGAAATATGAAAGTTTGCAGTAGGATGAGGAGGAGAGTGACAGCCTAGAATAAGGATTTGTCAGGTAAAGTCAAGTAATCCAAATATATTGGTCACAGGAAACAATATAATCTCACGTTCTGCCATGCAAATGGCCCTGGGCTTGACTTCAGGTAAAGGAAAGTCACAGAGACAAGGGTCTCTGAAGTGAAAATGAGAACTAGGAAGAGACACGCACAAATAGAAGAGAGAAATGCACTGAAGTGTTTCTGGCTTTTCAGTGATTTCACCAGGTTAATTGCTCTGTACTGGTGTTCAATCAATCAATCAATCAATCAATAAATCAATCAAGTGTCTTGTAAAGCGCGACTACTCACCCGTATGGGTCTCAAGGCACTGGGGGGGGCACTGCTGATCCATCGAAGGCGTTGTGGTTCAGTCGAAGAGCTAGGTCTTGAGGTCCTTCCTGAATTGAGGCAGTGATGGTGATTGCCTGAGGTGGAGTGGCAGGGTGTTCCAGGACTTTGCTGCAAGGTAGGAGAAGGATCTTCCTCTGGCCGTGGTCTTGCGGATACATGGGACGGTGGCCAGGACCAGTTGGACAGAGCTGAGGTCTCTGGTGGGTGTGTGGAATGTGAGGCAGTGGTTAAGGTACACGGGTACTGTGTCGTATAAGGCTTTGTAGGCGTGTGTGAGGAGCTTGAAGGTGATTCTTTTGTTGACTGGGAGACAGTGGAGGTCTTTCAGGTGGTTGGTGCTGTGGCTGCAGCGGGGGATGTTGAAGATGAGTCTGGTGGAGGAGTAATGAATGTTCTGTGGTTTCTTGAGGAGTTTCTGGGTGATGCCAGAGTAGAGTACATTGCTGTAGTCGATTCTGCTGCTGATGAGTTCATGGGTGACCGTCTTTCTGGACTTGGGGGGGGGGTCCTCTTGAAGATCTTTCTGGGCAGGCATGGCATGTGGAAGCAGGATGATGAGATGGCGTTGATCTGGCAGTTCATGGTGAGCGAGGAGTCTGGGATGATGGCAAGGTTTCGTTTGTGGTCTGGGGGTGTGGGGGGGTTCCAAGTGCTGGGGGCCACCAGGAGTCGTCCCAAGTGAGGGGGTGGAGCCCAGGAGGAGGATTCGGTCTTCTCTGAGTTGAGCTTGAGGCAGCTGTTCTTCATCCAGGTGGCAACAGCCTTCATCCCGTCGTGGAAGTTGTTCTTGGAAACTGTGGGTTCGTTGGTGAGAGAGAGCATCAGCTGGGTGTCGTCGGCGTAGGAGACAATGTTGACTCCGTGGTTCCTGACAATGGCTGCTAGTGGGGCCATGTAGATGTTGAAGAGAGTGGAGCTCAGGGAGTCCTCAGCTGATCTCTGTGGGTTCAGAGTGGAACAGTGGTAGTCTGACTCTCTGTGTTCGGCCAGTGAAGAAGGAGTGAATCCATTCAAGGGCTTTGTCCCGGAAGCTGGCGTCATGGAGTTTTGTTCATAGGGTGTGGTGGGAGACAGTATCGAAGGAGGCCGAGAGGTCCAGGAGGATGGGGGCTGTAGCTTTGCCTCAGTCTAGGTGTGGCGGTGAGGAGGGCGGTCTCGGCGTTGTGGTTGCTTCGGAAGCCGGATTGGGAGAGGTCCAGGTGTTCAAATTAGGCTGTGATATAAATACCTATGGCTGAGATATAAATACATAGATCATTAAGGGCAAGATGTACGAAGTGTTACCAAATCGGAAACCAGTCACAAACTGGTTACCAACTGCAAAAAATGTTGCTTTCAAATGTATCAAATGCATTCGTTGTGGTATTTATCAGAACCGACAAGTTACAGAATCAGAATTTTAGCGACAGGAGTTTGTGATTCGCTGTTACTGATTCCTTAATACCGAGTTGCAAATAGTATCAATCATTCACAAATACCGAATAGTCACAAAATGTGGATTTAGCGAATGCAAATTACCCCCAACTCTGATCAGGTGGTAACCCGGTGCAACTTATATTAAGAGGCCCAAAAGGCAGCAGGGTGTTCCACAGTGGCAGCACTGTATGTGATTGTGAGCAGGATAGAAATTCTCAGTGCCCTGCAGAGAAGGAAGAGGAGACTGGAATGGATTCAGAGTGAGGTTTACACTCTTTCAACATACAGAGGAGGACATTTTTGATAAGTACAGGCTGAGTAATGTAGTTATTTTAGACCTAATTGCAGAAATAAGGCCTCACTTTGAGAGAAACACTCTCAGAAGGAATACCATACCCACCCATGTGCAGGTACTATTCTCACTCCATCTTTTAACCTCTGGAAGTTACCATGGTGTCATTGCTGCTACAGGTGGGGTATCACAGAGTGCCCTTTCTAGGTTTTTCAATGATTTTCTAGATGGGATAGTAGAGAGAATACGCACCATATTACTTTCCCCAGCACAGGAGTTGCAGGTATCAAAATTTTATTTTTACAGCACTGGCTAATTTCCCAAATGTAACTGGTTGTATTGATGGCACCCATGTTCTCAAATGTCCTCCCTCCTACAATGAGTATATATTTAGAAATAGAAAAAGCACCCATTCACTTAATATACAAGTGGTGTGTGATGCTAAACACACCATCACCGATCTTGCAGCAAAGTACCCTGGCAGTACACATGACTCTTTCATGTTCAGACATAGCAGCATTTACCCATGTCTTCTCAGAGGAGGATTTGAAGATGGCTATCTACTTGGTAAATACTAAGGGTGGGCGGAGCAGGTGTAGTGCCTCTATGCGAAGTTCCACGGAGTTGAAAAACAACTCCGTGAAACTTCACTCCGCTCCGTTATGCGCCCTCCCAAAGTAATTATAAAGTGGTAAAAAAGGCACTTACCTGCCGTGGCTGCCTCCTTCTCGCCATGGCCGCTCTCCTTTCTCGTCCTCCTTCTTAGATAACCCCTACCTTGTACGTCTTGCACGTGCATGTTGTTGCTATATGTTGTAAGCTAGTTCTGATGCTTCTTTCTATTCTAGTTAATTTTCTGGTAAAATGCACATTTGCTTGTGTTGTAGGTGCTGTACCTTCCAATTCAAAACATAGAGGGCTAGATGTAGGTGGCCAAATAGCGAGCGCTAACGCTGAAATTCGCGTTTGCGATCGCTATTTGGCTGCGAGCAATGTAGGTGAGTTTAAACCTACTAGCAAAATAAGGAATCGCAAAATTGCGATTCCTTATTTTGCTCTTGCATTTAAGGAATCGCAAATTGCGATTCCTTAAATGCAATGTAAGTAGCACAAAAGAAAGTGCACTTTAGCCTTAGGAATCGCTAATTACCACCAACTTTAAGTTGGTGGTAATTAGCGATTTCCTTTCAAAAAGCACTTTTTGCTTTTTTAAAGTGCCATGTGGCACACATTCATGCCCTTAGGGCATGTATGTGCGCCACATGTGCACACATGCACATTTCAGGGGTGCAACAGGGTGTCCT
Organism: Calotriton arnoldi; assembly: GCA_963921515.1. Lineage (NCBI taxonomy): Eukaryota > Metazoa > Chordata > Amphibia > Caudata > Salamandridae > Calotriton > Calotriton arnoldi. Next base: position 1,511,915 of record CAWUFW010004193.1, read on the forward strand.
TTTGACACCCTGTTGCACCCTTGAAATAGCTCCCGCTATTTGCGATTCTTTAATAGCGAATCGCAAATAGTGAATATCTTCCCATTCATTCCTATGGGCCTCCTAGCCCATAGGAATGAATGGGTAGGTATTCCTTATTAACGAATCTCAATTTGCGATTCATTATTAAGGAATATTAAGGAATCGCTAATATTTTAGCAATTCCTACCTACATTCAGTTTTGCGAGTCCTTAATAGCGAATCGGTAAAATTCGCTATTAAGGACTCGCAAATTTGATTTCCCTCTGCCACATGAGAGAAGATGTGGTGCACTGCGTGCCACAACTATACGCCACTACACAGGAAAGTGGGGAAAAGGAAAAAGAATCCTCACATATTTACAACCCTAACTCATTCTAGTAATGACATGCTTCATCATCGGGTTCACCCTAACTCCTAAAGGTCAGTTGGGTTCGACCATATTCCAGGGAGCTCTTTGTATATGAATAGTTGGGGAGCTAACATTAAAAATTCCTCATCCACTCCCAAAGTTTCCCTTTATTAGTGGGGTGGATGGGAAAGGTTAAAAAAGACTATGTTAATGGGCAATTAGGATTTTAATAGTCCTATGACCCTTATGGTACCAAAATGTTTTCGCCTATTTTACTGGCCAAACAAGGTCCGAGGCATTTGTCAGAGCGCGATTACTTTTCGAATGATCCCCTGTCGACGTGTATCTTAAAACAATAAATCAGGCATGCACTATAAAATTATTTAGGCATGCGGAGGCAGTTAATACTTGCCTATTCAATGCTCCCCAGGGGGGTACTAATAAATGCCCCATGGGGAGCAGAGGGAGGATGGCTCTGTAGTCACACTTTCATCAAGGGACCCTAACCATTCGTTTTACCTCCTATGTCCACTCGTAACCGGCTCTTGGTACTTTTTCCCACTTTCCTGTGAAGTGGTGTATAGTGGTGGCACACACTTCACCACATCTTCTCTCGTGTGGAAGAGGGATACTAGATGTTTTTAATTGTATGATCCCAGGAGGACGTATCTCCCGTAGTATCCTTTCCCTAACATAAAGTTCTCCTGATCCTTCTGGTGAATTGGTCCCCCGACCTTGACACCTTACTTTAAAGGGTTCTGGACCTTCAATATGGAGGCTTCAAGACAACCAAACACTGTGTGGTTTCACCCATAGCTTGTGTGGACCCTGGCCTGTGATTGAGCTGCCTGACGACACTGTGATGTCGGACATGTGTACCCCAGTGCAGTTGTCTGTGACTTACTGCAGGTTGTTCTGGGACATTTGTACTCCCTGCATCCTCAACTACCTAAATGGGCAGTGTCTGACTGCCCTGTTCAGGACTGCTATGTTGCCTCTGGGGTGATGTATGTGGCATTACAGGCTCACAGCAAACACAAGCCGGTCCCAGGATGCTTGTTTCCTGAAACCGGTCCCCAGATGCTTGTTTCTGAAACTGGCCCCAGGATGCTTGTTTCTGAAACCATTCCCAGGATGCTTGTTTCCGAAACCAGTCCCAGGATGCTTGTTTCTGGTCCAGGGAAGACCTGGCTTGACAGTTCGTGCTGGACTGTTCCCATGAGGCACAGGGTCAAGACTGATTTGCATATAGCTGGGTCTGAACTGGGGTGGCAAAGTGAGCTAAAAAACGATGATGGATTCAACCCAGATCTGTGACTGGGGTGAGTGTCTGAAAAGTTTCAGCGCTCCGTCCCTCATCTCCTTGTGTTTGCTTTGTATGCCCAAAGTTGGCAGGGTATGCCCAGACGTGGGTCCCTTGCTCACTTTGCCACTGGATTCAAGCTAGCCTGGCTGATGAAGGGTGTTACCCTGAAACCGGTCCCAGGATGCTTGTTTCCGGTCCAGGGAAGACCTTACTTGGCAGTTCGGGCTGGACTGTTCCCATGAGGCACAGGGTCAAGACTGATTTGCATGTAGCTGGGTCTGAACTGGGGTGGCGGAGTGAGCTAAAGAACTATGATGGATTCAACCCAGATCCGTGACTAGGGATGAGTGTCTGAAAAGTTTCAGCGCTCCGTCCATCATCTCCTTGTGTTTGCATCACAGGCTCATAGCCATCTGGACTGGACATCTGTGTGTCTTCCTGACCCTCTCCTTTGGACTCATGTTCTGTTGGTGCTGGAACATCTGTATAGAGATGCAATGTGTAAATATTTGTAAATAAATGTTATGTTTACTTTTGTTTGTATCAATTACATTATGATAGGTTTGGTTTGTGCTGAAGGTGTTCATAAGGGAATACTACATATTCCATAATGCACTGCTAGGGTTGGCCTAACACTTCTAATGGTACTTTTCTTGTATTCTATTGAAGCTAAACATTTCCCAGCCTAACATGGTTACAATGTTACCTCACACATTACTGCAGACATGTTATTGTGACACTGTAAGTGTATGTACCACTCTTACCTTTTGAAGTTGAAGGAGCCTCTGAGGTGTCATTGATGCTGAATCCAGACACAGTTTCTGGCTCCAGGGTGGACTCAATCATTTCCTACATAGGAGTTCGTGGTGGCTGGGTTTGAGGTCCTCCTCCTATTGCATGGGCCTCAGTTCTATGGGTTGCCATTTTGTCTTTCGTCCTGGCTTGGAGGTCGTACCACCTTTTGTGGATTTCTTCAATGAATCTCTGTGTGACCCCCACAGAGTTGATGCAATCCTGGATTGTCAGCCAGATTCTCTTCATCTGTGCCTCTGGCACAGAGAGGGATGTTTTGCCAAACAAGGCATCATGGATTGCCACACACATCTCAGTGAGTATTTCTAACTCTTTTTCAGAGAATTTTAATATTCTCTTCCTCCCTCTAACCTCCTTCTCCTTCTCAGGATGCCTGGATATTTTCCTGCTTTTCAGGGGTGAGTGGCTGTGACTCCTGCAGATACCAATTGGATTGTGTTGGCTATCACCTGTCTCAGGGCACTCCAGTGTTCTTATAGGCCGGCTGCTGCTCTACTTCCTGTTTGTGATGTCCTAATTCACTGGCAGGTAAAAATTCAGTATTTGCAACTCAATTCCCTATTTGCGGAATCATTAATTCCTGATTTCTTAAATAGCGAATGCAACTCATACCGAATTGGTAATGGTCAGACACTCACATTTGTACATACCAAATAGTGATTCGTAAATTGTGAATTGGTAAGAATCACAATTTATGAATCAGTATTCTTTTGCTTTGTGCATCTAGCCCTAACTCTTTTATACATGCAATAAATCATTCTCCGTAACTCCCTTGTATCATTCAGCTTACTGGCCTTCTGGTAACAGCAGATAAACAAAAAGAGCTACCCTATAGGGCTCACAAAGATCTTCTGAGCTGGTACAAGTCAGAGATATCTCTACTTAAAGTGTTACTCCTAGAGGAACACAAAGGAGGGAGAAACAAAAGAAAAGTGTGCGACTCGAGAGCACATAGTGGACTAGCTAGCTGAAGAAGACCCCACCAGCATGCTGTTGAAAGGTGTCAGATTCGTCACAGTAGTGGTTCTTTCAGCTGACTCCTCCCTAATGAACAGAAAGTGCATTCGCTTTCTGCCACTGCTTTCCAGACTCAGAAGTTGTATGCCACCTTTTCTGATTAGATTCTTCATCCTACCTGTTCCTTAGCTACAATATTGTTTCTGAAGAGAGTCCTTTTGTTGAAGTATTTCTCTGAGATCCTGACAGTAGCCCCTCCCTCTGCAACCCTCCCCTCCATCATCAAACGTGAAGGGAAAAGTGGCATGGTACTTACTGATGAGCTGGAGAGCATATGCAAACAATTGTGCACTAACAAGTATTCAGAAAAATCTTACTCTCTCCAAAACACAAGATAGTGTAAACCTTATTGTAACAGACCAAAACCTTTGGAGATCAAGTATGGTTGCTACCTTATATGTGAAGATCTACCCCTAAGAACTGGATGAGGTGGATCCAGGACATGTCCTCGGGCTGTTTTAATTCATGAAATTTGGACCACCGGATGGATCGTCCATGCAAAGGGCAACCTCCGCTTCATCATTTACTGATCCACCCGTTCTAACATTGCAAAAGGTCCTTGAAAACATATGAGCCCCAGGAGTACTAAGATGCTGTAATGAAAGACAAAATAAACCTTGTAGATGATAACGAGGTAGAACGGCTATTTTCCTCTTTTTATCAGTAAACTTGGCCTAGATCAGATGTTGAATAGCTGACTTCCGCATAATTTGAATGTAGGGAATTAACATTTAGACAGTGGGTACTTCAGAAGTGTCTATGATGCTAGTATACATATCAGGATGTTACCTATGACCCCAAGCTCTATCAAATGAGTTGTTGTAAGATAACTCAGCTATGGATGCCAACATAGTCAATCATCAGGGTGTTAAGAAGCAGTAGAGATATTGTTCCACATTCTGATTGATCCACTCAATATGTACATTTGTCTCTGGATGGTAACTAGAAGAAAGGAAATGTTTGACTTCAAAGAGTTTTAAGAGGAACTGACAGATTGAGGCCATAAACTGGGAACCCTATCTGTAACGATTACGTCTGGATGCCCCTTTTCCATCATACAGCTTACCAAAAACATACAGCAGCTAAGACTGGAGCAAAAGGCAGCATTTTGAGGGGTACGAAATGTGGTTGTCAATATTTCGCTAAATGATCAACCACTACTGGAATGGTGTTATTTCTTTACAGTTCAACAATAAAGTATATTTAAATACAGAACAAGGTTTGTCTTAAGGCTGGGTGAAGTTGTAAAAGCCCCATTGACTGCTATCATGTTGTGAAGTCTTAGCATGACACAAACAGAAGAACTCTTTACATATTACTCTATCCAAGAATAAGGCTGAGGCCACCAAAAGTTCCTTTGAATTAATTCATATGTCTTCTTTATCTAAGTATGTCCCACATGACGACTTTCATGACAAATCGTTAGAATTGTAAGCAGCAAAGTCTCTAAATGAATATGCTGTCTTTGTGAACAGGCCAGCAATCCGTGTTAGTCTTTTTTGCCCTTGGGATCCTCACGTAACCGTTCTTCCAGATTTAGCCTTTCCTGTGCTTAATTACTCTCCTCAAGGAAGTTATAAGTTATGTGCTGAGAAGAATGTGTTGGCAAGATATTAAGAGGAACTTTGCCGTCCTCCTCTTCCCCCTGTGAAAGGGGTGAAGCTTTTAATTATCCACAGTGATTACCCATCCAGCAAGTGACATGTTAAATGATCATGTAGCATGTCAAGGAATCATGCACTTCATTGACTTGAGATACCCCTGATTCTTGTGATCGGATTCTTATGATCAGTTCATCCAGTGATGGAACATTTTGACCCTTCCTAATAATGCCTTCAATTAGCAACAGCGTCTCAAATGCTCTATGTGACAGATCATGTTGTTTTCAGCACAATTCATGGTTTTTGAAAAAAAAAGGCACTAGTTATAAAGCAGATGATGTAGACAGTACCTGCAATAGATTAGCTTCTATTGCATAGGTAGAGACATCCATCTTCACAGTGAGAAGGTGATCATAATGAGGATGTCTAAGGATAGAAGCCATGGGGAATGTTTCCTTTAATGCCACAAAAGCTTGTTCTCATTCTGGCCCCTATTGGAATACCGTACCTCCCTTTGTTATGAAGTTGAAGGAAGTACTAATCACGCTAAATCAGGAAAAAATATAAAAACCTGAAATTACTCCATAAAATCTGCATTTACTTCACATTGGTCAGACCAGGCAGGACTTGTATGCTTGGATTGTATAACCATTAGTTAGAAAGGGGATTCTGGTTGTCAGACTATGCACCCTGTACATGCAGGAGCCACCACTCTAGTCAGGGGAAGCTAGATACACACTGAAAGATAACCTGTACTCACCCTCTGGTAGCTTGGCACAGAACAGTCAGGCTTATCTAAAGAGGCAATGTGTAAAGTATTTGTGCAACACACACACAGTAACACAATGAAAACACCACAAAAATACTCCACAAAGGGTTAGAAGAATATACAATAATTTTATGAGTATATTAAGACCAAAATGGCAAAAATCCAAACATTAGAACAGGAGTTATGGATGTTTAAAGATTAAATGGAAATATAGTGTTTAGAGTCATAAGGCACCAACCGGGGACATCTGGCAGCTCTAGACCATGGTAAATTTAAAGTTCAGGCTGACCGTGATGGAGGGCAGGCAGACAACAGGCTCAAGCAGGTCTGGCTGAAAAACTGCCTTGGATGGAGGAATCGTCGAAGTTGAAGACTTGATGCGAGAAGCAGAGGAGGCGAGGTGCCATCGTCATTCCTGTGGATGCAGGCGATGTGTCGGTCCCGGCCCACACAGTTGTTGATGACTTTATCGACGAACCCCTTTACAATGCAAGTGTATTTGTCATCATCAAGTGGAGCAGTCCGCTGTTTTTGAGCCGTGCAGTCTATCGAAGCAATGTCATTGAACGCCGCCTCAGCGTTGAAGGGCTATGTGTCAGTCTTGATCAGCACAGAGTCGCCAGTGCATCGGTTTTTATACATTAGCACAGCAGAACTCGTCTTTCAAGGGCTCAGAACTGGATTGGCAGGGCAGGACTCACAGATGGCAGAGTCCAGGTGCTTTTGAAGCGTTGAAGGAATTCTTTGATGGCCCTGAGACTTCAGAACAGGGGGCAACCCAGCAAGCCCTTGGAGTCACTCTAGGTTCAAGTGAGATGGATCCAGTCCTTGTCCTCAACAGGGCAGAGATCAGCAGGGCAGCACAGCAAAGCAGAAAATCAGTTCTTCCAGGGCAGCAGTCAAGCAGAGTGGCAAATCTTGTAGCACAGCAGACTTTACTCCTGGCAGAGTTCTTCACAGGTCCAGTAGTGTGCTGTCTTGGTAGGGTCAGAGCCTCAGCACTTATATTCACAAATAGAGGGACAAAGGGCTTTTATACATGAGATCCAGCACAGTTGCCCAAATGCAATATGAAAATTAAAGTTGTGCTGTTCCTGAATGATCTAGAATTTAGCAATGTACAAAGGAAAGTAGGTTACAGAGTCAAAAAGAGATGGGAATCCAATGTGTCCAAGGACCTACCCACTGCTCCCGGTCCCGGCAGCAGTGGGTAGGTCCTTGGACACATTGCATACTACGCAAACTATATGGGGAAGTTCCTCATATCTTGACCTGCCGGGGATTGATGAAGCAGTAGTATATCCCAATTAGGGTAAACCAGTACTACCAGCCATTAGACAGAGTAAGTCATGGTGGCTTAAATCCCTAACATTAATTCATTATTGTTTTCCAGTCCACACTAGTGTAGATAGTTTTTTAACTGTAAGTCCTGACGAATCGCCTCTAGACTTGTAGAATTGCGAAGAAACATGTTGACCAACCACACGGAAGAGCACCACACCTAAGACATTATCTTAGCATTGCGCCTTTCCTCTTTATTTTAATCAGGGTAGGAGACCCCACAATTAAAGTTATTTTTGCTGGTACTCCCAACCCTGTTTTAACTCACATAAACATCACACACCACTTATTCATCTACACTCACTAAATCTCTCACCCCCACGGCACCAAACGGCAATTTGGAAAAAGATCTCCGCCAAAGTGCCCCTCATCAGGAGCCCGTCAGGCATTGCAGCGCCGGCCAGACGAGGAGCAGCCCGATGATGAAGCATAACACCCAACTGGGTGTGTGAGGGCATTACATTCCAAAGAAATGGATTCCCATCTCTTTTTGACTCTGTAACCTACTGTCCTTTGTACATTGCTAAATTCTAGATCATTCAGGAACAGCACAACTTTAATTTTCATACCTCAGCACTTATACCCATTTCTGCCTTTGAAGTGGGGATGACTTCAAAGAAGAGTCTTTGAAGTGCACACCGGCCATTTCTTCTCAGCCCTGGCTCCAGACTATCAGTAGGGGGTAATCAGCCCTTCGTGTGGGAAACAAGACACTTCCTACCCAGGTTTAAGTGTCAGTTTCCCCCTCTCTTCATGCCCAGAAAGAGCTTTCAGAATGCAGATGAATGCAGATGAGTTGTCTGTCACACCTACCCTTCCTGTGTTTGTGGCTGTCTAGAGGGAATGCATAAAGTGTAACTGTCACTCACTCCAAATGTGTATTGGAGGCCCACACAGCAGGAAGAGCAGAGACATGCCCACTTCATAAAAGTGAAAAAAACTAGGACGGTAGTCTTAGACTCTAGGGGCACTACCAGTAGGCACTCAAAGGAGTGTTCCTCATTATATGTACACAAGTAATCTGATATCACAAAATAATTAATCAAAATCAATCCAAGTCCATCATTAAGTACTCTAAAGAACACTGATAGTAGCTCAGAAGAGTCTTTTTATTATGAGCAGGCTTTTGTGTGTCCCGAGGGAACCTTCATTCAAATGCGTTGAACAGCAAACACATGAGTCCCACGAGTTATAGCCAAATCCCAATGCATTTCGGGCATAAACTGCTGCACTTCATCAAGGGAATCTACAAGTAGATAAATACAATATCAGAATACCTTCTCAATCAACTTTCGGTATACATATCCGGGAGGTGAATATGAAGAGCAAAAAATAAAAAATAAAATATAGAAGATAAAGGGTGTGAAAAAATGTGATAAAACTCTAGCTGGAACTGAGTACAACGTGTGTTTCGCCCAAGGGAAAAAGAATAGAAAGAATATCACTTAAGAGAAGAACAACAAGTGTTAAAATGCTATATGGATAACAATCCGCAATATACCAACAGCTGGCACATGTTGGTGAACAGTGTGAAAAACCATGCAGGTATAGAAGAACACCTGTCCCAAATTGTGCATACCCGACCAGTGGCATGCAGCTAAAATTGAGAAATTGAATGTGCACGTGCCTAGATCCGAAGTGCCAACACGTCATGCATTATTTACCCAGAGCCTGCAAACGACCACAACCAGAGTAAATCCAGACCAAGATCCAAACCTGGCAGTAATACTAAAGAACAGAAAAAAACAAAGTATCAAACCACAATAAACAACCAAAACATATATTTAATATGTGCATATTACGTAGAGAAGCTCACCCAAGCTGACTGTAACAATTACCATGCAGCCCGGTCGCCTGCCGATGTGGGTACATTGAACGAGCCTGAACCGCTGATTTACCAGATAAAAGCGTGTCTTGACCAGTTCTGGAGGTGCCACATGTGAACAACCCTGTGCACCAATACAAGAAAACGAAATGACTAAGCTAAAGCTAAAGTGACTGATAGACAAGCGAGAAATTACTCCAATGTTGAACTCACCAGAATCTAGTGTAACACTGTGTTGTTGACCAAACCGACGTCAGAAACCGTCTGAAACATCCAGTGAGGGGATGAGATCTCCCTTGACAAACGCGAAAAATAAAGCACCGTGATTCAGAAAGAGTGCGCGAGTGAACGTTCTACCCGGAAGTCAAACGTCAGATGCAAAGCCGTCCGCTATTGTCTTAAAGGGATAGTGTAACCCATGGTATCGTGAAAGGAACAGAAAAAATCCAAGTATGGCCACTGGCGATACTGAATACAAAACAAGCAATATAACAAAAGTGGTATTGAATATTCATGATAGATGTAAGTGTGCTTAAACTAAAAAATAATCACTGAAGGGTGAATTAAGATATACAGGCACCCACATCAAATCAAGTATTATATCTCTATGAAATGTGTGAAGGTAGCAGGACTGTCAGTCCTGTTTGAAGAGTTTCCAATTTACAATGACAACAATCGAAACTTGCTAGTATACATAAGAAAGCGTAAAGTGAACAGTGACAAACATATACTTGTGGCTAGTCCACTAGTTAACAGCAAGATAACATTTCTGCTTCTAGTAACAAATTGTGGTGTCTCTGATTAGACATGATACGTTTTGTACATACATTCACACAAAATAAAATTTTCAATACACTGTACATATTCGGTTTATGTGCCGCTGTCCACATTTTGAATGTAAAGTGCAATGATAAGACCAAGGCAGACTGAAAAGCAGTTTAACACCCGTAACCTTTGTTAACCAATAGCATGGAAAAATAAACGACATGATTTCAAATGTTCAATACGTTATCAATATAGGGAAAAAATGCTCTTAACTATGAAAACTGTGAAACTGTCCACATTCAAAATGTAAGGTGCAATAATTGCACGAAGACAAGCTGAAAAGCAATGATCTTTGAGAACCAGTAGCAAGCTAGAGTAAACGTCATGATTTCACAAACAGAAAATGTAAAAAACATAAACTGTAAAAAACATTCAGTATAGAAGAAAACATTCAGGAAATGCCATTACAGAACCATTAGAGAAAACAGGAAAGCTCAAGCTTATCATTTAGACCTTTTGGCATAAGAGTGTCCAAAATACGTATCCAGTATGTTTCACGTTGGGACAAGTATTTGGACATGTCCCTGTCCACATGTGTCTTAACTACTTCTAGAATGGTGAAACGAAGTTGGGCAATCGTATGATGATGTTCATGCCAGTGAGCCGCTAGCGGTGAGGTAATGGTTTTGGTTCTTATACGACTCTTGTGTTCTGTGATACGAGTGCGTAAGGACCTTTTCAGTCTTTCCTACGTAATACATTCCACATGGCCGAAACCCCGCGCATCCACAGAGCCAGAGCAGGCGGAAGATCCTTCTCTCACATTGCAGCCAAGACCTGGAACGAGCTACAGGCAGACATCAGACGCGCCCCCTCCCTGAACACCTTCAGGAAGACCCTCAAGACCTGGCTCTTCGGCTAAACAGATCTGCGGACCCCACCCCCCTCAGCGCCTTCAGACCCTCACGGGTGAGTAGCGCGCTTACAATTCCCTGATTGATTGATGGACAGCGAATCATGTAAATGACAAAATGGCTATTACAATCTACGGTGAAGTTTAATCTGATGTTTTTTCCAGACCAAGGGTGAGGTATACAATCACCAACCAGCACATTGTTACAGTGGAAGCAGTTAAAGCATTTACGCATACCCTTATGTGACACTTTGTGGTCAGCTTCAGAATTAGCAAGAAGTTCTCTCAAATTGTGTGACCTCTTGTATGCAAAAATGGGGGGATCCGAAAAAATACCTCGAAAATCTGGTTCGGACTTTAATAATTCCCAGCGCTTTAGTATTACTTGTTTTATAGCAAGCGAAGTTGTGGAGTAGGTCGACACGAACACTTCTCTACTAGACGGTTGTTTAATCCGTTTCATCAACAGAGTCTCTCTTTGTAGACCCTGTACTCGTTTTTCAGCTGCTTCAATTATCTCTGTGGGGTATCCACGAGTCAAAAATTTCTTTTTCGTATCGTTCATAGAGGTTTCAAATTTAGTCATGTTTGAAGTGATGCGTTTAACCCGAAGAAACTGAGAGTAGGGAAGATGTTGTTTCAGAGATGGTGGGTGAAAACTGGTTTATAGTAATGAATTATTACGATCAGTTGGCTTCTTGAACATAGAGGTCCTAATGTCTGTTCCATCCACCTCGATGTTAACATCCAAACAGGAGATATGACGTCTTTCTAGGTTGTAGGTAAATTGGATCCTTGGGTGCCTGTTGTTTAATAAAGTTAAATTCTGTACAAGATCATGTTGTGTGCCTTGCCACACAATGAGTATATCGTCTATGTATCTTCTGTACAGGATCAGATGATCGGTCCACTTCGCGTCTGATAAAATGCGCTTAAGTTTAAACTGCATCATAAAGATATTCGCGTAGCTGGGAGCGCCAGAAAAACCCATTGAGGTCCCATTAGTCTGAAGAAAATATTTGTGTTTCCATTTAAAGTAACTGTGAAACAAAGAAAATTGCAATAATTACAGTAAAAAAACTTTATTGGATAGCATCTCAACCTGGCGCAGGAGAGCCCACTCCACCACTTCAATTCCCTCTGAGTGTGGGATGGACATGTACAGGGCTGTAACGTCTACTGTACATAACCAAATCTCTGTCATTTCAGGTAGTGTAATCTCCTGTAAAAGTTGCAGAAGATGCATGGTATCCTGTAAGTAAGTTGTGCCAGCTTGTACAATGGTCTGTAAAAACGTATCAAGATAGTGACCTAAAGGTTCATGTAGTGAACCACACCCTGATACAATGGGCCTCAAAGGTGGATCCCTCAAACACTTGTGTATTTTAGGAAGCATGTAAATCGAAGGACGTCGAGGATGCCGTGTGAAGAGAAATGCCAGAGTTTTATCAGTAATCCAAGCCATTTCTTTTGCGTGTGTCAAGATCCTCATGAGAATATCTTGAAACTCCTCCGTCTGATCTTGTGGTAAAGGTAAATAGGTGGCTTCATCAAGCAGCATGGTTTCCACCTTAGATTCATAAAAGCAACGGTCCATGACGACCAGTGCCCCTCCCATGTCGGCTGGAGAAAAAGTCAGTGATGTATCCTTTCTCAAAGATCTAAGGGCCAGTTTGTCAGATTTAGACATATTCTGATGTTTGACAGAAGACACAGACAATTGAGCTGAATCCTTCTTAACAAGAGTTTCAAATGAATCTATGACCTTGTGCGATGTCGGGGACACAAAAGTGCTTTTGGGTTTAAATTCCCGGTAGTTGGGTGGTTCTTGCTCCCCATGGTTGCTTTCAAGATTGGAGAAAAAGTTGCGTAAACGTAATTTTCTGGTAAATTTGTAAAGAGCAATTTCAGTCTCAAAAGGTTTGGTATGGAATGTTGATACAAACGAGGTTCCCTTGTCTAACACAGCTACCTGGGCTTGCGATAGTGAAGTTGAAGAGATGTTAATCACGGTTCTTTCTTTTGTTTCCTGCCTGTCCCTGCTGGCATTACTGAATCTATGACCTCTGCGGGTTTTGCTCCGTCGGACTGGCTCATTGATGAGGTTGTCGGTGCATTGTTTGCAGCGGGGCTGGTGTCTAAAAAAGAAACCTTAGAAGTAGATGATGTACCTGGAACTGCATCAGTGGTGGCAGGAGCCTTATGCGAAGGGACGGATGCACGAGTGAGCTGAGTGTCACTAATGGATACTAGACTCTCTTCTGCAGAAGTAGTACCGGGTTGTTTAAAATTCCGTTTCTGTGCATAAACCTCCGGCCAAGAGTACACTTCATCAAGTTTATAATCGATTGTGTCTCTCCTAAATTTACGTACTTTCCTTTCGTTAATTTCCTTAGCATATGTGTCCAATTTGGTGTTAATGTCTTTCAGAGTGGCCTCCCAATTGTCTGAATCCATGCTCTGAATGACAGTTTCCTGAAGTTCTCTAATCTCCTGTTCTAAACCCACAAGCACCGCCGACAACTCCTCGACAGTAAGTAGTATCAAGTCGAGGGAGCACTTATTCAATATAGCATACCACTTATCCATACATTTTTTATTCATCTTAAACATCATGGGTTTGATGGCCAGACGCAGTCCTCAGGGTATCCTACTAGCTTTATGGTACTGAATAAGCGTAGTGGCATGTAGCCGTTGGTTAATCTCCCTTCGCATCAGGTATTCGAGCTGTCGGAGCTGTTGAGTGACAGGTCCATGGGTAGTGCCAAATGTTCGTACCTCACGGATAAGGCCATAACTGTCTTGTGCTTCCGAAGTAGTGTATACCTTAGTTGTAGCTTTGTTGTCTGTTAAGTGTAAAATTTCTTCAAAAGACATAGTGTGGTGCAATAGTGGCTGTGTAGGGCTGAAAAAATTGTGAAACAAGAAACGATGACAGCCGGTTTGCACTCAAATGAAACAAATGAAACAACAACTTGTCAGTAACAACAGTATTCAATGTGGTGTGCACCCAGAGAGGAGGTACAGCCCACCTCCTTTCTACAAAGTGAAAAAAACTAGGACGGTAGTCTTAGACTCTAGGTGCACTACCAGTAGGCACTCAAAGGAGTGTTTCTCATTATACGTACACAAGTAATCAGATATCTCAAAATAATTAATCAAAATCAATCCAAGTCCATCATTAAGTACTCTAATGAACACTGATAGTAGCTCAGAAGAGTCTTTTTATTATGAGCAGGCTTTTGTGTGTCCCGAGGGAACCTTCATTCAAATGCGTTGAACAGCAAACACATGAGTTCCACGAGTTATAGCCAAATCCCAATGCATTTCGGGCATAAACTGCTGCCCTTCATCAGGGGAATCTGCAAGTAGATAAATACAATATCAGAATACCTTCTCAATCAACTTTTGGTATACATATACGTGAGGTGAATATGAAGAGCAAAAAATTAAAAATTAAAAATAGAAGATAAAGGGTGTGAAAAAATGTGATAAAACTCTAGCTGGAACTGAGTACAACGTGTGTTTCGCCCAAGGGAAAAAGAATAGAAAGAATATCACTTAAGAGAAGAACAACAAGTGTTAAAATGCTATATGGATAACAATCCGCAATATACCAACAGCTGGCACATGTTGGTGAACAGTGTGAAAAACCATGCAGGTATAGAAGAACACCTGTCCCAATTGTGCATACCCGACCAGTAGCATGCAGCTAAAGTTGAGAAATCGAATGTGCACGTGCCTAGATCCGAATTGCCAACATGTCATGCATTATTAACCTAGAGCCTGCAAACGACCACAACCAGAGTAAATCCAGACGAAGATCCAAACCTGGCAGTAATACTAAGGAACAGAAAAAACAAAGTATCAAACCACAATAAACAACCAAAACATATATTTATTACGTGCATATTACGTAGAGAAGCTCACCCAAGCTGACTGTAACAATTACCATGCAGCCCGGTCGCCTGCCGATGTGGGTACGTTGAACGAGCCTGAACCGCTGATTTACCAGATAAAAGCATGTCTTGACCAGTTCTGGAGGTGCCACACGTGCAAAACCCTGTGCACCAATACAAGAAAACGAAATGACTAAGCTGAAGCTAAAGTGACTGATAGACAAGCGAGAAATTACTCCAATGTTGAACTCACCAGAATCTAGTGGCATTTCTAAAGTAGTAATGTTAAACCCAACTTTACCATTTTAAAGGATTTACCATTACCATTCCGAAGATATAAAACATGATACAGCTACTCCTTTCTAATCAGGAATTACAGATTAAAGGTGTATTAAAGAATTCTCAATGCTAACCTATAAGAGGAGTAGGCCTCACAGTAGTGAAAAATAAATGTGGGTGTTTGTCACTACTAGTATGCAAACCTTACCAGTACATATCCTACCTTTTACTTACACAGGACCCTGCCCTATGCGTTACCTAAGGTCTACCTTAGGGGTGACTTATGTGTAATAAAAGGGGAGTTTAATGCTTGGCCAAGGGTTTTCAATGCCACGTTGCAGTGGCAGTAAACTGCAAACACAAGCCATACAATGGCAGGCCTGAGACAGTTTTGAAAGGCTACTTGTATGGGTGGCACAATCAGTGCTGCAGGCCCACTAGTAGCATTTAGGTTACAGTCCTTGGGTATATGGTCCTTACAAGGGACTTAAGAGTAAACTGAATATGCCATTGTGTATACACCAATGTTACCATGTTTAAGGGAGAAGCACATACACTTTAGCACTAGTCAACAGTGGTAAAGTGCTCAGAGTTCTAAGCCAACAAAATAAGGCCAGAAAAAAAGGGAGGGGGATAGCAAAAAAACTTGGGTTGACCCATCAGAGAGGGACATTTTCCAACACCATCCATCTGTATTCCTTGATATGTGATCTCGAAACCTGGGACGGTAGCCAGCGTGGCTTCAAATATTTATTTTTCCAGTTTAGCACATAAAATATTCTGTCTGGAATATTTCAATACTCCATGACTGTGTACAGTGATCAGACAGGAACGGGGAGAAGATTAAGATGTCCACAAGATAAATAACAAACTAAGAATCCAACTGGGCTTGGAACACTTCATTGATAAAATGTTAAGAGGAAGCTGTGGCTTTGCTTAGCCAAAAGGCATAACAAGATATTAAAATTCCCAATTCAGTTTCTTAAATGTTGTTTTCCATTCATCTCCAGCTGTAAGTCAGGCAAGATCTACTTTTGTGAAAATGCAGCCATCTTTAATCTGATCAAGAAGGACAGAGATAAGGAGATGATGGGTACTGATTCTAAATGATGACATCATAGTATTTAGTTCACAACACTCAATGGGAGCTCCTGATGGAGACATAGAGTGCATTATGAAACCTATCATACATCATCCTCGAAATATTGTTTTAATACTTTGATCTTCCTTAGTGCATAATGAGCATCTGAGACAAATAGGAATGGATGCTCCCAGAACCAAATCGTTGGCCAATTTAAAGGACCGCGCGGGTGCAAAATGTCTATCTTTTCTTATTGAAGACATCTAGGAAATTGTGATAAACCTCAGTAAGACTACTTAAAGTATTTGATCTTTGTGTAGTTATACAGGTCAACATATTTTATACATTCAGCCTTTCCACTGGAAACAGTTTATGGCACATGGGAACCTGAGAAGCCAGGTGCACAGCTTTTCCAATCAGTAAATGTAGAGTGACAATAAAGCCAAAGAGTGCCCATGACCAGGAAGAAAGCAGATGAATTAAGGAGAACAAATTAAAAAATGTCAACATGTCAACTTGAAGTAGCCATTGGAAGATACTGTGTCCCCAAACCACATCACCTGCTGTAAAGGGAGTGTCAAGATGGCCTCATTTGCCAACGTCCTACTCCCTGGAATCTGAGAAGGCAGGTACACAGCATTTCCAATCAGTAGCTGTAGAGTGGCAGTAAACCCAAGTAGTACCCATGACCTGGGAGAAAGCAGATAAATTAATGAGAACAGATTTGAAAATTTCAACTTGTCCACTTGAAGTAGCCACTGGAAGATACTGTGTTTCCCAAACCACAACACCTGATGTATCTTCTACCGGAGGAGCTAGCTAACCAGCAATCACTTTCTCTAGGATTATATTGTCTAGGTTCAGTAAGAATATTGGATTGTAGGACTGACATTTTGCAGCATCCTTGACCAACTAGGATAGTATGACTATGACATCATGCCACAGGGCTTGAGAAAGTATACCCATTTCCAAGGCCTTAGTATACACGTCTGGGAGACGTGGGGCTAGCACGTAGTACTAGAATTTGTAACTGCACTCTGAGCTGACACATCTACCAGCCGATCTATGGCCCGCACTAGTTCTGCTACCTTAAGGGGCTCAAATAGCACATCTCTGTGCAGGTCCTCAAACCACGTCAAGACAATGCCATCCAGATATTGATCTATTGCATTGTTCTCTAGCATAGACTGAGCCTAATTCAAGTTTGAATGGTAGTCTACAAATGCAGTTAGTATATCCTGAATTGAACCATCTGCTTACTTGGAGGACTACTCAGTATGAACAACAGTACAGTGGGATTTGCCTCTCTTTAACATCCGGCTTAGTGTATTTCCTGGTCTATCTGCTTTTCCATATTATCTGGACATTAACGGACAGATTTAGAGTTTGCCATGGAAGGCACTCTGTCCAAACAGCAAAAGAGCACCCTCTTTGCTAAACTCAAGTTCTGCTTGCACAGTTTATAGTCGGTCAGACCTTAAGTATGTCAATGAGAGCCATGCGACCGCCTGCCTTATTTAGAGTGAGAGATCAGGTAGCTTTTTTTTGGGTGAAATGGCACTGATTAGAATGGTATTCTAATCAGACAACATGCTTATGATGCCCTATCCTAGGTATCCAATCAAAGGCCTATGCTTGTGGAACCTATAATTGGCCAACTGTGGTAAGCAAGACCTGTGATTAGAATACCTAACTGTGATTTGCATATTTTTTCAAGAACATGAGGAATACACACTTGCAGTTCTTCACGTGTGTGCGTGCCATTTCATCACTTATGAAAAATGTATTACGGAGCAATGATAAAAAACACCTTAATTCATTGCTATTTCATTTACTATATATGCTAATGATTTATGACTGGTAACAGAGATGCCCTATAGATCACTTGATCCAGTATCAGACCATTTTTTTGTTTCTTGTACACTACATAGCCTCGGCAGGCTCTACATACAGAGAATCACAGCCTCGGTCCTGTAAAAGCCCACAGCACCCTAAAGTAGGGTTAGGTAGGGGCTGAAACATGTCGACCATCTGCAAGGAGTGAATTAATTCCCTTTATTTTTGCTATACCATACAGGGACGCCAATAAAGGTGTTTGTCCGCTGTCCAATATTTTTACTACAGTTGCATGTCTTTATCAGAGGTGGTAGGGACAATCTCCCCGCCATCACCCATTTAGGTCACCCCCACCAAACGGACTCACATTAGGCCCTTTGTTGTTAAAACATCCATAAGAGCTCCTCTGACAGGCAGGGGTAAGCCAGCGTCAGTGACCGCTGTTACTGGCGTGAGTAGGTGCCTTAGGAGGGATGATTTATGCCTTCTTAATTTTTGAAAAATGCTTCTTGCTATTGCAAACAGAACATTATATTTGGGCTAATTTAAATATTTTTTAAAACGATGCAAAATAGTGCTTTTGAATAGAATAATTTGCAAATACATTGATTAAAAAGTACAGATGCCGCTTCAATTTGCCACAGATGTAAAACTTCAGAGAGACCTCCACTTTCTCCCAATAGCATACACCATCTGTAGTAGTAACCCATGTAGATTGTTAGTTCCGTTATCAATTTAGTAATTCCCCAATATGATTGCCACCATTTTAGCGTGCCCTTCTTATCAGCCCCATCACCATAATGTCCTCTGTATCAGTGCATATCCCTATTCTGTTTAACTCATATTTGTCTAATTTATTGAAGGTTTTCGCATCCCTGAATAACCTTTTATGGTCATTTTAAAGATCAAACACATAGATCTAGTCGTGAAGTTGCACAGAAGGTCTCTATACTTTTGGTTGAGGTGTGAAATTAATGTGTTGTATTGCAGGTCATTGTTCAGCACCCTGAAACTTTTATGACATATGCAATTCAGAACTCTTCAGTAATCAAAGAGAAGGCCAGTGACATTTAACATTCGATTCTGGGGCCACACAATTTGCGACAGACCCCACAAAATGTTTTTCTGCAGATACACTTCGGTTTGATGCAGCAGATGCTCCAACAGTGCCCCAAAGGAGCGCCACAAGTAGGCTTGCCGGTGCTTCTTGGGGCTATCCTGGGGCTAGAAGCAGACAATCTGTTCCTTGGATAACCTAAGTCATGTATTTTTCTAGGACACTTCAACAGCTGTGGAAGTGATCCGTGACAGCAAGTGAAGTGTGCAAAGAAAATATTGTTCTACAATTGCAAATTGAGTAATCACCTACACATGCTACACACGCTATGGAATTATAGAAAATCCTGTTTAGCATCCCTAATTTGCATTACGCTAAACTTAAGTCTGCCACTGCACAAAGTTTTTCCAAACTGATTGCTTCTTACTTCGGTCTTGAGATTATGAACACTTGTAATGAGATCCAGGCAAAACTTTCAAAGAATGGTCAAAATAGCATGGGTTCAAAGAAACATAATCATGAGGTTTAGAGATTAGAGTAATTTTTAACACTGCATTAATGGAGGCAATTTCTAAGGACCAAGTTACAGCTCATGTCATAAAGAGCAAACCACTGGGATCTCATGATGATGTATACCAAACTTGATCCTTCTGCTATTTGGCCTAGCTTCTTCAATCAGACATGAGCAAGTGTATTAACATATGATTAGCAGGTACAGTTCCAGGCCTACTTCAGGTGGTAATTGTATCTCGCTCTAAGTTGTTAGTGCAAGCAGTAATCAAGCAGCAATAATTATTTTAAAAATATAGGGCCATATTAGCAAGAAGCTCGTTAAAATTATCGCCGTTTTAGCGGCAGGAAACTGCCGCTAAAGCGGCGATAATGGGTTTAATAATATGCGTTATAGAATTCCAATAGAAGCCCAGGTTAGATGTCCTGCACATCTAACCTGGGCTTCTATTGGAATTCTATAGCGCATATTATCAAGCCTTTATCGCCGCTTTAGCGGCAGTTTCCTGCCGCTAAAACGGCGATAATTTTAACGAGCTTCTTGCTAATATGCCCCTTAGTAACCAAATAGACAAAGTCCAGCCATGCTTCAGCTAGAGGAGAAGAAGTGGTTTTAACAAGAATCATGAATGACCTTAGGAAGAGTAGCAACTGAAAATTTCTTGCTCCTGCTTCTACTTGATCTGTCAAAGCAGTTCAACATAGTTCACAATGCGATTCGAGGATCAGGGCTTTAGGATTTGGCAAAGGACATGATTAGATCATTTGTGAAAGACATAACTCAAGTTGTGTGTTTGCTACCCTTTCAATCCATTCAACCCCTCCTAATGACCATCAGTTCCTCAGTATATAGGATTTTGTTGATTAAAAATGTTAAGGAATCATTAGCCTTAACTGGGTCAATGCCACCTAACCAATGATGAGTAGAACATTTTCACCATGCCTCTAAACAATTAAACACTGGATATACAGTAATTGCGTGGGATTTAATCTAACACATTTAGGAAATATATTGTTTGGGGCTTAATTTGGTTTCTTACAGCCATTGTTGCAATTCACCGCAGCAGCCTGTCTTGCTTCTTTTGCTCATGTAAAGATTTTAAGGATTATTATGGACACTAGGCTGACAAGGATCCCTCATATTTGTAACACATATAAAATTGGCTTGTTCACATGTGCATGATCAGACAAATGATCTCATTTTTGGGTTTCCTTCACAGTGCATAGGATGTAGTGGCATTGGTCCTGTCAGGGATAGACCATTGCAATCCCAATATCTGTCACAACACCATAACCTGGAGGTGGCTCTAACTAAAATGTTGGGATCATGTGTCCCTCACAATTTACTTACTTTACTGGCTGTCATCCAGGACAGGATTAGTAGATAATTCTTGTGCATGGTGCACAAGGTAATCACCAACAGAGGTCACCAATGTATTCAAAGAAAATGTAGGTGTTCCCATCCCACATCAATCATCCAAATGGGATATCCTTTACAAATGTTGGTTCCTGAATTCAAGAACTCCTGGCTCTTTGGTAACTCCTGGACTTTTGGGCAGATTTCTCGGTACTGGGCTAGTTTAAAATGCATAGTTGAGAAAGATCAATAACCTTTATTCTTCTTGACCGTGCTAAAAATAACACATTCCCTTCATGATTTCCCAGTCTCCAGTCAACAAAAGAATCACTTTCAAGCTCCTCACACATGCTTACAAAGCCCTCCATGACGCAGGACCAGCATATCTGAACCACCGCCTCTCATTCCGCATACCCACCAGACACCTCCGCTCCGCCCAACTGGCCCAGGCCACATCCCATGGATCCACAAGACTAGAACCGGAGGAAGATCCTTCTCCTACCTCGCGCGAAGACCTGGAACACCCTGCCTCTCCACCTCAGGCAATCCCCATCGCAGACCCAATTCAGGAAGGATCTCAACACCTGGCTCTTCGACTGAACCCCAGTGCCCAGACACATCAGCACCCCCCCCCCCCCAGGGCCTTGATACCCTCACAGGTGCGTAGCAGCACTCTAAAACCCCTGTTTGATCATTTGGCAGCATCCTATCTATGCTGAGTGTATCAATAAGGTTGATTCTATCCTACCACCTAGAATCTAATCATCAGCTAACATTACACTGAAGAAAACCTCTTCATGTTAAAGTTTATATTACGATGAAAGATCACCCTTAATCAAAAAAGGAGGACATGTTCTTTGACAAACGTAGTGACACAGTCAAGGATCTGTCCACTGCTATATAGAAAGAATTAGGCCCAGATGTATGAAGCCTTTTTGCAGTCATAAATGGACCGAATCACAAAAAGGCTTCTTCTCTTGTATCAAACTCAAATTGCAATTTGGTAACACATTATTGAATCGCAATTTGGGTTTTCGACCAAATATCTATTCAGTATTTGGAAGGAGCATGTTAAGGTATCTTATCCAAATACCGAATCGCAGTGGAATGTATTAATATTTTGCTACCGAAATACGGTTGCAAAATATTCCTTTTCAACTAACACAACAAAGGATCTGGTAACTCGTTCGCAAATGGAAAGGGGTCCCCAAGGGATCCCTTCCCCTCTGTGAATGTTGAAAAAATAGTTTTTTAAGAGTAGGCAGTGGTTCAATCTGACACTTTTCATTTTTTCTGTTCAAGTGCATCCCGTTCTCCTTTAAGGAAACTGGGTTGCATCAAAAGAAAAAGCAAATTGCTTTATTTAAAAGAAATCACATACATGGTGATCTGATGACCTCAGTGGGCCACCATCTTTGTGATGGCTGAAATTCCTAGTGGGTCACAATTTGCGACCTAACTCATTAATATTTATGAGTTGCATCAAATAACGACCTGCTATGAATCAGTAAATTTGCAAACCAACTTATTAGTACAGAGGTCACTTCACAAATTACCACACTGGTCACCAAAATACTGGTTGCACATTGTGACCAGTTGTATGTGCATCCAGCCCTTAATAGTATAGCAAGATGGCTGCTTTCAAGTATTGGTACTCACCAGCAGGTACATTACGGGTGGTTCATCAAAGGTGTGTGATGCGGTGTACTTCTCAGTTGGTTCCAATAACAGGCCTACCTTCATCCTGGTGATGTGCTAATGGAGGAAATACACTCAATATAAACACCACCACCCTGTAGAACACTCTCTGACTGCTAGTCTCCTCTAAAAGTATTTATTTAAGCTTTAGAAGTGGCTTAAGACACACCAATCCCATCAAAAGTCCTGTCTGGGCTCATATCAACTGACTTGCAACTCATGTCTCCCTTTTATTTGCTTTTAAAGGATAGCTTTAGAGCTTTGCGTTTCATAGGCATTGCTTTCCAATGGTTGTTTAATGTTTTGTCCTTAGATGTGGTTAGTTCTTTGCACCATTCTGTCAAAGGCACATCTGTTATCCACCACAGATGTGTTGTGAACAGAGAAGCAGACCACACCTTACCTGCAAACTCTTACATCAAAACTCTGAATGGTAACAGAGGGCCTGATTTAGATGTTGGCGAATTTGGTCCAGCCGTCGCTTTTCCAACGGTTTTCCCACCCGCTGGCTTGGCGGGCCGCACGCTGATGTTGGTGGGTCCTTGGAGGGAAGACTGTTGGAGTCCTGCTATCTCTCCCAGCATCTTCCTCCTGCGTTGATGGCATCATAGGCAGAATCACATCTCAACCTAACTCCCTTCACAATGCGCAGTTCAGCTGGGAGTGCAAGCTGCTCCTTCAGTCAACACCACTGACAGGCTGATGTCTGCTGCAGCAATACCTATTGGCTGCTCTAGTTCAAAGTCTTAGAGGCACCACCGGCTTCCTTAAATTCCTGGTCATCATGACTGGAGAATGCAGTACAGCAACTGGGCAGAACACTTAAATGTTGCTCCCCACTAGAAGATAGCCACAATGATTTCAAGGGAGCAGGAACTCTCGCAAACGTTCTTGCGTGCGTTGTCGGTCTCATTAGGAGAGTCCAGTGATCCAGCGATCAGCGATCGATAATTTTCACAAACACAGGCCCGTTTACACTACCCAACTTAATCCCTTCACGCTGGGGTTCAGTGTGATGCAAGTTTATTCCTAACTCACTAAATACACTTTAGAACCTCCATTTCTCCTTACAAATAAAATGTGGCGATGAACCTAAAGTTGAAGAGTTGATGACAATAATAAGTACTAAATCTATGCTACTAAATAATAACAGACTCAATGTGTAGTTTATGTTGTTTATCGTAAAAATAATGTAAGAATAAATGCTCATCAAGTACAGTTACACGAAAATTGCAAATCATGGATTATCACAGAGACAAAAATATTGGCAATGTATAATTTCAAACTCTTGTCAAATAAACAATGGATTGAAGGAGTGGATAGGCGAAGAGAGAAAAGTTTCAGAGACAAAATAGATTTGCAAATGCATATGCAAATTTTAGCTGATTATCTATACTAATCCAAGTAAGAAATCAGGGAAATCTACCCCACTGGCCAGTCAGGGCAGCAAGGCCACTCAAGTAGAGTCGATGGCAAAGATTAAGTCAGGAGTCAGGAATCAGGTAGGCATCTATCTGGAAACAGCAAACCGACGACAGCGACGATCTCCCGCTAACTAGCATCAGCAGAAACACCCGCTACAACCACACCCACCGGGACTTTCAATTATACCCCAAAACCTAAATGTCCAACCCACATTTGTTTCATTTACCAACCAAACTCTGTCTCTCATTGGCTAATAATGGGGGTGTTCTGTCACACCACTCTCAGCGTGATCACTTTTATTCACTAGCTTATTGTTTTAGACTTTCAACATGACGACAGATCTTTCTCAGGAAACAACTTTGAACACAATCATATTACATATTCTTCATGTTGCAAGTCTCTACGCCTCTTTTGTTCGCCTCTGCCATCTCATGAGGAAGTTCTACGTTTCCACTTGTTTATCAGTATCCTCCTTCTTCCGCAACCTTGACAGACAGTCAGCATATCGTGAAGGACATTTCTATGCTTTTGCGTTCTCTCCTCATTCAAAGCCCATTTATTTCATATTCTTTTTCTTTCAGCAAGCTTTAACCCCAAACTGGCATGCAGAAGTGTAGGCCCATGCTTGTATGTCTACGAGAATAGAACACAAACATTTATTATTTCACGAAATGTAATTTCATTTTACACACCATCCCAGCATTGCACTAACCCATGTTATTCCTAGCAAAATATTATTAACGTGCACAAAAGCAGCATTAGTCTTTTTATTTTATTCAAAGCAATTTTTGTGGCCTAGTTTTATGCATTAGTACACGCATTAGTTTGCGCATGCGCATAAGCATTTCCCCATATTTTAGCATTTTTAATAATATTTTTCACAGCACACTGTTAACAAATGTTACTGAGGGTTCAATCTGAGCAGGTTTTATTTTATCAAAACCCTGCTCCATCAATCCCCCTTTGATGGCGTTTTTGAGCCATCATCAAAATACCCATCACATACAAGTTTCCACTTATTTAAAATACTGTACTTCTTTCTCGTTTTATCATTCTTCCATCTAAGTCTTTCATAATCTCATAGTAATTTCCTCTCATATCCTCTAATTCTATCTCTTCTCTCTTTCTCTTTCTAGCTCTACGCTTAAGATCTGATGTCTCTTTCTTTCTACACTTGCATTTGCAACATTTGTAAATCATAATATTCATTATTATTACTGCAACTACTGAAGTAACAGGTATTAATATTTTCCTAACAAACTACTCCCTAAGGTAGAAAACCAATTTCCCACTGAGGAAAAACTCTTACCAAGTTTCTCCCAAGCACCGTCAACTTTCAGTTCAGTCAAATCTTCATGAAGTTTTGTAATATTTTTAATATACCCCTCAAGATTTTTACTTTTGTCAGGAATATAAGTTCAGCATTGTTGTATTTTCAACATGCTACAGACTCCACCCTCTTTTGCCAATAATATATCAAGGGCATGTCGATTTTTCAAAACCATTGATCTAATTGCAACCATTTCAGTATAAATCATCAAGAACCCACCAGCAGTATCTGTTGATAAACGATCAACCACTGTGGACAATTTTCTAATTTTATGTGAGTTCAGAATAACTCCAACTGAAGGTATCAGTGCTCCAAAAATATCCCCAATTATTTCAGAATAACTCGCTCCTCTCTTATTACGTGTTAGCAATCACCGGCTCCTGGAGGGAGTGCTGCGGGGCGGGGGAGGGGCAGGGTGGGGGGTAGTAAACTCCGGCATACGGCCAAACGGAGGTAAGTACATAAATAAATAAAGCGAATTACATTGCGCGCGCCGCATCGCCATTTGGCGTTGCAGCGCGCACAATGTAATTCGTTTTATTTATTTATTTATGTACTTACCTCCGTTCGGCCGTATGCCGGAGTTTACTACACCCCACCCTGCCACTCTCCCGCCCCGCAGCACTCCCTCCAGGAGCCGCGACTGCGTGCTAGTCCTTGTTTCATTTCATTAACTCTATTATTCTTATCTACGTGATATACCTTCGGGAATACTATACCTAAATAACAACATCCATACCAACCTGTAGGTAATCTATAATAAGCATTCTTACCACACACATAATAAATTCCCGGGAAAACGGGATCAGTCCCTCCTTTCAGTCCCCAATTTCCTTTTATCAAGAAAGTATGCTCACATTCACTAGAACCAATGATGTAACTATTATGTTCAGTCTTTTCTCTAAACACACAAAGCTTTCCTCTATGTTGAAAATCTAGAGTCATGGCAGCGTAAGTCTCACCCTTTTTATAATCACCCTCTCTGAAAGCCCATGGAGGTACATGAGACGTTTGCTCAGCAGCTTTCTTTTTGAAATCTCGTCTTCTATCTTCTACCAAGTTCATAAACTCAATTTCTTCATGCCGTAGTTTACAAGTTAAGTTATTTCTATGTGCATCTATTGTATCTATCGGTTTGTTACTAATGAAAAAATCTCCCATATAAGTTGCATAAACAGGACCATAAACAATTTTTAAATCTCTCCTAATAGGAATTTCTGAAAATATTAAGTCAAAATTAGAGTAATAATATTCTATTCCTTCCCTCTCATAGAATAAACTGGTAAAGACACTACAAGACACACCATATGTTAAAGGTAGGTGATGGTAAGTCACCCCCTCTGAGACAGACGACGGTAATTGCATACACACCTAACAATCTCTCGCATTCATTGTGTTAACATATTCATACAACAATTTATTAAAAACATTTAACGAAAAATATTTAATTGATTTATCATGATGATAAACACTATCATCTTTTATCTTTTCTATGTTAGTATTTAAATCTTCTTTAATATTAGAATCAACTCTCTTACTTCCCACATCATTAGTATTATTTTTGTGATTAGTCACCATTAAAACAGGGACAATAACAATCAGTGCAAACCATACCAATGTTAATAATAAGACACTACAGAAGCAAGCATTAATACATCTACGTTTAAAACTATGATTTTGATATCCAGTCTCTGTTACCTTTGCCATTTTGGACACTATATAAAAAAATTAAAAATCTAAGAAAAAAAACCTAAAAAAAACCTAATATCTTTAAAAACTTTTGAAAAAAACTTATCCAAAAACCATCTACAGGAGCGTATCCTTACACTTATGCCTCTCTTCTTTACCCCCTCTTTTTTTTTTATATATATCTTCTTCTTCTTCAAATCTTTTGGAATTTTCAGAATATTCTTCATTGAAATTGTTGCACCTTTATTTTCACAGTTCTTTTTTAAGGTGGTTTCAGTTTGCTTTGATCACTTTGATCAGTACCAGCTTCTTCTTCTTTCTGATTTGTGTTCTCAATCTCTTCCAACACCACATATGTCCATTCTGGAGCTGTGTATTTCTTTCTCAGAATTCTTATTCTTTTTGTTTTTCGTACCAATTCTTCTTCTGAATCACTTTGTCCAGTTTGGCTTGATATTTCATTTATTTGATCCGGCCTTTTCTTTTCTAGAGTGTATTTCAGTCTTTTCACTCCTTTTGGCCACACATCACCTTTTCTTGCTTTCTTAATTTGAACTGCTTCTTCACCTTCGTTGTCAAGTTCGCAAGTTCTTTTATTCAGTTCTTTTCTTTGTTGTACTTGCTCTTGATTTTCATCAGTCACTTTCTCCTTTTCTCCTTTTCTTTTCTTTCCTTTCTTTCTCAACAGCAGTCTCTTGAGACCCAGTAGCTGGTGCCCACTTTATTCGACTTGTACTTGGTTCTTCCTGTTGCTCAGCTTTTTCAGAATCTGTAACACTAGATTCTATAGCTTCATGCTCTTCAGCTTCTGGTTCTTTTCTCTGGTTTACCAGTTGCTGCTCTCCTCCTTGTCTTTCAAGTGGACTTGGAACTCTTCTTGTATGACTTGCATGAATCCAGTTTGGCAAGCCACCACACTTCACTGCTGTCGTTGTCACCAAAATGATCTGATATGGTCCATTCCACCTGGGTTCTAAACACAACTTCCTTACGTGTTTCTTGACAAGAACCCACTCTCCTGGACTCAAATCATGCGCTTGATCCGGCTGTGTTGTGGTTGCAATTTCTCCAACCTGACACAGAACGCACCAGATCAGCCAATCCTTTGCAATAATAAAGCACTAGATCATCAGTAATATTCATCAGTTTGTTTGCTGGTACAATTGCTTGTCTCATGGCTCTCCCCATCAAAATCTCATGAGGACTCAATCCAGTCTTTTTATCAGGAATGCTTCTAAGACTCATCAATACCAGGGGTAAAGGGTCTGGCCATTTCAGTGTTGTAGACGCACACACTTTTGACAGTGTGGATTTAATAGTGCCGTTAATTTGTTCGACCACTCCAGATGCTTCTGGTCGATAAGCACAATGCAGCTTTTGCTCAATTTGTAATGCTGCGCAAAACATCCGAATTATCTCATTGTTGAAGTGCGTTCCCCTATCTGTTTCTAAAGAGACTGGAAATCCAAATCTTGGGATTATCTCTCTCAAAAGTAATTTAGCAACAGTTAAGCTGTCATTCCTTCTTGTTGGATAAGCCTCTACCCAACGAGAAAACAAACAAACAACAACCACCACATATTTTAGTCCATTACAAGGGGGTAGTTCTATAAAGTCTAGCTGTAGTCGGGTAAATGGTCCTGCTGCTTTTCCAATTCGACCCCAACTAACAACTGTCTTTCTACCTGCATTTTGCTGCTGGCACACTATATATCTCTGGCATAGACTCTCTGCAATGACCCTAAACTTTGGGTTGAACCATGACTGCTTGAAGAGCCTAATCATAGCATCTCTTCCAACATGTGCAATTCCATGGTACATCCTTGCCATCTGAGAAAGTAAACTATCTGGCATTACTGGTCTTCCATCAACATACACCCACACTTCATCTTCTGCTCTCTTTTTACAACCTGATTTTATCCAAATTTCTTTTTCTTCCTCATTTGCTTCTTCCTGTAACTGCCTAATTTCTTCCCATGTTTCCAAAGAAGAAAACATTAAGTGGCAATTTGTATGTTTTTTCTCCACCCCTCTGTTGATCGAAATTGAATTCTGTGCACAGAAACGCGCCACTTGGTCTGCGTATCTGTTTCCATTTGTCACATAGTCATTTCCTGACTAGTGTGCTGAACATTTTACCACAGCAATCTTTTTGGGCATTTGTAATGCATTCAATAGATCTTTCACATTTTTACATTTCCGGATCGGTGATCCTGAAGAAGTCAGAAATCCTCTTTGCATCCACAACTGACCAAAATCATGCACCACCCCAAAACCATATTGACTATCAGTGAATATGGTTACTCTCAGATTTTTATCCAATTATACATGCTCTAGTCAGAGCTATCAGTTCAGAAATTTGAGCAGAATTTATCCCCTTTAGACAGGATGCTTCAAGAACCATAGACACTGTACATACTGCATAAGCAGCACTTAATGCACCTTTTTCATCTCTCAGACAAGATCCATCCACGAACATCACACTATCTGACTCTTCAAATGGAGTATCTTTAATGTCAGGTCTTGGTTTCGTGCACAATTCTGTCACATCCAAACAATCATGATCTGCTTCATCTTTCACTTCTTCACAACTTAAACTTGGCAACAGGGTTGCTGGGTTCAATATTGTACATCTTGTCACTGACACATTTTCAGCACCCAAAATCACTCTTTCATACCTAGTCAGCCGACTATAGGTCATATGCTGAGTCCGAGTCCTTGTTAATAGGATCTCAACAGAGTGTGGCACATATACCTTCACTGGATGTCCCATAACAATTGTTTCACTTTGCTCAAGACTCACACACGTAGCAGCCACTGCTTTTAAACAACCTGGTAATGCGGCAGCCACTGAATCCAAAGTAGCAGAAAAATATGCCACTGGACGACGTGCCATTCCATGTTTTTGTGTTAAGACTGAAAGTGCACACCCATCTCTCTCACAACAGAATAATGCAAAATCTTTTGTGTAATCTGGCATTCCCAAGGCAGGAGTTGGAAAAATACTATCTTGCAATTCAATAAAAGCTTTCATACACTCTTCATCCAATTCAATCGGATCAACCACATCTTTATGAGTCAACCTCTGTAGAGGTTTTGCAATCAGAGAAAACCCACTGATCCACTGTCTGCAATATCCAACCATTACCAAAAACATTCGAACTTCCTTTTGAGTCTTAGGAAGACCCATTTGCAAAATCACATTGATTCGTTCTTGCGTTACTTTTCTAACTCCTTTCTCAATTTTGTGTCCCAAATACTGAACCTCTTTTTGACAAAACTGTAATTTTGCTGGTGACACTTTATGCCCACCTTCTGCCAAATGGTTCAATAAGGCAATTGTATCTGTCACACAGGCTTCTCGTGTTTTTGATGCCACCAGTAGGTCATCAATATACTGCACTAACACTGAATTTTCTGGCATGATCAATGACTCCAAACATTTTTTCAAAATCTGATTAAAAATCGAAGGACTTTCTGTATACCCTTGGGGAACTCGGCACCATGCCAAAACACGGTTTCCGAACCGGAAAACAAAAAGATATTGGCTATCCGGATGCAAAGGTATCGAGAAAAATGCTTGACACAGATCAATTACTGTGTACCATTCCGCATCACAAGGAATTTGATAAAGAATCACTGCTGGATTTGGTACTATTGGACAGCAAGGTACTACGATCTTATTAATTTTTCTCAAATCCTGAACTATTCTATATTTTCCACTTGGTTTCTTAATCCTCATAATAGGTGAATTACAAGGACTACTTAGTATTTCCTTTAGAATACCTTGCTCAATCATTTGATCAATTACAGGAATTACTCCTGCTGTTATCTCAGGACTCATCTTGTACTGAGGTGTGTTTGGATATACTGCACCTGGTTTAACTGTAACCTGAACAGGATCCACACCTTTCATCAACCCAAAGTCCTTTCCTGTAAAATCCCATACATCAGGTCTTACTGCATTTCTCAATCTTGCAGGTAAATCTTCTTCTGTAAGCAATGAATATAAATCATTCACTTCTGTCCCTTGTTTCGCTAACATCATTTTAAAAGCAACATCCTCATCTGGTGTTTGAAAAGCAATACCATCTGGCGTACAATAGATGGTACAGTTCATCTTACAAAGCAAGTCCCTTCCTAAAAGGTTCACTGGACTTGTATCACATACCACAAACCGATGCATGTCTTTGAATCTTCTAATATGAACTTCTATTGGTCTTGTTATTGGAGTCTTAATATATTTATTTGAAACTCCCACAGCTTGGATAGTTTCTCCCGAGAGGGGTAGGTTTGGAATTTCTGCTGCTCTCACAGTAGAACGGGTAGCACCAGTGTCCACTAGGAATGTAATATCATTACCTTCCACTTTTCCATCAACAAAAGGACCTGACTGATCTACCTCTAGAGATGTGCCAAGCACGCACTCTTCCTCCCCCCTCAGGCACCGTCATTGAGATGAGTCTGAATCACTCTCTGAACATTGCAACAAATACTGTGAAACCACTTGCACATTTTGATTCTTACCAACTTGTTCACCCGCGTGAAATCCAGAATTCGCACTGTATCTCTGTACTTGAGCATTCACATTATTTGGCATAGGAGCTTGAGGCACCTGTACTTGTTGTGTCTGTGGTGTAACTACCTGCTGCTGTTATTGTTGTTGATTCACAACCACTTCATTCTGCATCTGCGGATTGGAATTTTGATTAATTCCATTATTCTTCAGTAAAGATCTACACTCATTCCTCCAATGTCCAAACTTTCCGCACGCATGACAAGGAAATTTCTTTTTCAGTTCTTCCCTACTCATCTTACCTCTACCTCCATTTGGTACCTGACCATTTTGATTTTGTCCTTTCATTTGAAAATCTGTTTGAGAACCATTGTTTCCATCTTTCTGTTCTGCCACTTTCACCTGTGCCCACATAATTTTCTCTTTCAGCTTTTTATGCCTTAACTCAATATTATCCCTACAATATTTAGCATATCTCAGAATCTCAGCAACTGTTTTACTTTGCCAACAAATCAAATGTTGCTGAATCACGTTACTAATTTCAGGTTTTAATCCAAAAACAAACCTATACACAAAGTGTCCCCTATCTTTATCGCCTATACTTTCAAAACCACTATACTGTTTGAACACCTGTAACAACCTTTCATAATAGGCATGTACCGATTCTTTGGGTTCTTGTGTTGTCCTGTCAATTTTAACCCAACCTGTTTCTTTTGGAGAAATTTTACTTTTCAAGAAAGTAATTACTTGATTATATTTTTTCATCACTTCTTCTGAAGGTGCTCCTGTCTTCACATCTCTAGGATATTCTTCTTTTGGCCAGTCAACAGTAATTTTATACTCAGTCCATAAGTCAGCTGGAACTACAATCTCAAACAAACCATCTAGATCTTTTAACAAAACTTTTGTAACTTTTACAAACCTCTCTACCTGTTTGTACCACTCGACAGGTTTCTCTCTCAACCTAGGAAAATCATTCGTAAAGGATAATATATCCTGTCTTGACCAGGGAACATGAACATATCCACCACCTGGAACTTCTCTCATTGGGCATACCATTTCAGCCTGTCCTGTTTCTCTTAATGGGAATAAAGACGCATTTTTACTTGCAAGTATTTCTTCCTTCTTTTTCGCCCATCTTCCTTTCCATCGTTCTAAATCACCCCATTTCTTCAACGTATTCATCAGTTCTTTTATTTGCAATCGTTTACCAGACGTATTCAAACTCTCCAAATCCTTATCAGTAAAATCCAGTCTGTACGTTTTTTGCAAAACTTTAGACTTTTCTATGTCTACTCCATATTCTTGTGCAGCTTCTGCCAACCTCTCATGTAAATTCCTTGCTTTCCATGTAATATTCTTACACAAAAATAACAACTCTTCATCTCGGTACTTACTCAATCTTTCTGGACTTATTGTGCCAATAATCATTTCTTCCAGATCCACTCTCAATCTAGCTACATCAATACTCGATTGTGACTTATTCCTTTCCATTCCTCTTATCCAGTCATCTAACTCCTCTGGCGAAGGACCCACTGAACTTCCTGATACTGGAGTTGTTCCACTAACATTCTGCACTATTTTTCTAGGATCCATCTGTACACTTTTCTTAGGTTTTTCAGTTACATTTTCACTCACTGAAAGATCAATTAATGAAGCACTCATCTCAACTTGTTCTAATCCACTAACAATCTTGGCATTATTCACGGGAATTGTCAATGCATGTACTCTCGATATATTCTGATTCTCACCATACAATGGAACTATAGGACCAATCGTTACTGGTACCGATAATGCGTCTGCATTCAGACTCATTTGACTAATTCTCTGGGTTAACTCCTCTCTCGCCTTATTCAACATGTCAATCTCATTCTCCTGCAACACTCGAGTGTGTGAAGCTACCGGAACTTGTGTAACCTGTGAAATTTGTGTAGGTTGTGGAGCTTGTGGAACCTGAGGAACTTGTATTTGAATTAGTGGTGCATTTGGAACTGTTTCCCCTGAACTTTTCTGATATGGTGGAGGTCTCTTTAATAATATTTCATCCAACAACTCATCATCAATCTCATCTGAATCATTATCTATTTCTGAAGTCTCTAAATTATTCTTTTTCTCTTTACTTTTACCTCCAGTCTGATCCTCAGCAACTATTACTGGATATAATCCATCTGCACCTACATCTCTCCTCCATCTTTTCTTTTGATCATCCCATCTAGCCTCAGAATATCTCGTTATTATATTCCTGTATTTAATTCCATTTCTGTCTCTCTCCCTTTTATAAGCCTCATGTTCCCATTCCTCAAGCGCTTCATACTGCATAGGTCTAGGACTTGGCTTTAATGAATTCATTCACCCTCTCAAGTTCTCCGAAATCCTTACGTTAAATGTACCATTTTCTGGAAAAGCTAAAACTTCATCATCTTCCGTATAACTCATCCAGTTCTCCAACCATGTACACGTATGATACCCACGTTCTAACATCATAAAAGAAGCAAGCGTTCTCGGAAGAGGTATAGGAAGTCCATCTCTAGTAATAATCGGCTTGTCTTTTTTAAATAAATCTTTTATTCTTTTTACCAATTTAATTTTTAAACACTCTTTTTCTTGCTAAATAATCCAAAACAAACAAGAGAAAACCTCCGTAAACCCTCTCACTCTATTCGCTAAATCCCAAACAATACCATTGCGGCTTACAGCAACCAACCAATCACGTCTCACTACGTATCCGCTATCTCAACCAATGCTAGCGCTGCTCACAGCAACCAACCAATCACGGCTCACTACACGCCCGCTGCCTGACCAATGGCAGCGCGACTTTTTGTGACGTCAGTATTACTCCTACTACTGACCCTCCCTTTACAAAATAATACGGCAATGTATTTTCTACGTTTTCGCAATTATTTCTTGTTAGAAACAACACAAAACAATGCTACTTTGTCTGTTCAACTAATAAAGAGATAGTTCGATTCACTCAAAGAGTTTTCTTTTACTTCTAGTAAAATAACGACCGGCGCTACTCTACTCTCAATCAAGTTAAAGGAGGTCTTGGTACTCCTCTGGGGATACTAGCCAAAGTTTCGGAAGAGGACTTTCCTTTCAGAAAGAGGTCTTGGTACTCCTTTGGGGATGTAAGGCCAGAGTTTCGGAAGCGGACCTTTCACTATTTCATGCAATCTGCTTTCAATCGAATATGTCCCTAAATAACATCATCAGCCTTTCGGTGTTCGATATTACAACAACAGACAAAGTACTTCTGCAGTGTGATACCTTTTCCACACTATTCCTCTGCCACTTAGGCTAAAATAATATCATCCTAGGATCTTAGGTAACTCCGTACCCGTACGTCCAAACAACATTAAACCAAGGCACTAACTTTTCATGTTAATAATCAATAATCAATAATCAGTAATTATTGCCAAACTAATCAATAATTAAACCATCCTCTGCTACCAAAACTGATCCAGTGATCAGGGAGCGATAATTTTCACAAACACAGGCCCATTTACACTACCCAACTTAATCCCTTCACGCTGGGGTTCAGTGTGATGCAAGTTTATTCCTAACTCACTAAATACACTTTAGAACCTGCATTTCTCCTTACAAATAAAATGTGGCGACGAACCTAAAGTTGAAGAGTTGATGACAATAATAAGTACTAAATCTATGCTACTAAATAATAACAGACTCAATGTGTAGTTTATGTTGTTTATCGTAAAAATAATGTAAGAATAAATGCTCATCAAGTACAGTTACACGAAAATTGCAAATCATGGATTATCACAGAGAGAAAACATTGGCAATGTATAATTTCAAACTCATGTCAAATAAACAATGCATTGAAGGAGTGGATAGGCGAAGAGAGAAAAGTTTCAGAGACAAAATACATTTGCAAATGAATATGCAAATTTTAGGTGATTATCTATACTAACCCAAGTAAGAAATCAGGGAAATCTATCCCACTGGCCAGTCAGGGCAGCAAGGCCACTCAAGTAGAGTCGGGTGGCAAAGATTAAGTCAGGAATCAGGTAGGCCTCTATCTGGAAACAGCAAACCGACGACAGCGACGATCTCCCGCTAACTAGCATCAGCAGAAACACCCACTACAACCACACCCACCGGGACTTTCAATTATACCCCAAAACCTAAATGTCCAACCCACATTTGTTTCATTTACCAACCAAACTCTGTCTCTCATTGGCTAATAATGGGGTGTTCTGTCACACCACTCTCAGCGTGATCACTTTTATTCACTAGCTTATTGTTTTAGACTTTCAACATGACGACAGATCTTTCTCAGGAAACAACTTTGAACACAATCATATTACATATTCTTCATGTTGCAAGTCTCTACGCCTCTTTTGTTCGCCTCTGCCATCTCATGAGGAAGTTGTACGTTTCCACTTGTTTATCAGTATCCTCCTTCTTCCACAACCTTGACAGACAGTCAGCACATCGTGAAGGACATTTCTATGCTTTTGCATTCTCTCTTCATTCAAAGCCCATTTATTTCATATTCTTTTTCTTTCAGCAAGCTTTAACCCCAAACTGGCATGCAGAAGTGTAGGCCCATGCTTGTATTTCTATGAGAACAGAACACAAACATTTATTATTTCACGAAATGTAATTTCATTTTACACACCATCCCAGCATTGCGCTAACCCATGCACAACCCATGTTATTCCTAGCATTAGTCTTTTTATTTTATTCAAAGCAATTTTTGCAGCCTAGTTTTATGCATTAGTACATGCATTAGTTTACGCATGTGCATAAGCATTTCCCCTTATTTTAGCGTTTTTAATAATATTTTTCACAGCACACTGTTAATAAATGTTACTGAGGGTTCAATCCGAGCAGGTTTTATTTTCTCAAAACCCTGCTCCATCACCAGCAAGAAGAGGCATGCAAGGAGACCCCCTGCTGGCAGTAACTCCTCTTCTCCTCAAAGGTGTTTTAAGGCATGGGCCAAAAGGGGAATTGCTCAGAACCCCCATCTTCCAAGAGGTTCCTGGAAAATTGAACTTTCTCTCTATCTTATCTCTATTTTTCTATCTCAAACTCTCTCCTTCTCTCTATACCTTTGACACTGTATCTCTTTGCACAGTGTCATCTTAAGGATTGTTGGGACCCTTGGAATGACATATGTTAAATGTTTTTCCGTGACCAAGTTTCTGAAAGTTCATTTAGTAGGCATTACATGGGCTTAAATTA
Organism: Calotriton arnoldi; assembly: GCA_963921515.1. Classification (NCBI taxonomy): domain Eukaryota; kingdom Metazoa; phylum Chordata; class Amphibia; order Caudata; family Salamandridae; genus Calotriton; species Calotriton arnoldi. The sequence continues at coordinate 1,548,520 of CAWUFW010004193.1, forward strand.
GAAGAAAATGGGTAATAATATTTAAATGGCTTGTTTTAGAGTCCCTGAATCTTATTTGTAAACCTTAAGAGACATTATGGGCCTTGTACAAGCCTTGAAAATTGTGTGGACAAGTGGACAAAGTGGGTAAGAGTAACTCTAATTACAGCCAAGGCAGTGATGATTGTATGTGTTTATTTTGTATGACCCCATGCATCACTGGTGTTTCTACCCTCTGTCCCTGTGCTTTCTCCTCTTTCTCTATTCCCTGACATATTCTACCAGATCCTTTCTCCATAAGTGCCTACCCATTGTTTTTGCACAGTAAAAAGGAAATTGTTGCCACTTTGACTTTATACAGAATGCTATTTCATGTATTTCACTGCAGGTTTGAGAACTATTTAAAAAGCTTTTGGTCTGCAGACTTCGCCATTCAATTACATAACTTAATGCATTATCAAATGAAACTTTCTGCTCCACGATTGGAGCTCATTTTTTGCCTTCATGCACGCACCTACACATATGCCAAAACCAGCATTCAAATTCTTTTGATAGGAAAGACCCATGTAGAAAGTCTATGGATATCTTTTTAATTTTTGGCATCAACGTACAAGACAATAATGCGTGTCCAATAATGGTCCACTGTGACACAGAATGCGCCCCAGAGTCAGAATCAGTGGTATTGAGAGGCAGACCATGTGCACCCTCCTCTTACTGAGCGTGATTGTCATCAGTGCACCGAGATGTAAAGAACTAACAGTGGTGGCAGCAACTAATTGTACCTGCAGGACAAGCCTTTTTATCTGTTGCCTGCTCAAGGAAAGTTGGATACTGGATTCACATGTGCCAGAATCTCTTCCAATACCTTACTACCATGTCCTTCACCCTTCATTCCATCCATGGGGACAAGGATGTTGCATGCTGTTTAACGTTTATATGGTAGGAAGAGCTTGGACCTTATGTGCTGTGCTTGAATGCGGCAGCTCAGGAATCAATTTCCGATTGCCCGTGCATGAGTGATAGATAAGAATGTGGTGGAAGAGAACCTAAGACCTTGAAAGACCATTAAGCTTATGGTTGGGGTCGACTTACTACCAACTCCCTTGCAATATTCAGAGAGAGGAACCCTTAAGTTCTGTAGCTTGCTAGAAAGAGCTGCTCTGAAACCACCTTTGGGGAAGGAGCCCACTGACTGTTGAAGAGGGTTCCTGGCGTATCCATGCAGGAGTGGAAGGCTGCCTAGAAGAGGAGGGCCAATGGGAGCTGGGAAGGAGGAATTGAAGTTGGCATGTAGATGCCCTTGGAAGGATCTACCTGACCACACCATGTGGCGAACATTGTCACCCTCATTTCCCATTCAGCGTGTTTTTACCAGAATGACTCTGTTTCCTCCCTGAATCTGTGCTGCAGATGGGCACTTGGATCATCTTCCCTGACAGGGACGGGATGTCCCTAGAAACTTCAAAGGACAGACAAGACAAAAGCACAAATGAGTTAGCACTGTTAGGACTTGCAAGCACAGTTGGCAATTGCCCCACAAGAACATTCCTGCTCTTGTGTGGGTCTTTGACCGTGAACCCAGAGGGGTGTCAGAAGATTCTATGTCCTTGGGCAGTTTGTCCTTTTCTTCACTGGCTATATTAGAATGATACCATTATGTATGGGAACAGGCTTAGTTAGTACCAGCTGTTTTCAAAAACACTGATTACTCCGACAGTGTAACTTTGTACAATATTGTTGCCCCCTACGTTTTATGTAAAGGACTGAGTTGTGTGCAATATACAGCATACATTTTCCCTTAAGTAAAGACACTGGTTGGACATTCATTTATTGACTATTTTTACATTCTCCCTCTACACCGCATCCCTGAGTAAGCCTTGGACTGCTCGACCTCACTACCTTGTGGGTCAAGTGCTAAAGGGTGTACTTGGTGTTCAGTTTACGGCCAGTAGTAAGGTAAAGCCCCAGGACATCAGTTGTAAAAGCCTTTCATTGTTACAATCTGAGATCAGTAACCTCTAATTGAACTGGAAATCTCAAAAATTTACCCAATCACAGCTATCCCAATTCTGACCAGCAGCTCACTTCACTATGATGCACATACTTTTGTGATGCATTGTCCAAAGCACATCTTTGGCTCTCACATGCATCAACTACACATGCACATACACAGTTCATCTTCTGTTCACTTACAAGCCAACAGCCTCACATCTGTAATACTGTGACTGCCTCCATGTCTGTCAACAATAAGAGCTATATTGTCACCCATAAATCTAGAAATGTTACATTGTATGTTAGGGAAGAAAGCTTAGTTGTGTATAACTTTCAACACAAATATTTTCTTTTTATTTTGGAATGTACACTCACTGGGTTTCCTATCACGATCCGGTATTAGACATCAGAGGCATAATTATTTTTAAAAACATTGGGATTTCTACTTGTTTTTTGTGCATAGGAATAGGTCGGCACACCCATCCAGCTTTGCCACAAATTAAAATTCTGTTGTGTAATTATAGGGCGAATTGTTCAAATCAGTCATAAATATTTCTGCATTTTATACATTTTTTACTTGAACCTCATTTTTATGAAAATCAAGATATCAATTGCGTATTATCTTTTAATTATTGTTAATCAAAGGTTGACACCTCAATACTATAATCTTGAGTGCACTGGGAGATATCTTAAGAGCGTGTTTCTGTTTATTATGTCCATCCCTTGAATAACATCCTGGAGAGGAGTTCCTGCAGTAGACTTTCAATGCAGTGTGTTTCAATCCATTCTAAGGATAATGATTTATCAAGGTCCTCATCAGAACTGCAGGGTCCTCCCTCTAAACTTCAGAATCTAGAATTTTAACTCAATTATTAGCAGCACAGTTATGGTGCAGCAGTGTTATGACTTTGTTTACTGTTCTTCTTTAATGAGATTTTTGGGTCTTCCCTATTGTGTGTGCTAAGCCTTGGTGCACAGACTAGCTTGATTCAATCCTGTTGGCTGTCTCCTCTTATCTTTTTCCAAGCAGTGTCTCTTGGAAGCCTTCAATGTCGACAAATGCAGGCACTGAACCTCTTTGGATGGGCTGCTCACATAAGTTTGGTGGCTCTCTCTGGTCTCACGCATTGATAATGAGACATTTGAAGGCCAGGTTAAGCTCTCATTCACAGTAGAAAGAATGTCACATCTCCGAGGAAGGTCTTGGACCTGACCTCTACATGCTCCTCTGTTTTGAGCTCTGCTTTGTGCAGAGCAATTCCTGTGAGCTTCAGAAGCTTCAGAAAACAACACCATCTCAGGGAGGTCATTCGACAAATTCCTTCTTGTGCTGAAAAGAGATGCTTTGGACACACCTGAGTTCTGCTCCACAACTGTTTTTCAGATTTACCATGTACCTATTTGATGTTACAGTGTTATTCTGTTGACTTTACGTTCATTTTGATTGTTTTATCATTTGCATTGTCTGTTTCTTTGTTGTCTTGTCACTAATATCAATGTTTGTTTGACTTACATCCTGTGATGTCATCATATATGCTGATTAGGTCTCACTCCAAAGAAATTTTTAAAACTTGAGAGCTCTGTATTTGGGCATGGCAAATTGAGAAGGGAGAAGCACATGTATGTCACCTCTGCCCAATACTGCCTAACATTGGGCCCTATTTGTGAAGGGGGTTGAGTTGCTTTTGCACAACGCAATGTGGTTCATGCGTGACACCACCCCTATATGTGGTTTATCAAGCCAGGCAAGGCCACTTTGCGTGGCCCTGAGTGGCTTGATAAATCAGGAGTAACGCACAGCAGCGCAAATCACTGTGTTGCGTTACTCTGCCCTGAGAAGGTGTTCCTTGGGCCTTGCGTGGGTGTTCCCATGCAACTCAAATGGATTCTGATGCATTTCCAGAATTACTATTGCTGGTAGACCTGGGAAAGCGCCAAAAGGCTAAGCATTCCCATGGGAGGCGTAACGAGGAGAAATATCTCTAGTTCTCCTCGTTACTTCCTCTTTCTATTTGTACTGCATTCTGCAGCACACGTAGAGGAATGTGCTTCAGCGGATTGCTTTTGTGCGGAAGGTGCCCCTTCCTGTTCAAAAACAATCCTGCATGCAATGTAGTCACCCTTGCACCTGCATTGGCGCAAAGCAGCCCATTGTGCACCAGCACAGGGAAAGGACAGAAATGGGCCATATTGTAATACATATTGCACGTTCCTGGCATTTCCCTGTAACGCAGTGCAGCAAGGCATCTTTCTGTACTGTGTTGCATTACTTTTGAATAAATACGGGGACATATTTATGAAAAAGTAGCACAGCGCTGCAAGTCACCTAGCTGCACTGAGTTACAGGGAATGGGCTGGAACGTGCCATTTGTATTACAATATAACTCATTCCTGTATTTTGCCTAAGCGCTGGCGCACTATGGGCTTTCTAACGCCAATGAAGGCACCCTTCGACCCATATTGCAAAGGTGCCTATGCTGCATGCAGGATTGTTTTTGTAGAGGAAGGAGCACCTTCCTGCGCAAAAACAATCCTGAGAGGCTTTTTCCTCTTTCTATGTGCGCTGCAGAAGTCAGCACGCATAGAAAGAGAAAAAACGGGCAGAAATAAATATTTATCTCCTCGAGACGCCTCTCCCGGGGAGGTGCATCTTTTCGGTGCATTCCCAGGTATGCCGGTTCCTGTAAATCTGGGAATGCATCAAAATCTGTGGATGCTGTTTGGGAACACCCATTCTACATCCATGTAAACACCTCCCTGGCGCAGAGTAATGCAATGCAGCGATTTGCTCTGCGCTACATTACTGAAAATTTATGAAGCCACGCAAGGCCGTGCAAGGCGGCCTTGGGTGGCTTCATAAATCTAATTTTCATTTGCGTCACTCTTGCACCATGTTGCGTGGTGTAAGAGCGACGCAAAGGGACTCATGAATATGCACCATTGTCTTTAGTGGGATCGGATACGCCTCGTTGACAGATTCCATTATTCATAATGCAAATCACAGAGGGCCTGATTCACAGAACTAACTTACGTCAAAACGTAAAGTTAGTAATTTTGGTATTCACAGAATACACTTACTCATTTCGGTATTCACAGAAGTTAGTAGCCCTAACTTTAGGACTTCTAAATGCCTTCTGTGAATACCGAAAGTCTTGAAGTTAGGATTTTTCTCAGTTTAGGAGTAGTAAAGTTGGACTTTAGGACTTTACTACTCCTAAACCGAGAAAAATCTTAACTTTAAGACTTTCGGTATTCACAGAAGGCATTTAGAGTCCTAAAGTTAGGACTACTAACTTCTGTGAATACCGAAATGAGTAAATTCATTCTGTGAATACCAAAATGAGTAAGTGTATTCTGTGAATACCAAAAAGTACTAACTTTACGTTTTTGACGTAAGTTAGTTCTGTGAATCAGGCCCATAATGCCTGATTCTCCTCTGTACCTCGTCAGGAGAAAAAAGGAGCAACAGAGAACCAGCTTTAAGTCCGAGTTTTCTTGGAACAGAAAAATATAGCCATTGCAGATTAAATTAAACTGCTTTTGATGTTTACTGTGCTTTTCACATGGGCAAAACAATCAGTTGCTGTGTACCCCCATTTCAGCCTGTAATGAGTTCAAATATTGCATGGAATTGAAGTGCTATCAAGATTGCAGTTTTCCACGAGTACACACAGTTTTTCCTACAAATTGTGCACTGCTAATCAATCAGCAGAGCAAATGTTCGGCAGTCAAGAGTAATTTAAGCAATTTTCTCGGACCTGAGTAGTTCGCTGAAGACGAGAGAGCAAGAAAAATAAAGATTAATTTCTGACAAGTGCAGGCTTCCATCCTTGAAGCCGTACAAAGTGTACTGTAAATTACAGGCTGCGAGAAAACAGCATAGAACATTGCACTCAAGCAGGCCACATGCTAGGTGTATTCCAAGGTACTACACATCCAGCCACCGCATGTCAACCGTACCCATTTAGCAATGAAAGTTAAATAGACTGGCAGTGAGAAAAACAATTCATTGACACGAGAAGACTCTACAAACTCATTTACCTGTATAGGGGAATATAGGCTACAACAACTAGCACCAACACCACACATCACACATCATGCATACACAACAATGACCACAGCTGCAACGCATTTTCATTCTCCACACTGACATTTTCCAATGAAACACAAGCAACAAACGTGGATTACATTACAACGCATTATATCACACACATGTAAACACACACTAACTCCACGCATGCTTTGATACTGAGGTTCGTTATAAAGCAAACCGAGGCAAATATAACTGCACTTTTACTTATTTGATACACTTGCTCGAAAGTGCCTAAACACACTCTGGGGACCGGTCATCTTAGCACCCCAGTCCTCACAAAGATAGGGTTTGTCTGGTTCTGTCAGGGTTTACCCACACTACTAGGATCGATCCGGTCCACACAGTGTTGGTTATACATGCCCCCCACCCACAAACATAAATGCACACTACCCCTTGACACTACATATCCTTAAATCCTAAAATATCCTTACTACACCTCAACACTACCCTTCCATGGGCAAACAAAATCCTTTAAGTCCCCTCAGCAATACCGATCCATTAACCCTAAAAACTCTTCACTAGCCCTTATTTCTAGCCTTCCCTAAACCCTAAAAACACATACATTAAAACACACAGAAGTTGAAGTTTGGTACTATCAAGTGTTATTTACAAATGGGCCCCCAGGTATGAGTATTAGAATAAACGAATAGTTAATGGTGCTTACAATGAGTTGTACGAAAAGCATGGTGATTCTGGGAATAGTGTTAACATCCTCAGGGAGGGGATGAGGCATCTGCCACATCTAGGGCTATAGAAAACTGGTTGCACTGGAACTTGTGGTTGTGATGAGATTAAGGTTCTGAGCATGGAATAGGGCTTTGGAGTAGAGGTGGTGGGTTTGTGGTTGTTGCAAGTGAATTACCTTCAGGGTTTGAGGGTGGTGTGTGCCTGACAGGTTGTTATGGTACTTCAGGTGAGTCATGTGCATGTGTTCCCCATGCAGATTGTCATTGCCACTTGTTTGTGATTGCCTTTAACATCAGTATGATCAAGGCATGTTGCCTTGCACTCTCTTCCCAATAAAACCGAAGATGTTTATGGTGCAACCTTACTATGTCTTGGCAAAATTTCTCAACTCCTTCCAAGGCATGCTTTTGCTGTCAAACATCTGAGGAATTTCTTTAATGTGGTACACAATCTCATGCAAGGTCGTACCCATGTCATGAATAGCCCCCGTACAGATGACTGCTGTCTGAAAAACTGATCCTCCCAGTTGACAGGATTTGGCTTTACCAAACTCCCCATCATGAGTGATCATCTGACATGCCAGAAGGTTGTCCATTGTAGTGAGGATTGGTTTGCAAAGTTATGGAGGGGAAAGCTCTTCTTCAATATAGTTGTCATCTTCCTCAGATGCTTTAGAGATGACCAGAGTTGCACTTGCACAAGGGTGTGTTAGCGACTTGACTGAAGAACCTGCAGGATGGGAGCTATATGGAGGGGGACCTGCTGGTGGCTGGGCGCTAGCAATCCTCAGGAGAGGACTTGGAGGAAGACTGCTGGATAGCAGTAAGGTGGTCTTTGTTGATGGTTTCCTGGGGGTGAGAGGAGCAATAATGGGACAGATGTTTCCTTTGTGGATAGACCCTATTTATATGAGCTGCCAAACTGGTGTTTTTGAAAACCATGGTGGTAATGTTTTGCGTGATCCGGCAGCTGTAGAAACTTTCAATATGAAAGTTGAATTATGTGATAATGAAACAGGTGAAAACAGTGATAGTTGGCATAAATTATGTCAATGTAAATGGATGTACATGAAACACATACCATATTCCATGTGAAAGCATTAAAAGGACAAACAACATTCATTGTTAGGAAATGGTATATGATGCTGAGAAAGGAAATGAATACATAGAGAGGTGTACGTAAGTTTGCAAAAAAACAAAACATAGCTGACCAATTAACGGCAGAGAACAAAATTGCTGCTGTCAGGATGCACCATGATGTTTTCTTTGGTATTGGTCATAGTGGATACCAGGAGCTGGTGTCTCACTGTAATTGACATGAGAGGCATATACAAAGTAATGAGACATCCAACCACTAACATTATGAAGGTACAATGAAATGTTGGATAAACAGAAAATTAAAAGGTAGTTCCTCTGCTAAAAAGCCCATGCTTGATACCTCTAACCCGGAGACTTTTCGCCCCATCTCTCTCCTCCCGTTGGTATCCAAAATCACAGAAGCCTACATAAATTCCATCCTCACGTCTTTCATTGAATATAACAATCTGTTTGACCCCTCCCAAAATGGCTTCCGTCCACGTCACAGCACTGAAACTACCCTCTTGGCTGTGACAGAACATCTGAGATGCTCTTTGGATGTTGGACGGACCTCAGCTTTGATCCTATTGGACCTCAGCGCTGCATTCGATACAGTATCCCATCAGATCCTATTGTAGCGACTGGAGGCTATTGGCATCAGCGGCCCGGCCCTGGGCTGGCTTACCTCCTTTCTATCTGAGAGGTCCTTCCAAGTATCTGTCCCTCCTTACTGCTCTCAGGTGCATACTGTACGCCAGGGGTTTCTCAGGGCTCTGCCCTGAGCCCTACCTTATTTAACATCTACATCCAACCCCTGGCAGAAGTAGCCAGGAATAGAGGACTAACTGTGGTATCCTACGCGGATGACACACAGTTGGTGGTGGCACTATCTGATGACTCGGGCAGGATGTGCTAAAATTCAACGATGATTTAACTGCCATTGCTGACTGGATGGCCGCCAACTGTCTCCAACTTAACGCCAGCAAATCTGAGATCCTGCTGGTGGGTAAAGATACGCATCTGTGGAGTGAGCTTTGGTGGCCTTCCACTCTGGGCATCCCGCCTGTCCTGAAGCAGACAGTTAAAAATCTTGAAGTATGGGTAGACACCGCCCTAACCTTTCAGGCTCAAACGAAAGCGGTAGCCGGGGTCTGTTTTGGGCTCCTACGTGGTCTTAAACCCGTGCTGGGCTTCTTTGATCCTAATATCCGACAGGTTATTATTCAGGCCACCATTCTATCCAGGTTGAACTACGCTAGTTCCCTCTATCTTGGGGCTAACAGAGCAGAGGTACTCCACCTACACAGGGCACAAAATGCTGCTGTTCGGCTGCTCCTGGGTTTGCCAAGACCTTGCTCCACCTCCAGTCCATTTGCAGATTACACTGGCTCCCGGTGGAGAAACGCATCCAGTTTAAAACTCTCTGCATCTCGCACAGAATTATGAATGCTCAATCTCCTGATATTCTCGCCAATCTCCTTGTACCTTATATACCCACCCGCCAGTTACGTTCTATCGGTCAGTATCTGGCGGTAGTTCCCCGTTTCAAAAGATCACGGGCTGGAGTGCGCTCCTTCCGCGCTATCGCCCCTGAACTGTGGAACTCCCTACTTGTGAGCATCAGAAGCATTCATAGCCATGTTTCTTTCCACAAAGCCATAAAAACTTACCTTTTCTCCAAATAATCTGTCTGTGTATGTGTCTCTTCTGGTCTGCCTTTAACAGTTGCTCTAGTGCTGGGATGCCCCTTTGCTGGGGCAGCTGTGCACTTTATAAAATTGATAACATAACATACCAGGAGCTGGTGTCTCACTGTAATTGACATGAGAGGCATATACAAAGTAATGAGACATCCAACCACTAACATTATGAAGGTACAATGAAATGTTGGATAAACAGAAAATTTTAAAAAAAGTCTCCTCTCCTGCATGTTAACAACTAGTATTAAGATGACATTATTGTGCTGACACTGAAATCATATGTCAGAGGGTTAGATACAGTGAAACATTCAATGTTTTAGTACAAGGATAGAGTGGATATACTGATTTGTAACAAGAGACATAAACATATCATTGCACATGTAGTTAGAAAAGGTACAGTTGCATAAGTTCCCCTGAATACACAGACATCGTTCCTATCACTTTGTCCATTAGACTTGTTTTTTTTATTGGAAAAGTATCAAAGGTTAAAAAATAGATACCAAGCAGATACCATAACAACAACATAAATACAATTGTAAATTTCTTAACATCTTACCAATATAAGCAAAATATTTGCAATACCACCATAAAACCAAAATTGGTTATAAATGAATAAACAGACAAATAAATCAATAAAAGTCACTTTCATAAAATCTCATAGGTAGTCAGGCATGTGCAGCACATTATGGTCTATTGAGACTTCATTAGCAGGGAGGCAAGCAATAAAATCTTAAAGCTGCAAGTATCTAAAACACCTGCTTATGTAGAACACCTGAATTTTGTAATGCTGCAAAAGAAAAGAATACTCCATCATCATAGAATTGACTGAGACACCCTATGCCAATAAGGCTTGGGCAGAATGATAATTCCGCTCGCAGAATTTGCAGAATTTGGTAACTCTCCATTACGCTTGTAACACGGAGTTCCTGCCAAATTCCGCCAATGCGTGCTTGGCAGAATTATTCTGCTGTTCAAGCCTCGTGATCTTCACGGTAGCAACGTGAAGCTCATCAACACACACTTGTGAGCGAGATTTGCCAGCCCCTGGTGCGATTTTGGGTTGTTATGGAGCCTTCTGGCACCCTTTTGTATTACTAGCGGTTGTGGGCTTTCAGGCTGCTTCTCGAGTAGATTTTCTAATCGAGAAGCACTAAATCAACTTAAAAATACCTTTTTGAGTTAATATTCTACATGAATGGAGGGTTCAGGTCATTTTTTAGCACAAAAATAATTTTTTTAATTTCACTTTTTTTCAACAGGAAGGAAGTGCCACAGAGACCCCGACTTCCTCTTCCTGTCCAGAAGGCTCCTCCCAGTGCTTTATCCATCTCCTAGTCACTTTTCATTTGGATTTCGAGGTGAAAGGATCACTCTCTTTATCTGCAATTCCTGCTGTATATTTACCATTGAATTTTAAGGACTTTGTTTTTGCACCAGAAAATATTCGTAACTTTTATTATATTTTTTAATTTGATTGTGGTTGTGGTGGGCAGCCTGGAGTTGCATTAGGGGCCTGTTTTTTTGCATTTAATTTTTTCACTTTTATAGGGGAAAAGGATTGCACAGTTGAGTAAATGTTCTCCATGTTTGTGAAATTTGCACTATTCATTTCTTTTATCATGTGGTCTAGTCTGCCCATGGTCCATCCAGCTAGTACTAGGATTTGGGTACATGAAACAACTGTTTCTGCGATATGTGTTGTTTTAAAATATCTATGATTTAAGTCAGTGATGGCATTGGATAAAATGCAAAATGTGTTTTTGTATTTCACTTTTTTCTGGAAAAAGTATATTTTGGTGAGGTAATGTTTTGATGCCATGGGAGGATGTGTGTTGTAGAAAAGTTTTAGAGCTGACTTAATTTTTGTTTTTCGTATTGCTTAATTAATGGTAGTGTTTCCTTGCCTCCATAGTTTGCTGTCCAAGTGGCCATTTTTTTATCTGGGAGTGTGTATGTTTGCCGTAGGCCACCATTTTTGTACTTGTCCTCCATGCCATGTGGCCGGCAGTCAATTTGTGTAGTCAGTGTCCATAGGCCTGCATGTGTTCTTTGTTGTCGAGGCCTCCTTGCTTGTTGTTGGAACTTGTGGCCAGGGGCATTTTATGTAGCCAGTCATTGTGCTTTTGCAATAGGCCTGCATGGATTCTTTGTTGTCCATGCCTTCTTGCTTGTTGTTGTTTGAACATGCGGCTGGCAGCCATTTTGTGTAGCCAGCCACTGTGTTTTTGTCATAGGCATGCATGTGTTCTTTGTTGTCCATGCCTTCTTTCTTCTTATTGTTTGAACATGTAGTATGCGGCCATTTCGATGGAGCCATCCAGTGTGCTTTTGCCATAGGCCTGCATGTGTTCTTTGTTGTCCATGACTTCTATGGGCCTTATTTACAAGGAATTAATGCAGCGGGTGTCGCAAGCCATTTGGCTGCGCCGCGCTGCGTTAATTCTGAAGCAAAGAGATGCGTCATATCTACAACGATATGACGGATCCCTTTGCTCTCCCCTGTGCTGGCGCACAATTAGCTGCCATGCGGCAATGCAGGCACCCTTGCACATGGTGCAAGGGTGCCTGCGTCGGGGGATGATTGTTTTTGTGCAGGAAGGTACACCTTCCTGCACAAAAACAATCACAAGTGGTGATTTTCTCTTCCTCTGTGTGCTGCAGAATGCAGCACACATAGAAAGAGGAACACAATGAGGAGAAATGAAAACATTTCTCCTCGTTGTGCCTCTCTACGCCTCCCCTGGGAGGCGTAGCATTCTGACGCATTTCCAGGTTTACGTTTTCTCGTAAAACTGGAAATGTGGTGGAAGCCACGAGTGTTGCGTGGGAACACCCACAGCAACACCCATGGCACGCTCCTATCACGCAAACTGGTACTTGTAAAGGGGCCAGATTTACAAGGACATGAAAAGCCACACAGGCTGGCTTTACGTGTCCTTGCAAATATGGGGCAGCAGGTTGCGCCTTAGGTGTGTCACAAAAAGTGACACACATGCGGCGCAAGGGGTTTATAAATAAGCTCCTTTCTTCTTCTTGTTTGAACATGCGGCTGGCAGCCATTTTGTGTAGCCAGCCAGTGTGTTCTTGTCATAGGCATGCATGTGTTCTTTGTTGTCCATGCCTTCTTTCTTCTTGTTGTTTGAACATGTAGCCTACGGCCATTTCGATGTAGCCATCCAGTGTGCTTTTGCCATAGGCCTGCATGTGTTCTTTGTTGTCCATGACTTCTATGGGCCTTATTTACAAGGAATTAATGCAGCGGGGTGTCGCAAGCCATTTGGCTGCGCCGCGCTGCGTTAATTCTGAAGCAAGAGATGCGTCATATCGACAACGATATGACGGATCCCTTTGCTCTCCCCTGTGCTGGTGCACAATTAGCTGCCACACGGCAATGCAGGCACCCTTGCACCATGGTGCAAGGGTGCCTGCGTCAGGAGATGATTGTTTTTGTGCAGGAAGGTACACCTTCCTGCACAAAAACAATCACAAGAGGTGATTTTCTCTTCCTCTGTATGCTGCAGAATGCCGCACACATAGATAGAGTAAAACAACGAGGAGAAATGAAAACATGTCTCCTCGTTGTGCCTCTCTACGCCTCCCCTGGAAGGCATAGCATTCAGACGCATTTCCAGGCTTACATTTTCTCGTAAAACTGGAAATGTGGCAGAAGCCGTGGGTGTTGCGTGGAACACCCACAGCAACACCCATGGCACGCCCCTATCACGCAAAGTGGTGCTTGTAAAGGGCCATATTTACAAGGACACGAAAAGTCACACAGGCTTAGGCCATAGGCACACACCAGCATTTTTTTTAAGGATTATGTCATTGGATACACTTCTGTTGTTAATTATGTGGATAACCTCACTAAATTATATTGTCTTCATGAATAATTCAAACTGCAAAAATGCCACGGTTCACTGAATGTTTTTCTTGTTTGTTTGCTTTTAGGTGCACAAGAGACATCACCCACAGTACTGCCAGACAGAATGCTGGCACAATGTAACACAACACTACCTGAGTCCTCCTCTGCTTCCATTTGTGCAAGTAAGTGCCAGCTGACAGAGCTTGAAGATGGCCCCAATGAAAGGTGTTCCTCCCAAGGAAGTGGCCGGCTAGGAGGAGAAGAAGAAGCAGATTGCCACCACTGGTATGCTGCCCTCCACCTTTTTCAGGAAATGTGGTGTGCCTGCTGCACCGTCCTCTGGGCAGCAAGCTGGGAACAGCACCACCCCATCAATTGCACTCCCCCAACCTAAGCCCAAGCCCATGTCTCTCTCAGCGAGGCAGCCACTGCAATCATGGCAATGAGCAGTGAGTCTGAATTGAATTAGTATCAGCAGCAAAGTACCTAATCATCTCGGGAAACTGAGCAAAGTGGACAACAGGAGTCACAGTCAGCTACAGTTCTTCCTGTAGTAGCGGCAGAACAGGAGGTTGAACTTCCTGCTGAGCGAGGTGTAACTCTTGAACCATTGGCTTCACGATCTCCAGCAAGAAAAACAAAGGGTACTCCACCATCTTCTCCAAGCCCCCTTCTGATGATCTGGACCTGGACTGGACCCCGGCCAAGTCTGAAACCTGCCATGAGAGACAAGGGAAAAAGAAAGTTCCTGAAAGCCTTAGAATTATGCAAGGTGACAGTGATGAGGACGAGCCAGTGATTGTCAGTATGGAAGGCGGCTCAGTGGACAACGAGATGACCCCTCCTATTCAACCTGATCAGGTGAATGATTCTACCACTACCACCACCAGCATCCATATTTCTAAGGCCCCCGCTGAGATGTGAATCAACCACTACCTCAGTCTACCGTACAAATGGGCACCCTGGTCTCCCGTAGTCGGCCGATAAAAATGGGAGTCCCCCAGGGATCCATCCTAAGTCCCATACTTTTCAATCTTTATGTGACACCTTTGGCCAAAGTGATCAGGTCCTATGGGTTTGATGTGGTGTCATATGGTGATGACACCCAGTTACTGATCACTCTTGGCCCCAACCCTACCAACACAAGGCTTCGATTCAAAAATTGTATGACCCACATTGATAATTGGATGCATATTATCCATCTCCAACTCAATGCTAGTAAGACAGAGGTCATCCTCTTTGGTAAGGCACTCGAATTTTGGTCGAACGACTGGTGGCCCCAGAGCCTTGGTCCCTGTCCATCTCCTAAGCCTATGGTGTGGAACCTTGGATAAAAGATTGACAACCAGTTATCCATGAAAAATCACATAAATCAGATAACTGGTACCTGCTACGGATTAATGCGTTGCTTATGTAAAATCTTTCAATGGATTCCAATCGAATCAAGGAAGCCGCTGGTCCAGGGACTAATCATAAGTCGGCTCGACTACGGAAATGACATGCTGGCATCAATTAATGAGGAGCTCCATTCCAGACTTCAAGTCCTGCAGAATACTGCTGCCAGGCTGGTACTAAACCTCCCATGGAGGTTTCCATCTGCGTCCCTTTTGAAGACTCTCCACCGGCTCCCCATCAGGAAACGAATCTGTTTCAAAGTCCTCTGCCTGGTGCACAAGAACATGTACCGGAATGGGCCAAGCTACTTTGCCAAAAAACTCAGTTGGTATCAGCCTAACAGGACGCTTAGGTCGAGTACCAAATTTCTGCTTACCCCTCGCAGGATCTGCACCGCTAGGAATGGCGGTAGATCCTTTTCCTACCTGGCTCCTGCTTTTTGGAATGAACTTCCATTACAGCTCCGCACTATCACAGACCACAAGCTGTTCCCCAGGGAATTAAAAACCTGGCTATTTTATCATCTATAATAGCCCTCTCTGTTCAGTTGGCTTTCAGCCCTTAAAGGAGTTTTACGCTAGCGCCATGAGACACATGGGTGATATGTGCACTCAATAAATCTCTTTGACTTGACTTGACTACCTCAGTCGAAGTATGCACTGCAGAGAGGCAAACAACATACCCACCTACCTCCAGTTCTTCAGGCATTGGCAGTGGCACACACCAAAATAAATCTCCTCCCAGTTTGGGACTTCTTGGCGATTAGCAAGCAGGAGGATAACATTGGAATATGCGCCATTTGTCACACGAGTGTTCATCGAGGTATGCCTGGTTCATGCTATGGTACTGGAGGCCAAACATCCCATTTGAAAAACAACATGTATTCAGGTGGGAAGAGCACCTTAAAAAGGTAATTGGTGGTGGTGTTGATGATGAGAGGGGAAGAAGCAACTCCGATCATAGTGATAGAAGGAGGTGATGAAGAAGAAGAGGATGACAGCTTTACACAAAGCAGCCCTGTCCCTGGAAGTGTGCCAGCATCACCTGCATCAGCAACCATCAATGGCACAAGACTCAGATGCAGACACCACCGCATACTGTGATTTGCCCAAGATGCACATTAAGTCTACCACCTCCTGGTTTTCTCTGGAAGTCGCCTGTGTTAATGGCACCACAAAAGAAAACAATTCAAGCTACTATTACGGGCATGTATAGGCACAAGGAACCCTAAGAACGCAACCGTTCAATGACACGTTTATATAACGGTTATATAAAGTGTAAGGCCTGGACCTCCTCCCTTTTACTTTTGTGGAAGGAGTGGGATTTTTAGAATTTGTGGCGGCCATCTGCCCGAAATGGAAGGATAGTCTGACCTATTTTGCCAGCATTGCTGTTCCAGTGCTCCATCATGATGTGCTTCAATTGGTTGGCCTAGCCATGCAGAAAATTGCTGTTCACACTATCCCTCTGACGACAGACATGTGGACCAGCTGTCAAGCAACTGATTATATGTGTATCACTGCACACTGGATCTCTTTTGTGGAAGTTAGGCAACAGCTATCTGCAGTTCTCAGTGCTGAAGAAAGTTTTAAGGGCATTCAGCAGCATGCAACAGTAGCAATGTTTGCCATGGAGAAACCCATACAGCTACAAGCATCTTAGAAGACTTTAACAGCAAGGTGCTTGAATGGCTTTGACCCAGAGGTCTCAGAATTGGATTTATTGCCACAGACAATGGCAGTAATATAGTCAAGGCCATGGCAGATGGTGGATATTTCAAGTTCCTATGTTTGGTACTTTGCATCAACCTGATTGTGCAGGACTTTCTAAAAAAAGACATTGTCAGCAACATACTGGCCAGAAGAACCTGCACTCATTTCAGTCATTCTTTCTAAGCCCGGAAGCAGTTGAGGATCATTCACTGTGCTTATAGAGTACCTGTTAAAGCCTTCATACAGGAGGTGCCAACACGTTTGAACTCGACCAACTACATGTTGCAACATCTGTTTGAGCAGTACAGACCAATCACGGACTATGTCCTTGAAAGAGGAGGGGATTCAACTGGGAAACGCATGAGAATGGAGATGGACAAATGGGGGCTAGTCAAATGCCTGACACAAATGCTACTTCCTTTTGAGGTTTTCACATGGGGAGTCAGCAAGGAGGACAGTAGGATTAGCCAAGCAATCCCATTGTTGCATCTGCTACAGGACCAGATATAAAAGTTGTCGCAAAGGTTCGCTGGTTTGAGCGAAGAAGCATTTGAGTTGGTTCAGAGCTTAATCCTTCACTTGGCTGTTAATACAAGGCTGCAAAGAGCAATTGTGTCCTCAAAACAAAACATTTGTGCCACAATACTTGATTAACATTACAAAAAATACTGCCCACTTTCATCCTTTTTCAGAAGGGTGTGTTTCACAATACAAGACTTGGAGTGTTGGGAATGGGAGAGACCTGGAAGAAGAACAGCAGGAAGTTAGAGTCCCAAGCAATGTTCTGGCATGCAGCCTCCAACCTCCAGAGAGGGCAGTGTTGCTGTCTCACAGTAGCCAATACCAATAACAGCACCAGTAACAGAAAAATCAGGCCCAACCTCTGAAGCTGCTTTGTTTCAAGTGGCAGTGCTTAAGTCAAGTGCAGAGGTTAAGGCAACAGAGGTCGAGCAAGTGGCAATATGGGTGACCATTCAGAGGATGGTCCAAGACTATCTGGATGACCCAAAAGAGGTCTACCCGGATCAAAAAACCCATTGGTCTATTTGTATGGGAAGATGCACCAATGGCCAGAGCTCAGCAGGCTGGCAATAAAGTATTTGGCTTCTATGGCAGCCAGTGTGTCTGCTTAGCGTGGGTTCAGTGCAGCTGGCACAGTTGTCACAGTCAGAAGGACCAGTCTCTAAACTCAAAACGTGGAGAGAATGACCATGATTAAAATGAACCAACACTTCAAACCACAAGATTACACTGTTCCTGAAACAACACAGTAGGAAGATGAAGGCGATTGGTCAGACTCAAGTGCATTAGTTGACCAATTTCTTGGCGAACCACCTCAGTTTGAGGGCAAACTCTACTTCCCTGACTGAGTAGGCCACAATAGAACTTTCACATTATCATCGAACTGCTTTGCAAAAGAAAATGGAAATAGCTAGAAGAACATTTCTATATTTGGTGTCTGACTTATACAGCCCCACCATTTATTCACATGTGTGGACTGGATTGGAGTTGGACCAATGTGTACAGAAAAAGCCTCCACACCAGCTAAAGGACATTATTTCATTCACTAGCTGGACTGCCCCAGTAAAGATCATTAATTTACAAGCCTGCCATTGTTTGTTGCTTCCGTGGGAAGAGAGGATATGCAACAGACAGATGTGTACCAGCATGCTTGGAACAGGTAACTATTGCACCAATGAGTGATATTTATTGAGTGAAAGTGAGTGATGATGATTCATGTGGTGGCAGACGGTGAGGGTGTTGTTGAACTGATTTGTAAACTTGATTTCGATGATTTATAATGTTTGGGGCCTGATGGGTGATACTGCCAGATTGTGGTTACTCCTATCACACTTAGCCAGATTTACTTACATGGTCCACTCCTTGCTGTACTTTTTGTTTCAGGTTCTTCAGAGACCAGACAGTCAGTTTCGTTAACAAATCTACACAAAATGATAAAATTCTTTTGTTCTTCTTGTTCATCAACAGCAGTGCACTACGGGTCTATCTCTCTCAATCTCATTTAGGTCAGGAGTCAGGACTCAAAGTCAGGACTCAGGGTGGGACTACCTTAACAGCTAGAAGAAGGAAGTTATGAACAATGCCAATCTACTTCAAAGGGAAACCAGCATGACTCAAAGAGGCCTTCTCAGCCCTGTGGACTGGAGAGAGGTGCATTGATTTGGGAAATGCTGAGTAGTATTGTAGCTCAAATGTCAAACTCCTATAATTAAGTGGTTGTGGTCGGGGGGCTGCAACTTTAGAAATGTCACATGATGGGCGCACTAGGCTAAATGTTATTACAGTTGTGAAATTGCTCAGCCAGGTACATGCAGGCATTTCTCTGGGATTGGTTGTACAATTGTTCTCACTTCTCAGTTATTCATACATGAATCATGATTGTAGCAGCTCTTGCTCTTCCCCTTGTCCTCATGAAATTTATCTTTTCCTTACATCTACAATATCAACATTTACTGTTTTGCAATCCACATGCATTTTCTTCTTCTGCACAAAAGTTCCATAGCACCTCTGTTTACCTTATCTTACCTTACCAGTCCAGTTCAGCCATGCACCCAAGATGGACATTCTGAGAAGAAGAATTCAGATGCATCGCCCAATTTGACATTTATATACAGTATCATTTTTCTTTTCTTAACAATCATAATTTTTAGAACTATGTGGGTCCGCTCCTTCCTAATTTGTATTTTTCAAACCTAGGTGACAGAACAATTAGATAAACTTGGGTCTCTAAGGCTGAAGGACTGTTTGCAATACATTTATTAACTGAACTGTGTCATTCCTTCATTTCCCCCAAACAGATTTGATGATGATGTACTGCTCACTGACCTGTTGAATATTGTTATTGTGTTTGTTTTTGTCACAGCTTCCCAAAACTCCCTGTTCCCACCCATTCATCAAAACCCTAACCCTCTTCCCCCAGGTTGTGTTATATATTGAGGTGTGACTTACAAATTTATACCATAAATGGATCACACACTTGGTGGGGCGAATTTGGTGACAGTGACACCAATTCGCAACAGGATCTTCTCTTACCTGAAAAATACAATAACCCACACCAGCCTCACTTTCCCGTCCAGGCTTGAAAGGGCCAATGACATCAACATGGTGCAGCGTCTTAGTTGAACAATTTCTGTCCCCACAATAGGTAGTACTAGTGGGCACTATGTGGTCTGATTCACAAAGGTAAAGTAAAGTTACACTTTTGGTCTAAGTTCACTCTTACAGTTTACGTGAACTACCAGCAACTTTACAAGTAGTAAGTAAACTTAGTATTAACTGATTAGTGGTAAGCACTAGTAACTCCTTTTAAAGTAATAAGGATTACTTACTAATCACAAAGTTATTACTAAAAGTGTAACATAGTTTACCTTTCTGAATCAGGCCTTCTGTTGCTTAAAATGTTTAACATCCTCCTGAGTCCTGACATGAGGTTTAGTTTTAATTGTTTTAATACATTTAAATTCTAGCTCCCCATTGCTCAGAAGTTACTACTGCTTGTTTTCATAATAAGAATTTTTTGTCATTGTGGTGGTCTGGTCTCAGTCTTTGATAAGTTATGATAATAACCCACTAGCTCCTTGTTTTCTTTCAGTCTAGCTGCCTGTGGTGGACAATCCTTCTGAATAATCCTACAGTGGTTCACCTTATTCAGAATAGGTGGAAGTGGGACCTCGCTTGTGATGTCTTCCCTGTTAGTGCTAGCCCACTACTACCACCACCATTAAGAAGGCCCTTTGGGAACCCTGCAATAAGGCTTTGGAAGATTGAGATAGGTAGCAGCTGTTGCTTCATCTATTCAGGTAGTTTAGTTAATAACTTATACTGAAGTTGCTTTTTTGGCAAGCAGAGATAGATAAGTAAGATTAAGATTTGTATGTATGTTATAGGCTTGGGCATACCCCCCAGTGGTCAATAGTTACAGAGAGTAGTAGGTCAAGGGTATTATTAACTAACGACCATACACTTTGATAAGTGACTGGGTGCTTCCATAGTGGAAAAGGTTGACCTCATCAAACAATAAGACAAACAGACCTCGTCTGTTGTTCCTACTCTGGTAGCAGGGTATTGGCTACAATGGACTGCAGAAAGAGGATATAAGTAAAGTAAATAACCTAGCAAATAAATATATGACAGGGGACTTCAGGTAGGGAAAGTCTAGGGGGAAAAGTTGATGCACAGTATGTGACTATTTCAGGGGACAGCTTTTTGTCAAGAATAAAAACACAATGCTGTGCTAAAAAGCAGTCCAAAGACAAAGAGAGATTATGAGCGATATGCATTAGAAAGAAAAAAGCCATTTATTATAAGGAAACAAAGGAAATCCACACCAGGCACACTCCATTCCCCAAGCAAATAGCCCCCAAATGTCCTGTCAATCATGACAGACCCTTCCCCCAACTTCCCTTCCCAATTCCCACCCTCTCCACCCACAACAACATAGTCCCTCTCACCAAAAATTCCATTAAAAAAAGGACTCAGAGGGCATCCATATCGACATGTAGGTGGGCCACTTCCTGAGCCAGGTTCTATTGACCATGCTGAAGCAGTGCCAGCTCATGTAAAGCACGGCAGAGCAGGCGGTCTGCCGTCGGTAATGCCGATGATGGGGGTGGTGGTGTTCCACTGGGCAGCAGTGGTGGACCCCAGCTCCTTCAGCGCCAGCGTTTGTGTGGCCAGGATGGAGACAAGCCAGGCTGGTGGGCCAAGGAACTGGAGGCACATTCCTCTTCCTCCTCCAAAACCACCAGCCACAGCCGGCTGGCTGTCTCCTGCATAGCTATAGCAAAAAAGCAAAAATGAAAGAAAAACACAGATTAAAATGCTCAGTGCAAACACTTGTTCATAGTGACACAGTATGAGAACATTTCTGGGCCCCTAGGGCAGTGGCGGCTCGCAGAAGGAGTGCTGCGGGGCGGTGGGGAGGGGAGGGGCTGGGTGGGGGATAGTGGAGTCGGACATACGACGGGCAGGAGTAAGGTAAGTAAATAAATTTTAAAAACTATTTACACCACCATAAACAAAAAGTTATTTTTTTCATTTCAAGGATTTCATAGTGAAGCTAAACAGACATTTTGTATGTAAATTACCTCTCATTAATGAGTAAGGCATATAAGCTGCACAATTAATAGTATACCTGATGTACAACATTAATGGAGGCATGCTAGCGTTGATTGTTACTCTGCAGTCTGCAGCATGTTTTTGGGGCAGCTGTAATGGATCATTTCTGAACTTACAAGAAGTCATTCTAATGGCCCTGCGTGTCTCTGACTTCCTCTTCAATTCTGACTCCAACCTTAGAAGAGGTAGATTGAATACTCTGATTGAATACTCTGTCACACATATGGCTTGTAAAGGATATCCTGTCCACCATAAGTTGACAGTGCACAGATTATAAAGAATGCACTGCAGTACAGGGAACGGAATGGGATACATTTAATTTGCATGTTTGCCACAGAGTATCCCATCTGCCAAACTCTAAATCAGGCACTCAGTCCTAAATTACACCCTGACCTCACCCTCTAACAAAAATTATTTTCAACAAATACCTTCAATTGGCAGAAGGGAAAGTTTCTCTACTGAAAGGTAAGTTAGAGGGATTAAGCTAGCTAGAGGTTTCGCTATAGAATAGTGGGGTGTCACTGATCATGTGCTATACTTTTGCTTAGCCAGTCACTGGTTGACAAATGGTGAAGGGAAATAATTGGAACAGGAGTAAATACATCATGGAAGCCATGAAAAATAAGTCACTCGGGCAGAAAAATTTGGCACATGCCGAGAATGGAACTCATGATTTTTTTGTAGGCTAGGACAGAAGGCAAGAATGATGAAGTGAAGTACTAGTAAAAGGTAACTGAGTGGGCACTGGGAAATACACCTTGTTTTCAGTTTGTAATGAATTGCAAACTTCGTAATGATGTGTTGTTAAGTGAAGTAGACACACATTGCACAGCCTAAACTGCAGCTCCAAATTGAACCATGTTGCAGTTAGGTCATGGGTGGTGAAATGCTGTGGGCAGGGAAGTGAAGATGAGTGGGATATCTGCCTCACTTAAATACAATATAATTTGCCAATAAGTGAACAAGGTGACTTACCATTTGTCCCTGCCACCACTGGGACTGCTCCCCCTTCAACCACCTGAGCCTCCTCCGTCCCACTCCCTGCCTGCCTGCTGGTGCTGGCTGAGGCACTGGTGGTCTGGGCTGCTAAAAAAAAAAAAGTACCCATATTAAATACTAGATTCACCACCTAAGTAATTATTTTGCACATAGTACAACAGCATTACCTCACTACTGTTCGGTTAGCAATATCTTCTATTGAAACTATGACTTTGTGAAGTTCGTTGGTTGATAACATGTTAAAAAGCCAGGTAGTCAAGTCAACGAAAAATATTTTTCTTCTACTGAAGAGACAAAGCTACAAAATGATGATAGTGAAGTGAAATGAAATGAAGGGGTGGAAGGGAATGGTCAATGAAGGTCATTTGCTCTTGGTTGGTAATGTAATCTTTCCTGCCAATCTGCACTATCATGGAAACTGCTGGCATACTGTATACATAAAACATTATTGGGGTCCATGACCATGGACAATCTAACTCTTTTTGGCTGTTTGATCAAGAAGCCTTCTCAACCAACATATTTGGTGAATAATGATTTACTTGGGCCTGCAGTCTTCTTCACAGTACCAAAAATCTGTTCTTACAGTACCACAAGACATAGCGGGGAGAGGAAACGTTTACTAAAAAGTGAGCGGAAGAAAGCTACAGACAGGAGAAAGTCAGCAGCAGAAACAGTAAATTTCGAAAAACAGGATAATGCAGGGTTAACTAACATTCGATAGAGGAGTCGAAAAAAAGTAGGCAGTATAGAAAAATGCACAAGGCCGAATAATTTTAATAGTTGGGAGAGGAAAAAGTAAAAAATAATAACAAACAGGACTTACTGGGGCCAGCCGAACCATCTGCCGTGGCCGCAGCGCTGGCAGTGGTGATAGTTCCAACCACCGCGGCACTGGTGGTGGCAGCCCCTTCGCCTTCCGATGACCTCTTACCCTTGGGTGTTGATGTAAGAAATAAAGAAGATTTTTTAAAAATGATTAGTGATACAGTTACTCTCTAACAAAAAAATTGACAGGCACACACAGCAGCATTGAATTCTCTAAATCAGATAGCCTATTGCCCTATTTCTAGTATCCAAAACATAAATTACATTTTGAAGGACTAATGCATTGCAACAAATGATCTTTTCCTCTTCACCTCCTTTGTTGGGCCAAGTCAGTCTCCCTTTGCAATGCATACTACACATCAGGGAGATTGGGCCTGTATGAGCTAGGTAAAGGCACAGAGAAGAACGCAAACATCAATATACCACCATCTTAATAGTGACAATGCAGAATGAATTGTCATCACATTTGAAATCAGCCAAAGCGAGTGCCAAGCACCTGGCTAGCTCAAGCTAGATTCTGAATACTGACAGACAATATCATTCATTTGACGTCCACTCCACTGACACGGTGCATCACCTTCCCAGTTAGGCTGAGTCTGACACCATGCATCACTACTCCCAACCCAGGGTCCAGATTTATCAAGGATTTGGTGATTGTGTTGGCCCTGCCTATAAGTATTGTTTTTGTGCAGGGAAGTGTCCCCTTCCTGCACAAACAATCCAGGGTGCAGTGTAATATGTGTGGCACCCTTACACCATATCTTATGGGTGCCTGTATTGGCACAGTAGGAAGTACTTGGTGTTGCACCAGTGTAGCGTGAGAGAAGGAATGGACATATCTTGATAAATTAATAAATATGTCACATTCCTGCCCTCTCTCTTTGATGCAGTGCATCAGGTTGTCTTGCTTTCCTGTGTGAAATACATTTTAATAACTCTGTGTCCCGATGCACTCAGCAAGGTGTATAGATGATA
Source organism: Calotriton arnoldi (assembly GCA_963921515.1). Lineage (NCBI taxonomy): Eukaryota > Metazoa > Chordata > Amphibia > Caudata > Salamandridae > Calotriton > Calotriton arnoldi. Next base: position 1,572,954 of record CAWUFW010004193.1, read on the forward strand.
AACCCTGGCATATTGATACATCGCATGCCCACTTCTTTTAGAAGAAAGACAATGGGCACACACAACTGCAAGCACTCTCTGATGCTAAGTGCATTTATTTAGGTGAGTGTCGCACACTAACATTAACCACTTACAACTAGTTGCTTCACCACGCTCATGAATAAAATGTCATTTTTCCATCATTTCGCCAGAGGCTGCATGCACTCACAATAATTTTGCAAAGATATATGTATATATCCGTTCTATATATTTTTACACACACACACATACATATATATATATATATATATATATATATATATACGTACATATATATACATATATTTATACACATATACATATTTTCATTGAAAAAAGAAAGGTTACAGGGACGTTATAGTTAGGCTCAGATTTCACACTTACAAAACCATAGAAATTCAGCAGTTATAGTTACCTGAGCTAACTATAACTTATGCCGCTGCAATGCATTGCTTATGACTTCAAATATTACATCACTAATGACATGGTCAGTGACATCACCTATGAGATTGTCTGAGTGAGTCTGTGAGTGGGTGTGTGAGTCTCTGAGTGGGTCTGTGAGTGGATGCATGAGTGTGTGAGTGGGTTTGTCAGTAGGTGTGTGAGTGTCTGAGTGGGTCTGTGAGTGGGTGTGTGTGTGGGTCTGTGAGTGGGAGCATGAGTGTCTGAGTGGGTCTCTCAGTGGGTGCATCAGTGTCTGAGTATGTCTGTGTCTAGGTAAATGTCTCTCTGTGTGGGTGACATATGAGTGGATGTGTCAATGTTTCAGTGGGTCTGTAAATGGGTACATGAGTGTATGAGTGGGTCTGTGACTGGGTGCATGAATCTCTGAGTGGGTTTGTGAATGGGTGCATGAGTCTCTGATTAGGTGTGTGAGCTGGTGTGTGAGTGTCTGAATGGTCTGTGAGTGACTGAATTAGTGTTTAAGTGGGTTTGTAAATGGGTGCAACAGTCTCTCGAGTGGGTATGTGACTGTGTGCATGAGCGTCTGAGTGAGTCTGTGAGTGGGTGTGTCAGTCTGTGAGTGGGTGCATGAGTGTCTGAGTAGGTCTGTAAGTGGGTGCATGAGTCTGCAAGTGAGTGGGTGCATGAGTATCTGAGTAGGTTTGTGAGTGGGCAAATGAGTGTCTGAGTGGGTCTCTCAGTGGGTGCATAAGTGTCTGAGTGGGTGCATCAGTGTCTTAGTAGGTCTGTGAGTGGGTGCATCAGTGTCCATGTGGGTCTGTGAGTGGGTGTATCAATGCCTGAGTGGGTCTGTGTCTGGATGCATTAGTGTCTGAATGGATCTATGAGTGGGTGTGTGAGTGTCTGAGTGCGTCAGTGAGTGGATATGTGAGTGTCTGAGTAGGTCAGTGAAAAGGCACATGAGTGCTGAGTGGGTCTGTGAGTGGGTGCATGAGTGTGGGAGTGGGTCTGTGAGTGGGTACATGGGTTTCTGAGTGGGTCTGTGAGTGGGTGCATGAGTGTCAGAGTGGATCTCTGATTGGGTGCGTGAGTGTCTGAGTGGGTCTGTGAGTGGGTGCGTGAGTGTCTGAGTGGGTCTGTCAGTGGATACGTCAGTCTGTGAATAGGTCTGTGAGTGGGTACAGGACTGTCTGAGTGGGTCTGTGACTGGGTATAGGAGTGTCTGAGTGGGTCTGTGAGTGGGTATATATGTCTCTGAGTAAATCTGTGAATGGGTGCATGAGTGGCTGACTGGGTCTGTGAGTGCATGCAATAGTGTGTGAGTGAGTGGGTTAATGTATAGTTTTAAAAAAAGCTTTCAGCAAGGTTTGCCACTCTGCCACAACGGTACACGGGAGGGCTGCGCTGAGCATCGCAATGGGTCCATCGGCTCCTCATACATGGAAGAAAAACTGTTTGGGTCATTCTCACACTCATAAGGGGTCCCTCGGAGATCCCTACAATGCACCCATGTGGTCAGGGTACCTCTACACTGAACCCTTCTATACTTTTTATCCTGTATTTTCAACCCCTGGCATCATGTCCTCATTTGAAAAATGGTGGCCGAATGAGTGTTTATTTTTTTTCAGACAAGTTTTGCGATTTCGCTGCGACGGTACACGTGGGGGTTTGTGCTGAGCATTGCGATGGGCCTGTGACTCCCCGCATGTGAAAAAAAATGGTTTAGGGCATTTTGATACTCATGAGGGCAGGGCCGGACTGGCCATAGCGGGCACCGGATGTTTCTCTGGTGGGCTGCCAGGGTGGGGGCCGGTTTTGGGCCTCTGGGGGGGCATTTTTGTTACTGGGGGCCGGCAATATTGGCCCCCTGTAACAAAATCGGCCAAAACCGGCCCTAGCAAACAGCTTGCCCGCACCCCCCTCCCCCAGGGGGCCGGCCGAGCATTTTGCCAGGGCCGGTTTCAGTTCCCAGTCCGGCCCTGCATGAGGGGTCCCTCAGACACCCCTACAATGCACCCATGGGGTCAGAGTACCTCTATCCTGACCCCTTCTATAGAATTTAACTCTAAATGTCATCTCCTGGGACACAGTCCCAGTTTAGAAAATGATGGCTGCAACTTTCATAAGCCATGTGAGTTAGCGAGGCTCTGCGTAGGCATCACGAATGATCTGCATCCTCATTTATAGACATTTTCATTTCTTTCAATAATTCTAAAACTACTGAATAGATTTACACAAAATAACAACAAGCATTTGCAATGCAATAGGTCTCCAATTTACGTGAGACCTATTGCATTGCAAATGGTTGGCAACTTGGCATCATGGACAACGGGAGGGCGAGGGGTGGGAGAAGGCACGGACATCGGTATGGAGGGAGGGCAGGGGTAGAAGGCACGGACAACCGGAGGGCGGGCGGGGGGTGGGGGAGGAGAGGAGAAGGCACGGACAAAGCTGTGTGACGCTACATGTGCATGAAGGAAATAGTACATGCCCCATGTAACAACCAAGTAAAGGGGTCAGAAGTCATGAGAGGATACAACTGACGACATGGCTGTACTAAGGAGGGACTAACAAGCCTCATAATGAATCAGAAGCCAGCATTTACAAAGGACAAACACACAAGCCAATGAAAAATAAGGGCGGGGGCGTGGGCGAAGCTTCTCTCCGTACTCAACTACCACAGCTCTTCACAGAGCAGCGCTTGTGCGCTGGCTCACGATCGACCTAAAAAGTTCACTTTCTGGAGCAAGAGCTACCTTTCTGAGAAATTTGGTGTAATTCCGTCCAGCGGTTCGGTCTGTAGTCATGCCTAAAATCCCTATGGGACTTAACATGGGAAACTCACCTTTTTTGACTCCCCTTTTTCTCGGCCCCTGGTTGACGGATCATCCCAAAACTTACCATGCACAACTAGACCCAACCTTTTTAATTTTTTACCCAATTTCTTTTTGCATTTGTCAAAATCACATACACATGTGCCGCAACACGATTCAGGTACATTCGCTTTAACTGCATGCCCATCTCGTGATCATCAAACAATTATCAACAGGAGTCTCTGGTTCTTTCTTTGAAAACAGTTAAACCATCAACAAACAACAGGTCATGCAGCAGTATCAGCCCATCAACTATCACATCAGTTCTGTATACAAGTCCCATCCAGTTCTGACATGCTCCATCCTTGCTTGGGCCTGATAACAAAGCGTGACTCTCAGCCAAAACTGCTGAATAAACATACAGGGAGCACCAACTGGACAAGAGGAGGGAACAATATATGTACAGGGGAGGAGTAGGGGGAGTGCCACTGCCCTCCAGACATCAGGAGATGCAATGATCTGTGATCCTAAACATGGATTTTAAATGTCCAAGTTCTCTCTGTAAGTTTGTAAGTCAAAGAGCAGCACCTCCAAATCCGCTGCCATGGGGTATTTGCACAATTTACTGGCCTCTTCTTGTTGGAGCACCACAGCCTCCGCATGTCCCCACTTTAGGGTCGCTGCACACCAGTGGGCTGTAGCTGTGTCTAAAATCCCCATGGTAATTAACATAGGAGACATAATTTTTTTGATTCCCCTACCTTTTCTGGGCCCCCGTTTGAAAGATTACCCCGAAACTTACCATGCACGACTAAACCCAACTTGACAAATTTTTGGGAAAATTTTGTAAAGATTCATCAAACGGCACCAAAGATATAGGCAAGTCAAAAAACACTATCCTATATTAACTAAGTCCTAACTATAACTACCTACGGGCGACCGTCAGTATGCATATATATATGTATATATATAAATATAGATATGCATCTATATATATATGCGGTCAAGGGGAGAGCCCAAAAGTCGACTGGTGTTACGTGAACAGCGTTGAACTGCTACCGCTGATAATAACCACCACAATCCTGCTCCGGCAACGAAGAAGGCACGTACACGAGGCTGTAAGGGATAGAGCTTCTTTATTTCCTCAGATCACCTCCGACCCCGAGGCTAGAGAGACGCATTTCGGCTTCGCAGAAGCCTTTCTCAATCTGATTGGCGCCATAATCATGTGAGTATTTATAGTCCTTCCCACTTAAGACATTGATAAACATAAATAAAATACTATAATGCTTAGATAAATAATGCAAACTGTTTAAACATTGTCATATAAATGGCAGAAATAACAACTACAGCAGGTAATACATGCAAACACATAATTCATTGATAATGCGTAATGCAGCACATAAAAGTGCAGCTCTCAGCCTAGTGCTTAACCTGCATCGCATTATAAATGTATCGCCAGCCCATTTGGGGAGCATGTCACGTAATTATTACCCGGCGTCAAACTCTCCAAAAAAAATAAAGCCCACATGTCTAAAACATAATAATGAAAATATAATAAAAACCAAGCTGCATTTGTCTCGAGCGCGTTAAACACAAAAGCATTTTATAAATCCTTTAGCCTTAATTCAGATGGAACCAAATCAGCCGGTTTTTCACCTATGACCTTAGCTACGGGAACACATCTGTGGTATGTCCGAATGTAGTCGCATCAAATTACACTGAGGCAGGCAAGAGACAAAATGAATTGATGGCTGTGCGCGCAACTTCGAACTAAACAGACACGTAGTGTGTGCATTTTCAACATAAATGCCAGCCGCTAGTTAAACGCGCATATATCCATAGGAACTACATATCCCATAGTGCCTCTTGACGGACTAGTCAAACGTCAAAAGTGCGTGGGCATACAACCCGAAAAAAGTCTAAGTCATTCAAGCATTCAACCGGTGACAGTGAAAGTTCCTCAAAAGACGGTGAATGAAAGTCTTGTGAAAAGGAAAATGCCCCCATGTTAATCATCGCAGCAGCACTGAATGTAGATATAACAAGGGCACAAATACGGGGTCGAAGGAGATCATTGTAACAAAAATTAGGTATGCCCAACAGTCCTCACCGCTTCCGCGTCTGCGTCCGCGGTGCCCAGTCACCAGAAGCGGCCAGTCTCCAAAGCAAGGCATTTCCAGACTGGGGAAATGCAGACCCGTGCTGGCAGTCGGCAGACCGCCCCGCTACGAAATCTTCGTATCCCATCTGCTGTCATCCTTGATTTTCTTTCCAGCACACTCTCTGGGGGCTCCACCACTAGCACTCCCATGCTCCTCTAAAAAATTGCGGTCAAGGGGAGAGCCCAAAAGTCGACTGGTGTTACGTGAACAGTGTTGAACCGCTACCGCTGACAATAACCACCACAATCCTGCTCTGGCAACGAAGAAGGCGATACAAAAGGGGATGATGGACGGAACGTTTGAGCCAATCAAACACTCACCCCCAGTCAACTGATCTGGGTTTAATCCATCATCATTCTTTAGCTCACTCCACCACCCCAGTTCAGACATGGCCATATGCAAATCAGTCTGACCCTGTGCCTCATGGGAACAGTCCAGCCCGAACTGCCAAGCCATGTCTTCCCTGGACCGGAAACAAGCATCCTAGGACCGGTTTCTGGCATTCCAGCCGTCATCAGCCAGGCTTGCTTGAATCCAGTGGCAAAGTGAGCAAGGGACCCACGTCTGGGCATACCCCCGCCAACTTAGGGCGAACAAAGCGATACAAAAGGGGATGATGGACGGAACGTTTGAGCCAATCAAACACTCACCCCCAGTCAACTGATCTGGGTTTAATCCATCATCATTCTTTAGCTCACTCCACCACCCCAGTTCAGACATGGCCATATGCAAATCAGTCTGACCCTGTGCCTCATGGGAACAGTCCAGCCCGAACTGCCAAGCCATGTCTTCCCTGGACCGGAATATAATAACCACCACAATCCTGCTCCGGCAACGAAGAAGGCACGTACACGAGGCTGTAAGGGATAGAGTTTCTTTATTTCCTCAGATCACCTCCAACCCCGAGGCTAGAGAGACGCGTTTCGGCTTCGCAGAAGCCTTTCTCAATCTGATTGGTGCCATAATCATGTGAGTATTTATAGTACTTCCCACTTAAGACATTGATAAACATAAACAAAATACTATAATGCTTAGATAAATAATGCGAACTGTTTAAACATTGTCAATATAAATGGCAGAAATAACAACGACAGCAGGTAATACATGCAAACACATAGTTCATTGATAATGCGTAATACAGCACATAAAAGTGCAGCTCTCAGCCTAGTGCTTAACCTGCCGCGCATTATAAATGTATCGCCAGCCCATTTGGGGAGCATGTCACGTAATTATTACCCGGCGTCAAACTCTCAAAAAAAATAAAGCCCACATGTCTAAAACATAATAATGAAAATATAATAAAATAAAAACCAAGCTACATTTGTCTCGAGCGCGTTAAACACAAAAGCATTTTATAAATCCTTTAGTCTTAATTCAGATGGAACCAAATCAGCCGGTTTTTCACCTATGACCTTAGCTACGGGAACACATCTGTGTTATGTCCGAATGTAGTCGCATCAAATTACACTGAGGCAGGCAAGAGACTAAACGAATTGATGGCTGTGCGCGCAACTCCGAACTAAACAGACACGTAGTGTGTGCATTTTCAACATAAATGCCAGCCGTTAGTTAAACACGCATATATCCATAGGAACTACATATCCCATAGTGCCTCTTGACGGACTAGTCAAACGTCAAAAATGCGTGGGCATACAACCCGAAAAAGTCTAAGTCATTCAAGCATTCAACCGGTGACAGTGAAAGTTCCTCAAAAGACGGTGAATGAAAGCCTTGTGAAAAGGAAAATGCCCCCATGTTAATCATCGCAGCAGCACTGAATGTAGATATAACAAGGGCACAAATACGGGGTCGAAGGAGATCATTATAACAAAAATTAGGTATGCCCAACAGTCCTCACCGCTTCCGCGTCGGCGTCCGCGGTGCCCAGTCATCAGAAGCGGCCAGTCTCCAAAGCAAGGCATTTCTAGACTGGGGAAATGCAGACCCCGTGCTGGCAGTCGGCAGACCGCCCCGCTACGAGATCTTCGTATCCCAGTTGCTGTCATCCTTGATTTTCTTTCCAGCACACTCTCTGGGGGCTCCACCACTAGCACTCCCATGCTCCTCCCAAAAAATTGCGGTCAAGGGGAGAGCCCAAAAGTCGACTGATGTTACATGAACAGCGTTGAACCGCTACCACTCATAATAACTACCACAATCCTGCTCCGGCAACGAAGAAGGCACGTACACGAGGCTGTAAGGGATAGAGCTTCTTTATTTCCTCAGATCACCTCCTACCCCGATGCTATAGAGACGCGTTTCGGCTTCGCAGAAGCCTTTCTCAATCTGATTGGCGCCATAATCATGTGAATATTTATAGTACTTCCCACTTAAGACATTGATAAACATAAACAAAATACTATAATGCTTAGATAAATAATGCAAACTGTTTAAACATTGTCAATATAAATGGCAGAAATAACAACTACAGCAGGTAATACATGCCTTAGACTCCCATTCTACTACATATAAGTCACCCCTAAGGTAGGCCGTAGGTAGGCCATAGGGAAGGGTGCTATGTGCTTCAAAGGAAAGACACACTGTGAAGTTTCACAGAGTTACACCTGCACTTATATACCCATACACCCAGTTATACAGCCAGTCTCCCACCCATACTGCAACCCACATACCTATGTACAAAAGTATAGAGCCACTATCACGCCCATTCAGACAGCAACAGAGGCACTTACACATTCACTCACACACCCACACAGCACTGATGTATGTAGCAGTAACAGAGCCAGCTCCACACACTCAGTTGCATATCCCTACAGTTACTAATACAGCCAGTAAGCAATCTAAGCAACCACTTACATACACATATTGAGACCCACAGAGTTAATAAGAAAGCTAATGATATAGCGACATAGCTACTTACACATCTAGTGTAACACCCACAGAGGAACTGATACACTTATTTATATATGTACTCCAATACTGACACTCCTAGTCACCCATGCAACACAAAAAGATGATGGACGGAATGTTGAACATTGTCAAACATTCACCCCCAGGTCTTAGTCTGGGTTTAATCCATTGTTATTTTGCTCACCATGCCCTTCCAGTTGGACCCAGCCATATGCAAATCAGCCTTGACCCTGTTCCCCATGGGAACAGTCCAGGCCAGACTACCAGGCCAGGTCCTCCCTGGACCGGAAAACAAGCATCCTGGGACTGATTTTGGGGTATCATCCCATATCAGCCAGGCTAGCTTGAAACTGGTGGCGTAGCAAGCACAGGACCCACGGCCAGGCCAGGGCGGCTCCTCCACTAGGGCAGAGGAGTGTCGCCCCATTGCTTCTAGCAGTGCGAGAAGCAGAAACATAAAATGGTAATAACTTTCTGTTATTACCATTTTATGTTTGGTTGCAGGTGGGCAGGTGGGTGGGTGGGCGGGGCTGCTCTGAGAGCAGGGCAGGGGAGGAGTGGTGTGCCTGCCCACTCCCAAGTGTGCAAAGACTGTTTGGTCGGCTCTCTGGGGCCGCCCAAACCAGTCATGCGCACTCTGCCTTTTCCCCATGTAGGCTGCAATGCAGCCTACATGGAGAAAATGGCCTCCCACGAAGCCGCTGGCTGGGCGGCGTTCCGACCAATCACAATGCTGCTTGAGCAGCATTGTGATTGGCTTAGAAGTAGGGAGGAGCCTGGCTGCCTGCTTCTGCTTCCTGTTCCTGGAGGGCAGGAGAGCAGAGAAGTCGCAGGACCCGGCCGGCGGACAGGTAAGTTTAATTATATATTTTAGAAAAAACTAAATTAAACACCCCCGCGTGATCCCACCTCCCTGCGCAATCCCCGCACGACCCTCCCCCAACCCCCTACGCGAGTCATGCCGGCCGTGACTGGTCTGGGCATACCCTTCCTACTTAGGGTGAAAATGCAACACAAAAAGATCTCACCCATCCAGGCAAGTAGTCCTTTGAACATGCGTTGGGCCTGCTAATGCAGAGACTGTATTTGCAGTTTTACTGCCATGTCAACTTGGCATTGATAACCCCTTGCCAAGCCTTAAACTCCCCTTCTGCTACATGCAAGTCAACCCTAAGGTAGGCCGTAAGTAGGCCATAGGGCAGGGTGCTATGTGCTTATAAGGTAAGACATCTAATTTTAAGATTCTTTGAGTTACACACAGACTCATACTTCACCCCTGTGGGCAATGTAGCGTTTGCCACCTGACGTCAGCAACAAAAACTATAGACCTGGGACTAAATACCCCGTGGGAGTTGAGAAAACATACTAATTGCAACACCAAACAAGTGATCTACCTCATTGTATTCCCATGAAATCTCAAATACATAGGAATGACAGCACGAAAAGTAAACACACGTATCGTGGAACATAGGAGCACAATACAACCACCAAGATGGCGGAACACTTCATAACAAACAATCATACCCCTAATGATATGAGATGGATAGTTTTAGAACCGTTATCCGCAGACACTAAACTCCGGGAAAAAATTATTTTTGAAAAGGAACAAAGATGGATTTATAAACTATCTAGTCATACCAGAGGATTAAATGATGATGTTCCATGGGGTAACATTCTCTAAATATTCTGATATATTTTCTGCAAATAAGTCGAGAATGAGGAATAGTGATAGTTCTGAATTAAGACACCCCAAATATTGTGCATCCCGCTATTTACAAAGTAGGAAATATTAGGCATGATAACAACCACAGCCGAATACTCTTGTTATCACCCCCATTGGATGCAACAGGGGTAGATGCAACAACTTAACCATCTTGATAATTGCATCTCTCTAACTGCTCGTATTGAAAATGTAGTAGGATCATTATACAAATAGGGTTCGATCATGCATAGTTTTGACTCGCCGTTTAGGTTACAAACACAGTCTTTTAACTTCAGTCTTGATTTTGGACTCAAGGTTCCAGAATCCTTTGCTCCTGATACATCGAAAGGTACCACGCAATATAATTTATCGGTACTTTGACAAAAACCAGCAAGCCCGCACACAACCACTGGCAACGAGGCAGTTTATTGTTCCGACCACATACCGTTGGAGGTATTTTGAGAGCTCACACAAACACCAGAGTTCTTCAATGCAACCGAAAAAGTATTTCTTTCATTTCCTTTCCGGTGCCGATCATGTGACCAACGATCACATGACAAGGATCACATGACAAGGATACACAGGGCACTTAAAAGGAGAGAACGAACAGACCTTCCTCAACATGCAGTGACACAGGGAGATGCTACGAGCGCGAGCGGACTCGTACTCTTGATGAAGTAAGGTCTTTTCTCTCCAAATTTTACCTCCCATTCTTCTAGGCTGATTAGCTGAATTGCTCTGCTAATTCAGAAAGTAATTTTTACAACAAAATGACTTAAAATGAATTTTCTCTTCCTAGTGTGTGACTACAGAGTCTGTCCTCCCCTGGTACCCCTATGATGTCTGTAGAAAAAATAAGTCATGTATGAAATAGGTCTAGTCTGTCTTTCCTTTTAAATGTATTTTCCTTTGTGCTACTTTAAATTTTAATTATGCTGAGTTTCTAGATGTGGTGACAACAATTTTAAGGCACACACAGGGTTTTCACCTAAATAATTATAGCCTATTTAATGATCTCACTACTGGGGTGCTCCAAAAAGTATGAGTGACCACTAATGCTTAATCCTTCCCCCACTTTTTCTCTTTTCAGTTACAACCAAACAAGGAAATGGTCCTATAAATATGGGGCCCGATTCACAAAAGTAATCTGAGACAAAATCGTAACTTTACGACTTTCGGTATTCACATAGGGCATTTAGGAGTAATAAAGTTAGGATTTTGTCTCACTTAAACCTAAGTTTTGGTCTTAAGTTAAACTTAAGACCAAAACTTAAACTTAAGACCAAAACTTTGTCTCAGTTAAACCTAAGTGTTGGTCTTTAGTTAAACTTAAGACCAAAATTGAAGTTTAACTGAGACAAAATCCTAACTTTCGAGGTATTCACAAAGGGCATTTAGGAGTAGTAAAGTTAGGATTTTGTCTCACTAAACCTAAGTTTTGGTCTTAAGTTAAACTTAAGACCAAAACTTAAACTTAAGACCAAAACTTTGTCTCAGTTAAACCTAAGTTTTGGTCTTAAGTTAAACTTAAGACCAAAACTTAAGTTTAACTGAGACAAAATCCTAACTTTACTACTCTAAATACGCTTGTGAATACCGAAAGTCGTAAAGTTAGGATTTTGTCTCAGATTACTTTTGTGAATCGGGCCATGCTCTGTATGGTTACGTGCATGTTTTTTTACTATTTAATTGCATGGAAAACTAGCAATCGCAAAAAGCAGGGTAAAAATGAGGTCCTGACGAAAGCCTACTGACCCTTCACGGGCTATATAAAGCTGACACATGTCGACCTACCCGATGCCTGGGAACATTACTTCCTAAAAGCATCACACTGATGTATTTTAACCTAGGCCTAGATCCCAGAATAATGAATTTGTTACAAAGGATTTAAAGGCTATTTTAACACACTCACTCAACCCTGCCTTCACTCACTGCTACCACTCAAAGAGCTCCATTTACAAACGTGTGGAGCCCACCCATTCACGTTCCGTGTCTGGGTCTAATGATGAAGCATGCCACAGGTGGTACCTGTGGGTGAGGACCCTATATATATATATATATATAAATATTTATATATATATATAAATATATATATATATATATACATATATATATATATATATATATATATATATATGAGTTTCATTATTCACACCATCTCAGAGAAAGTTTACTGTCTGAGAAATTGTGGAAGCGAGCACCGATTTACCTTGGGTGCATTACGCTCACTTGTCTCGGATACGGGCAAGACAGACACTGTCACAAATAACTGGGTCTCCCTCTCCTTGTGTTTACTGCTTGTTATGTTACTTCATATATAACGAAATCTGAAAAGACGGAGATGAACGAAATGTGGGAAAAGATTTCTGCTGAAAAGTCTTTAACCAAGAAACTATACACCTTCAGTTTGATGATGCTTTCACATAGGGAAATTGCATCCTATGATTGCTGTGATAGGTTGAGTTCAACTAGTTTGTACTCTAAGTCAAGAGGAATTGTTTGGGTGAGACCAGGCGCAGCATGCACGCGAAATAGAGTGTTGAAGTATTTTCCTTAAATTCATTACCTTACATAATTTGACCTGATTGCAGTACAGATATTGTCGAAGTAAACATGTTGGAGACCTACTATCCAGAAAGGAGTCCACATCTTGAAAATGTATGTCTTTATGAAATACTTCAAAACTACAGATATAGAAACAATGTCACAGAAAAAGTAGATGAAGGTAAATTTGCAGTAGTGGGTTGCGATGGTTGTTTGGTATGATATAGCAAAGGCAGTCTAATTAAACATAGAAAACTGAATTGGTAGAATGCTGAAAAAGAGAGTTTTTCTATTTGGCACTTCTGCAGCTGTTTAACCCTTGGTGTTCTGAATCAGAATTACTCGGTGGTTTTGACTGCTACGAAGATTCTTTCAATGCTGCAAAGGTACAATTGAGTGTTTGGTACGAGATTGAACAGGAAGAAACAATAGGAGCTCAGATAGCTAAGGACAGTTCACAGAGCAGTCAAAGTTCAGGTCCTCTAAGTCAAGGTCCTCTCGGACAGCCAATAATTGACAATGAAGCTGCCATTGCAATGAATTAGGTGGAGACTGCAATGAAACAAGCAAGACAGGAAACTATTAATTTGGAAGAGTTAGTTGCACAACCAAATGACGAGCAAAAAGAAATATATATGGAGATAAAAGACAGAGTTAACCCCTTCCATGTGGGGCTAATTCCCCCGCGGTGCGGGGGGGAGGGGCCGCGCGCGGCGCCGCGGTGCTCGTGACGAGCCCAGCTCGTCATGCTGCACAGTGGAGCTGTGCTCATGACGAGCTGGGCTCGTCACAGCTCCGCCCACTCAGTGGAACGCCCAGCACAGCAGGGGAATTAGTCCCGCGTGGGCGTTCCGCGGCAGTTATGACGAGCTCCAGCTCGTCATGAGCCACAGCTCCACTGTGCCTCATGACGAGCTGAGCTCGTCATAAGCGTCGAAGAGGTTAAGCATGGAATCCTCCATTACAAATAAGAGTGTGCATGCATGTCATTTAAGCCTATACTGTTGTATGTCAGCGGTAAAGCTGGCACTGGTAAAAGATTTTTAATACAAGTTCTCACTGCTTTCCAAAAGAAGACTACAGAGTGTAATATGTCATGTGTAGTAACAGTACCCACAGGATTAGCTGAACATAAAATCAAAGGAATTACTTTACATAGATTTTTGATGTTGTCTGTGGAGCATGAAAACAAAGTAGAATACCAAAGGTTATCTGGTCAAGCTTGCCATGAAGTATTGGGAATGCTAAAGAAATTAAAAGGTTTTAATCATCGCTGAGGTGAGCATGGTCTCAAACTTAATGCTTGCCTTTGTATATTTGAGAGTGCAACAAATTCTAAAAACAGACTACGATGTCCCATTTGGAAAAAAACACTTGATTGTTTTTGGAGATCTACTGCAACTTACAACGGTGAAAGGACAGCCTGTATTTAAAACACTGCTTCACGATGAAACTCAGAATTCTTTGGGAAACATTGGAAATGTCAATATTTGGTTAAACTTCCAATACAAAAATTACTTAGGAATATGCGGCAAGCATCTGACGTTGAATATAGGAATATTCTGATGGATATTAGAGTAGGAGTTTTTTCTAAAGAGAGAAGCATCTGCTAGAAAGTCGTGTACTTAAAAAAACCTGTTTCTACTAAACAACACAGCATCCGAGTCTATGTTCCCTTTCATTCAAGAAGGAAAACCAATTGCATTCCTAATGCCTACATTAGCAGAGTGCACCTCAACAAAGTATTGCTGGAGTTGGAGAAAGAAGACATTTTGGAACTCATGGCAATAGATAAAATGGAACACCAGGGCGTTACAGTATTTTTAAATGAAAAATTGCAAACAAAATTAATTAATTGGAAAAAAACTGCTTCAAATCTGCAGGATTGGAAAAATGTTTAAGTGTTTATAAGAACTGTAGAGTAATTTTGCATCGAATTTTAAATGTCAAGGAAGGGTTAGTTAATGGTGCTATAGGTAAAATTATTGATTTCATTAACTTTTCTAACAGGAGTGAGATAAAGTTCCTAGTAATTAAATTTGATCAGATTTCAAAAGAAAAGAACAGAAATGGGTTTTTAAATTGAAAAGTGACACCGTGGGGCTCAATGATGAAATTCCACGGACTTTGTTATAGGCCTCATATATGGGTTATACTAGTTGTCACTTATATGTCAGACATATATTCCAGCTTTATGTAATCCATTCCTTTACCAAGAGATTTAATTGGTTCCTTGATTATCAAGTTTCTTGGTTATCAATTATCTAGGACCAATGAGCATTGTTCTGAAAATATATATATTTTTTCAAAATGGGATAACAATAATGTTTGTGTTGTTGGGTAATATTGCATGCACAGTATACCATCCAAAAACTTTCTACAACAGTTTTACATCTTGCAGCTTTGTTGTGCCAGAAGCGCTTTACTTACAGCCAGAATCGGCATTTGCGATAGAGATACGTTGGGAACTACAAATCCCAGCACCTGTTACACTTTTGGTAGTTCACCTTCGTTTAATAAGGCGCATGCGCGTCGATGTCATCAGACATGCGCTGATATGTCTACTCGTACACACCGGATCTGTGCAGTTTACTCCAAACACTCAGCAGGATGCACAGTAGTTTTTAATGGTGATCTTTGGAGTTTTAGAAGACGAAGGAATATATATTGATAAGTTATTTGGACTTACTTACTCATGGAACCATGATTGTGAAGATTGCTTTTTCACATTAAGTACACAAATAGATTATGAGCGATTTCTTTGTTTAACAATACCAGATTGCAAAACAGTGTCTTAGGACAGATTGTTCAAACAAGCTACACAAAACAATACCTGCCCAAATTGTCGATCAGATCTTATGTCAACATTACATGTACAAAGAAATGGAAAATATCTTATTTTAATGATACAAATATGCAGAGCAGAGGGCAGTAAATTGGAAAGAGAGATTGCAAACTTCAAAGCTGGACAAATATCTATTTCTGAAAGAACGTATACTACTATTGCTAGCATATTTCATGAAGGAGTAACTGTTACATCTGGATACTACACTTTCTATTTAAAACTGAAACTGGATGGACAGAATGTAATGACTGCAACCTTAAATTGCACTGTATCAGTATGTGCCTGGGTGTGTCTGTGGCTGTATAAGTGTGTGTCTGGGTATGTCAGTGGCTGTATCAGTGTGTGCCTTGGTATGTCAGTGTCTGTATAGGTGTGTGTCTGGGTATGTCAGTGGCTGTATCAGTGTGTGCCTTGGTATGTCAGTAGATGTGAGAGTGTGTGCCTGGGTGTGTCAGTGGCTGTATTGGTATGTGCCTGGATGTGACAGTGGCTGTATCAGCATTTGCCTGGGTGTCAGTGGCTGTATGAGTGTGCGCCTGTGTGTCTCAGTGGCTGTATCTGTGTCTGACATACTCACTCGCTCATACAGTGACTCAGACAGCCAGTCGCTTACCTATGGACACAGTCACACACCCATTGAGTCACCTATATAACCACTCACACATCCACTCACACTCACCCATACAGCCACTCACACACTCACTCACTGCCTCATACAGCTACTTATACGCCAACTGAGTCACCCATATAGGTACTCACACACCCGCTCACTCATGTGCCACTCACAAACTCGTTCACCCACTAATATAGCCACTCACACACCCATACATCAACTCACATACCCACTCACCCACTCACTCACTCATACAACCACTAACACAACCACTCACTCACTCATACAGCCACTCATGCATTCACTTACAGACTTGCCTCAACACTCATGTACCCACTCACAGACCCACTCAAACACTCTTGCACCCAATCACAGATCCACTCAGACACTATCACACCCATTCACATATCAACTCATACACTCACACACAGACCCACATAGATACTCACACAACCACTCATACCTATACAGCCACTCACTTCCCCATATACCTACTCACACAGCCACTCACTCACCCATACATTCACTCATACATCCACTCACTCACCCATACAGCTAATCAAACACCCACGTATTCACCCATGCAGCGACTCACACACCCACTTACCCACCCATACAGCCACTCACATACCCACTCACTCACTCATACAGCCACTCACATACCCAAACACTCATACAGCCACTCAAACACCCATACAGCCACTCACACAGACATGCACACAGCCACACAGCTATGTATACATCCATGCACTCACCCATACAGCCACTCACATACCCACTTATACCCATACAACCACTCACACACCCACTTAGTCACTCATACAACTCACACACCCACACACTCACTCATATAACCACTCACTCACCCATATAGCCACTCACACAGCCACACACTTCCCCATATACCTACTCACACAGCCACTCACTCACCCATAAATTTACTTACACATCCACTCGCTCACCCATACAGCTAATCATACACCCACTTATTTACCCATACAGCTACACACACACCTACTTATTCACTCATACAGCCACTCATATACCCACTCACTCACTCATACAGCCAATCACACACCCACACACTCATACAGCCACTCAAACAACCATACAACCACTCACTAAGACATGCACACACCCACACAGCTATGTATACATCCATGCACTCACCCATACAGCCACTCACATACCCACTTATACCCATACAACCACTCACACACCCACTTAGTCACTCATACAACTCACACACCCACACACTCACTCATATAACCACTCACACACTCACTCACTCACTCACTCACACAGCCACTCACAGACCCACTTACACGCCCACTCACAGACCAACTCAGACACTCACACACCCACTCACAGAACTACTCAGATACCATAACACCCAATCACATATCTATTCAGACACTCACACTGGCACACCCACTCACAGACCCACACATACACTGACACACCCACTCACACACCCAGTGACAGACCACTCACCCGCACAACCACTTACATATGCATTTACTCATCCATGCAACCACTCACGTGCCTACTCACTCACCCATTTAGCCACTCACACAGTCACTCATACAGCCATTCACACACCCAGCCATACACTAATACAGTCATTGATATGCCACTTACACATCCATACAAACACTAAAACACTCAGTTAAACTAACAAAAATATTGACATATAATGACAGGTTTCCAGATATTTACATACAAACATGTAACATAAACTTTTTCTTTCTTTAAACCAGAAAAGGCGGTTCTAAAAGAACCTTTTTTTCTTTTTGGAATTTTCTAACCAATTTTTTTGGGTGTTTCTAGCTATTTTGTTTTTTTTTGGGGGGGTGGGTTTTTGTATCTTTTTAAAATGGTAACTCCAAAAAATAAACAATATAAAAAACACGCACAAAAGTTGTGCAACAACTTTAAACAAATTTTAAAAAAAACATTTGTGTAGATTGGCTGTGTCAAGTATAGAAGGGATAGACTGCTCTCTGACTGTCAAAACCTTCTTGCATTTTAAGCAAAATGTCCCAATGCCAGCTAACTCAGGTGCACTGGTTCTTAGGTGTTCACCAACTTGACCTGGTAGTGCATCTCCTGTTGCTATCTCTGCTCCACTAGATTGTGATGTATGCAGCACATTTTCTTCTCTTTGAGCTCGCACTAGATGATGCGGGTGGATTGTTTTCAAGTGTTTCAGCATGCTGATAGTGCCGTGACTATACTTTTTTGAGAGGATTTTGTTCAACAGTGTGCTCTTCACGTGCTTGGAAATATCTTTCTTCTCTCCAGAAGGGATTATGAAAAACTTCTTTTTTTCTTGGGTAATTCTTCTTCAGAAGATGAGTTCGGATCACCCTGCTACTGTGGCTATTCTGGATTTGCAGTCACCATTTTAAAACTATGCAAAAAAATACCAAATTAAAAACAAACCTGGAGGTTCAATGGAAGGGTGTGAAAGATCACAGCTACACCTAAAGAGAAAAAATCTGGGAGGAACTTCCTCTACAGATGCATGAAAGTTGTTCCAACCAATGAAATCCTTGTTGCTGTGTCATATGGGATTCGTGATAATGTTGCAATGACATCGTAACATCATCATGAATCAGGAAAATGAATTAAAAGAACGTTCTAAACAATATTTTGCTTATTAGAATAGAAGTTTCTTTATTATTTTAGTAAACCACTTACCTCAAACATCAACTTTATACTGTCTATATATGTTTTTAAGTGTCAACCTCCAGCGAAACCGGAAAATACCTATTGCTGCGCGTCGCAACAGGTTCATGATTCCCCAAAAAACCTCAACAACAAAAAAAAATCTTTTTAATGGACTTAGAAAAATAAACATAGCAGGTGCCCCAGTTAAATTAGAGCTTCTGTAAAGATCAAATGATCATTCTTCTTAGGCAAGCAAAGGTAAAGCAAGTATGCTTTTCAGAGAATTGCAACTAAAAAGCAAACTGACATCCTTAAAGCAGGTGAATGCATTCTACATCTATCAGAGCACAATCTTTTCTATATTCACTTTGCCCTCTAGGATATTTCTTCTTCTCTCCTGGTGACATGAGTGTATATGGTCCTTTATTAAAAATACTATAAGTGAACAAATGCACAAATCAACTTCCAAGCTCCACAAACAAGCACTCAGACACCCACTAATACACCCAAAAGATCACTCACACAAACTCACAAACCCATACAGCCACTCGCACATCCACTCAGATACTGACAAAAACACTTGTAAATCCACTCACTGACCCATACAGTCACTCATATTACCATTTACACTCACCAATAGAGCCACTCACATACCCAGTCACACACCCATAGAACCACAACACACCCACTCATAGACACAGACAGCCAATCACACACCGACATACACACTAATACAGCCAATGACACCCCCTCAACAACACATACAGCCACTCACACAGCCATCCTTTAAGGTTACAGGTTACAGTTACAAAAATAAAATTACAAAAATTCTTTAAGATTCACAAAAAAAACTGAAGGTTACAGAGCCATTATAGTTAGGAAATTGAATTAAAAGACCTTAGAAATTAACTGAAAAATACAAAGGTTACATGGAATTTATAGTTAGGAAAAAGAATTTGAAAAAACCTTAGAAATTCACTAAAAAAACCAAAGGTTACAGGGATGTTATAGTTAGGTTCACATTTTACATGCAGAAAACCATAGACATTCAGCAGTTATAGTTACCAGAGCTAACTTTAAATTGCAGCCCTGCAAAGCACTGCTTATGACCTCACATGTTACATCGCTCATTACATGGTTAGTGACATCATTGATGACATCACTGATGACATCTCAAATGAAATGTGATGGGCAGTTGCTTTGCTCTGAGCTATGCCAGAATCTTTATGGGTTGGTGGGAGGAGACAACTCAAATGACGCATTTTCCTGAGGCGGACAAAACATCCCCACCTGGCACTCACGAAATTCAATTTCTCAAGGTTTTTTTAGTTTATAACTTTCTTCAAATATACAAATTCATGTGCAAACAAATAGTTGATCGAATCTTCATTTTATTGATGTTGACTTCATCAATAGTATAGTGTTAGTAATCACACTACTTGAACTTAATGGTCATCAGTTCTGTGAGCCGCCATGTTCAACGCATTGAACATGGCGGCTCACATAGCATTCACTTTCTTGGACTTAGCTACCTATCACCCGTTGTGAGGAACTATCCCCTGATGAAGGGCAAGTCCCGAAATGCATTGGGTTTTGTATATTATGGATAACTGAATGAGAATCAGAAATGGACAAAACATATAACCTTTTGGACTCATTACATTGATGATCTTTTTATCACCTGGGATGGTCTCAGGGACATGGTACATGATTTTCTGACATTCATTTCACAGAACAACCTCAATTTATCGTTCACCCACAAAATACATGACAGCGAGATTAATGATCTTGACATAACAGTCAAGATAGTGGATGGAGCTGTGCATACCAGTCTTTAGCGCAAGAGCATGGCAGGCAATAGTGTGCTCCATGCACCTGGTCATCATTCAAAGAGACTCAAATGGGGTACCCCCTTTGGAGAACTCCTCAGGGCCAATCGGAATTGCAGCATGATGCAGTCTTTTCAAGCGGAAGAGAAGAAGATGAACAACAGGTTTAGAGTCAGGGGTTACCACTTAAGGTTATTAAGGCAGCTAGTAGGAAAGCCAGTGTTCTGACCAGGGATAGTCCCCTCAGTTAAAGTAACAGGGACAGGCAGGACCCCAATCATGTTAGGCTCATCACCACTTTCAACAGTCAGTCCACTACCATCAAGCACATGCTAGCCAAACACAGGCATCTAGTTAAGTCTGATCCAGTGATAGGGATTAAAGTGCCCATGCACCCTTTGATTGCTTTTTTTATTTTTATTTCACTATCGGTAAGGTACATTTATACCAAAATATCCATAAGTAAATAGATATAAAAAGAAGCATTCTTAAACAAAAACAATAATAAACAGATGAGTACAGTACAGTATGGATAGCTTACAAAGTATAACCGGTCACAATGAAGAGTACACCCAATCAAAGTTTTACCCCAAGGGCCTTAAGTCATTAATTTGTACATAGAGTGAGTTCGGCTCTAGTTTTCCAATCGATTATAGGGGCCCAAATAAGCTTTCCTATTTTTCTAGCCTTCCACCCTTTCCTCTCATATAGACCCTTTTCCAGATTATACATAGCTAAGAGTCGTGTAAGCCATTGTTGAAATATGGGGGGGTTAGGGTCCACCCAAGCGGATGATATGCAGATTCTAACCACAGCCATGGCTAGAAATACAAATTCGCGCTGAGCCAACGGTGTTCCACTCCGAGCCACGCCTAATACCATCAGCTCGGCTGTAAGCTTTATTTGAATCCTCACAGTTTGCCCCAGAAATTCTTCTATAGCTCCCTTTAGATGATCCAAAACCGGGCAGGAGGCAAACATATGAACTGTATCTGCATCATCACCCTAACAACGGGGACAAAGAATACCATCCGTCCCACCCCATTGAGCAATCTTGGCTGGCGAGAAGTAGAGTGAGAAGATTGCTTTAAAGTGTTGTGCTTGAAGGCTAGCTACCCTCAAAACAGTGTAACCAAGCTTGAGTGACAGCATAAACTCATCCCCTTCAATATTCAATTTCCGCTGCCATTTCTCACGATGCTTATCTAGGTTGTCGGCCAGTAATTGCCTCAACCCGCCATAGATCTAGGTGATAGTGCACCCATCTGGGTTCCTAGCAGCTTCCATAACTGAATCTTTAGAAAAACTTTCCCTCCCCCTTCTTCCTTGTGATGGAGGAGCGAATCTGGAAGTATTTAAAATAATCCCTCCGATCTAGATTAAAGAGGATTTGAGCTTTCTCAAATGAAATTATACCATCTGAGTCAAAAAGATCCCCCATCTTCTTCACCCCCAGAGCATCCCAGCGCAGCATAACCCCATCGTGGAATACCTCGGGCGCAACGGATTCCCAAATAAAGTGGTATAGAAATGTATTCTCCCTAACCCAAGCTTATTTCTAACACCAGTCCAAACCGCTACTGCTGCACCAAGGGCCTTAAATTTAACTTTTTGTAGTAGCTGGCTTCACTGAATCTCAGAAGCCAGTTGGGAGCTTCTCTCTCTAGCAATAGTTCGTATACATCCGGAGGAGCATTGTTCCTTCACCGATCCGTAACCTTCCCGCCCAGTAACCCTCGAAAGTATTGAATTGCCGTGGCCCAGTAATACATTTTTAGGTCCGGGACCACCCAGCCACCCATTTCCCTGGAAAGGGACATATATCTAAGAGCTCTTCTGGTCTAACCATGTGCCCATACCAAATCGATTAATCAGCCTCTCCATTTCCTTAAACCAATGATTCTCGAATTTTAAGGGTATCGTCCTAAATAGATACAATATTTTTGGAAGGAAAATCATTTTAATAATATTACATCGTCCCACAATTGGGAGATGCAAATTATCGAACCTGTCAAAATCTCTTTTGGACTTTTGTATCACAGGGACAAGATTTTTTTCCACTACTTTACCTATATCTGAGGTTATAATGATCCCAAGATATGTGGCGGACTCAATCACCCGTGGATCCGACAGAGGCAGCCTACTATTAGCTACTATTTGCGTTTTTTTCCCGGTTAAGCCGATACCCTTAGATCCCCCCAAAGCATTCAGCCTTGTGCTCTATTTCCATTAAAGCCTCGTTCGGATTCGCAGCAGTTATTGCCAAGTCGTCTACGTATCCTAAAGTTTTAGTTTCAAATCCATTTAATCGTATAGGAAGGATTCCCTTATTCGCCTCGATTTTCCTGATCAGAGGGTCGATATAGAATGCAAATAGGAGGGAGAGCATGGGCACCCCTGTCTTGTCAATCGTGTAATAGAAATCGGCTCACTCTGCCCACCCATTAGCCGGAGTTGAATTTGAGGGTTTCTATATAGCGTCCGTATGACTTTAATACACCCCTTTCCAACCCCCACATTCTCAAGTACGGCCCAGAGATAACCCCACGAAACCCTATCGAACGCCTTCTCTGCGTCGAGCAGGATAAGTGCCATAGGATCTCGTGAGGCAGAGGTGCCATCAAACATGGTGATAACTCTACAAATATGTTCGGCTGTACCTCTGCCTGGGATGAATCTGTGCTGATGGGGTGAAATCACCTTCCCGATCATGGTGCTAAAGCGATTGGCTAAAATGTGTGATTTTTTTTTACATCACTATTCATTAAACTAATAGGTCTATAAGATCCGGGCTCATTAGGGGCTTCCCTTTCTTTAGAAAAATAACCATGTTAGCTTCTGCCCACGCCTCTGGAGGTGCTTCACCTTTCTGTGCCTGACGCATTACAAGTCTTAAATCATCCCCCAAAATTGAAAAAAAAACTTTATAAAATTCTAATGGGATTTGGTCAGGGCCCACAACCTTGCCAGATGGGAGTTCCCTGAGGGCTTTTTGAATTTCCTCATCTGAAAATATGCCCTCCAAAGCCTCTGAATCTTCCTGTGAGAATGTCTCGGCAGTGATCGAAGCTAGATATTCCTTTATGTTCTTGGTCTCCGTAAGCCCCTCTTCCCCGTATAAATTCTCGTAGTAGTTTTGAAATACTGCGCGTATTTCCCTAGGCACTGTAACTACTTCCCCATTTGATTTTTGATCTCTAAAATATCTCCCCCAGTAGTTTTCTGTCTTGTTCTAATTGCAAGCATGTGCCCGACTTGTTCACTATATTCGTAGCAAGATTGCCTCCAGGCCAAAAAGAATTCCGCTGCTCTTGTTGCCATGATTTCTCCTGATGCAGCCTTTGCTAGTGCCAATTTCTGGAGGATCTCTTCTGTGTTCAAGCCATTGGCAATAGCCCTAAGCAGTTCTTCTTCTATATCTAGCATTGTACTATACATGTTCTTTAGATCTTGCTTGATTTTTTGTTCCGGTTCAGAGAGTAGCTCAGGGTTTCCCCTCTGATCCCGGCCTTAAGAGCGTCCCATACCATCCCATACCTAGCAGTACCCCTGTTGTCCTCCAAGAATTCCCCAAGCCACTTGTTCATATGTTGAACATAGTTAGGATCTTATAGCAACGCCCGCTCAAATATCCAGGTGCGCTCCGGCCCGCCCCCGCAATGTTTTGAACCTCCAGAACCAAGGGATTGTGGTCGGACATGGCCCGGGGAAATTTCTGAATAATACAGGTGGAAAGGAGGGAGGATGAGGCCAGGAAGTAGTCTAGTCGTGCTACAGCCCTATGCGGTGCCGAGTAGTATGTACTACCTCCCTCCTGTGGTTTGAGTTGTGCCCAGGCATCAATAAGCCCATTATCTTCCATCATTTGAATAAGAGCCTTGTGTACTTTTTTTCTGACCTATATAGTTACTAGGGTTCCCCTTCCATAGCCCCCTATGCCATTTATATTGAGATCGCCACATACAATAATCGGTAGAGGCCACTTGGTCAGTTCGGAGTTGAGGTACTCAAATACTTCGGGATCATCCCCTGTCGACCCATAAATTGAGCATAATGTAAAGTTAAATCCCTGCACTTGGCCTTCAACAATTGCCCATCGACCTAGCCTATCAGTTAAACAAGCTTTGAACACAGTCCCACCTTTCTGCGCCAATATCGCTACCCCTCGCGTTTTGGTCCCCTGTGTGGTATGCGCTATCAGTTGAAATCCCAGCTGCTCTAAGAGGTATTTCAGTGTCCCCTCAATGTGTGTTTCCTGTATACAGATTATGTCAGCATACAGCATCTTAAGTTGTTCCTTGACTGTCCTTCGTTTTGCAGTGTCATTCAACCCACATATATTTATCATTGCTACTCGCATGTAAAGTATGTATTGCCACCCTGTTCCCACATTGCTCCTTTTTCTTTTTTTTTCCACCCCTCACTGTTTTCGTTGCCCGATGGTGTTTTTAGTTTTTTTACCGCAGTCCCGCCCCCCCGTTGACCCTCCCCCTGCCACCTCCCTGCCCTTGAGATACCAGCTGTGATTGTGGATGTACCGTAGGCTCTATTAGGCAATCTTTTTTCCCCTTGGCCCCCATAGTGCGATCTGGTATTTCAGCTAGCTTCTGAGAATCATTCAGCTCACCTTTCCTGGAGCCATCCAGGGTGTATCTCACCTTCAGGGACGTCCTAGTGCTGGTGTTCGAGCAGCCCACCGGCCTCCCTCCTTTGGAGCGCTGTGCCAGGATGCTGGTGTTTGAGTCTGCACATGCCTGCCCCTCTAGAGCCTTCAGGCGTGACGCGCGACTAGGTTTGGGAGGCATCCTCCCTTCCACAAATCTTTTGGTGCGGCCCCACACCGTGAGTCGCCCGGACCGCACCGACGTTCCAGCTCCTCCGGCCCCTCCTCTCCTCCAGTCCAAGGCAGTCACTGACACAGACTGCAGCGCTCTCCGCGTTTCCCGGACGGCGGCCAGAAACACCGAAAAAAATGCCTCCAGGGTCCGCCAGACGTCAGGGACATGAGCTTCCAGCCGGTAAGTCGACGTGGGGAGCATGAGTTTGCTCGATTGGGGATTTGAAGTATCCTTACTATATTAATGCATTCAGCAGCAGGGGGCGACCAGCGCGGTCGTCTCAGTCAGGTGCCATCTTGTCCGCACCCTTCGATTGCATATCAAAATCGAAGTCCATCACAAACATTCTAGTGCACAGTTATACTGATCCACAAGGCAGGAAGGAGGGTCAGCTGAAGGAACAAAGGGGCTTCCTATAAATGTGGGAGGTGTAAAGCCAGTAAGGGAAGCAGTAATTAGAAATCTTACAAGTTTCCAACGGGCAAGACATGCTACATTAATAAGTTCATCACATGTGGTAGTGATTATTGCATATATGTTCTGCTATGTCCATGTGGCTACAGGTATGTGGGAAGCACCATCTTTCCAGTTAAGAAGAGGATACTGGAGCATTACAGAGTGATTAAGAACTTTGATGTTAATTACCATGATGCCACACTGGGCAAAGACACATAACCAAAACCCTGATCTCTTGTTATTTTTGTTGTGTTGACTGGATCACCAGGAGCATACGTGGTGGAAACAGAGAAAGGAAGCTCAGACTTCTTGAGTCAGAGTATATTATTCTTCTTGGCAGCAAGTCTCCCGGTGGCCTCAATGAGGATGAGGAGCTTCATGAGCATATCGGCTGACGTTGGCCTAGACAGTGATGTTTTGTCCCCTCCCCCCTTTGGGGACATCTGGTGGAAGGTTCTGATGATGCTTTTGAATTTGTATAGAGTTTGTCTCATACATTTTGTTTTCCGTTGGCTAAGTTTCCTTTGTTTCCTTACCACCATCAAGCACATGATATAACTCAGGTTATCGTTTGGGCATTTTTTTTATGTTTGTATTTTATGTTTTGTTACCTTAGAGGTATGATATTTAGTGGTGTGCACGTATATGCTTTTAGTTTCCACTCTTCAATCACTTGGTGTGTTGTCTATTTTACCTTGGGTGGTAGAGTGCCTGTGAAATGCTTTTCAGGATTGTGGGATCCTCCACGCTTTACACTACTGTGAACTAACTCTCTTTACCTCTCCTGTTTTAGCTAACTGATGTATTCTTTATGCATTGGGGTTTTGTCTGGGGAAATATAGGTTGATCCCTATGAGATTTAACCAATCTGAAGGTTTAGCCACTTGGATATGCAGTATATTATTTTCATTGTATATTGTAAAGTGATTGTAAAAACTTGATTTTAATGTCATGATGTATGCACACAGTGTGGCGTATTGTTGCCAATACTATTATGAACTGTGGTTTCACCAGTTGGAGGGACATATCAGCCACTAGGCTGCCAACTCTGTATGTTTGTATGTCTGTATTATCACATGAAGGGAAGCATCAGCCAGTAGGCTGCCAACTCTGTACTTTCGTTTGATATTTTGTCTGGTCTGCTATGCATTCCTGACTACTCACAGTATTTATCCGAGGTACAAACATTACCACCATGACATATACTTTCTCTTCTATATATATATTTTTTTTGCAAATGCTAGATTTGCATTTTCAGAACCGCGATCTGTTAAGGCAGTGGCACGCGCACAGCCTGAGACAGTGGAGCGAGTGACTGGACTTAATTCAGCTTTTACAATGAGACATACTTTGTTACCATACACATCCTCCCAACTTTTCTTTCCCCTCTCTCTCCCACTTTTTATGGATAAAACCCTGACGCATACTAGCGCCTTTGAATGTTAATATCTTACAGCATTTCAGGACTAAATGTAAATTAGTTTTCCTTCCATGTTTTAATTTTGTTTGAAATACAATAATAAGTATGTCTTTACTTCTGTGACAGCAACATGCAGATATGCCAAACCTTGACATCGCAATAGCTATTGGGAGATGTATGAATGCCGTAAAAAGGTTTTTTATGGAAAAATGAATTTGAAGATTGAAAGTCAAGATGGAATTGGGTTTTAGATAGCTTTAATTGACGTAAAATCTTTAGAAAGGATAATTCTTATTAGGAATTTTTATATCTATTTTTAAAAGTATTCAACTATTTTATATACGGGTGTGACCATGATGTATATATTGAGTAATTGTGTAATCATGTAATGCAGTGTAAGGAAATCCACGCTGTTTTCTTTTTCTTCTTACAGGATATTTATCTTGATGGTAGCTGTTGATAATATTGTGATGATTTTAGAATATTTATAAAAATGTCAAGTTTTTATGTTGTTTAAAGACCTGTGGTCTAAATAAATGCTACTTTGACTGACTGACAACATGTTTTGTAAAATAGGCTCCAACCAAGCTTATATGTTTTTTATATTTACAGTTTATGGTATGTTTTATAAGGAAGTTGTGCACTATGGCCCTAATTACGATGTCGGGCGCACTTGAGTCCGCCCGACACCGTTTTGGTGTGGATACCGACTGACCATAGGTCGGTGGTTTCGAACACACTATT
Source organism: Calotriton arnoldi (assembly GCA_963921515.1). NCBI lineage: Eukaryota > Metazoa > Chordata > Amphibia > Caudata > Salamandridae > Calotriton > Calotriton arnoldi. The sequence continues at coordinate 1,600,887 of CAWUFW010004193.1, forward strand.
ACAATGCGACCGCACAGTCGCAAACTCCCATTTCCCTGTGGGAGCTTGTGCAGCGGCCGGAAACTTGCCACAGCACAAGCTCCCATGGAGAAATGGGAGTCACTGCAAATCCCTGCACCGCCTGGAAGGCACCTCACGATGTCTGCCACACGGTGCAGGGATTTACAGGGGGGCACCATAGGTGCCCCCAACCAGAGACCCGACATGAAAAGCCTGTCGGAAACTGACATCATAATCCCTACGGCAGAAACGCCACTTGTAAGGGATTATGTTGTGGTTTCCGGCTGGCCGACGGGCTCCTTGAGCCCATCAGAAGCCAGCCGGAATGACCGGACAATTTGACTTCCAACTGCTGTAATCATAATACGGCAGTAGGAAGTCAAACCAAGGATGTCAGTCAGACCGACATCCTAATGAGGCCCTAAGTGTTTTAAAGGCTGTGAGGAAGACCGTTTGGTTGAAACATGTTGCCTATTAAACCTTTGGAGACTTATCGACTGTGAAGTGCGAGATTTTTTGTGTGTCAACCCCGATACTTTGCTTCTTGGCAAATATATAATGGAACCTGCACCTGTTGTCCCTCACTGGCCTCTCCAGGTGGAAGCAATCGAGATACTTGCAGGAACTTTGGGGCATATTAACAACGGCCAGCGATAATTATCGCTGGCCGTGCTTAGCGTGAGGAATCCTATCGCCGGCTATCGCTGGAAATTATCGCCATGCTAGCGCTGTATTAACAACGCTTAGCGCAAAGGCGATAATTTTCCAGTGATAGCGATGTTTTCCATGGAACATCGCTGGTTTTCCAGCGATGTCCCATGGAAAACGGCGATATACTTGGCGATAGGGCCTGTGGTCTTAGCCACACAATCCACCCCCATGTTAGGTATGCCTTAGTCAGGAATTTAGCAGACGTTAAATTCCTGCGTTAAGGCATACTTAACGCAATTTAAAATATCGCTAACCCACGTTGCTAATATGGCGATACCTGGGTTAGCGATATTTCCCCCTGTTGTTTACACAGGCACGCCCCCTTTGCATCTCATTAGCGATGCGATGGGAGGCGTGCAGAAAACGGACGCTAAGTCAGGAATCACGCGCTAGCGTGTCCTTGTTAATTCGGCGATAAAATTATCGCCGCTTTTCGTCCGAAAACGGACACTAAAGCGGCGATAATTCATTAACGCCGCCTTGTTAATATGCCCCTTTGTTTTTATATATATATATATAGGTAAAACAAACTGGCCATGTCCATGCTCACCCCGTTGTGCCGTTCACGCTGATTTTCAGCACAGAATGCGGTACTGGTGTGAAAACAACAGCACTTTTCCATCCATTAACGGAATTCTGTAGAATCTCGCTGAGTTTTTGGTAACTCTGCGTAATTCTGCAGAGTGAAGTTCCACGCTCTCCCAACATCAAATTTGGCACCAAAACTGTATGAAACCCTCATGCAATAGCATAGGCATGTTAGGGTTGTGTCCAAGGGACATGTATCAGTTAAAATTCGAGATATTACAATGTTTTCTAGTTGAAACCCAGATCTGGTGATAAACCAAAAACGTCTTAAACCTTGTAAGTTTAAATTAAACCGTAAAAATCAGACCCTGCAAAGGCAACTGAATGTAACTGAAAAACCAATACTCTGGAAAGAGACTCAACAATTGGCAATCATGTATACCCATAACTGATGAAACTCTCCAGTCAAAGGAATAAATACAATGTAACCATAACGAAGTGAGGGGCATACCCCCATATCAAGTGGTATCAGTAAATATCAGACAGAGCAACATGGTTTTTTACCCCCCCAAAAAACACCGTCAGCTGGCCTCAACCTTTTTTAAAACAATGTTTGGGAAGATATAAAGGTGTTGCTCTAAAAAGATAAATGAACTGAGCAAGATGACCATTTTAATAAGTTTACATTTCACGATCAACCCCAAGTGAAGCTTATCTCATTTGCGAAAGATATACAAAGAATCATGATGGAGCACCTCATAATTAAGGTCTACTATATCCCTCATGCAAGAACAAATCCAAATCCCTAGATAATTAGCATCTCTGACATACTGAGGATCTTTGGAACTCATGGATAGACTTGTGACAATCTTGGATTAACATGTATTTAACTGATATCTCGATACCTCACCAAATTGCTGAGCCGCCGCCTCGATATCAATAAGCAGGAAAAGATGATGAAATAATAATATCATCGGTGTAAGCCATAAATTGATTGAGCTGTAGTGGGGGAATACTATCCAGAGATTTTAACTTCTGAATAATTGGTTCCAATTACAGGGCAAATAACGGGGGAGGGGGACACAATACTGTCTAGTCCCCCGGTTAGGCACATCTCTGTCTGATAGTCCATCCAAAATGACTACATGAGCCAACACTGAGGTATAAAGAGATTTAACAGAGATAATAAAATAAACTCCTTTACCCCTTTTAGTCATAACTGCCCTCCTGAAGCACCACGAGACCCTGCCAGACGCTTTCTCTGCATCCAACAGGATAATTCCGGCTGGCTCCTAAGACGTTGTTGCCACTTCTAAAGCTGAGATGGACAGATTGATATGATCAGTTGTGTAGCGAGATGGAATGAATCCATGCTGCATAGTGTCTACTAAACTAGAAATAACCGATGCCAGTCGATTTGCAAGGATATGGGCATAAATCTTTGTGTCTGAGTTCATCGAAGAAGTTGGGTGGTATGAGTCGCAATTTAGAGGCTGGAACCAAGGACAAAGAGGACAGAGAATTAACCAGCTCTTCAAACCTAAATACAATAATATCTGAAAAACCTTTATAAAACTCATTTGGAATTGAATCCATTCCTGATGCTTTGCCGGAAGCTAGCTAAAACAATGCTTCTCTTATCTCCATCGAGGTGATTGGTGCATCCATTATCGCCCACTGAGTGGTAGATGCGCAGGGTAGGCTTCAAGCCTGCAAGTAGTCATTAATAGCCTCTTGTGAAGGGGGCTATGTAACATTCATGAAATGCAGCTACAATATCTGCCGGATCTAGTATTATTTCACTGGTTGAGTTCTGAAGGCTAGATAT